>OY978216.1:24063203-24168203 GCA_963854785.1 Vaccinium vitis-idaea | reverse complement strand
TACAATTTGAAAATGGAATGTAATGCTATGAATGAAATGTATCTCTCATTTCTTATTCCTTTTGACCGTTAGTAGTGCTGTAATTGTCAGGTTGGGCAGTTGTGTGGTGACTGGATAACTTAGGATTATCGGAAATCAGATTATAGTTTGTGTATCTTGAAATTATATATCATGAGATTGTTGGTTTTGTTTTTTCAGAATTATGTGAGACTCAAAATGTACACATAATTCTGATTTATTTTCCTCCCATGGATTTTATAGTGTCCGGAGCATTTTTTTAGAGTGTCCCCGGAGTGTCCACACCAAAAACATTGAGAAAAATTATGACACTTTGGATGTGAGTCTCAGACACGTGTTGGGAGAGTGTCGGTGTCTGACACCGGTGCGTCAACTCCAATGAAGTGTCTATGCTGCATAGATTGTTAGTCTACAATAACATTAGCTTCAAATTGTGTTGAATTTGGCCTAACTTTTATTCTTCATTTCTTTCATTATGTTTTGATGTGGATTTTAAAAAACGGACATGAGACTGCTATTCTTATGAGAATAGCTAGAATTTACAAATGATAGCTTATGAAATAACTATTTAGTTGGAGTAATCTGAAATATTCCATTCCATTTTGAAGAATAGTTACTCAGTGATGGGTTGGATTTTTAGTACTTTTCATGTCTTGCATTGTGTTATATGCTGTCAAACAAAGTTTCTTTTTAGGTGTTCCTTGATTTAAAAATGAAGGGACCTAGCATTGTTATTCAATGAGAGGCGTAATTAGCTTAGGTAATTAGCTTGGAGGCGTAATTAGCTTAGGTAACTTGTTCTCTCAAAATCAGATAACTACACTATAAATGAGCTAACTAGAGAAAATCATTACTCCAAGTTTTATTGCATGTCATGTGGGATAGAAACAAGTTGTCGGCCACTGGCAATCTCTTGGTTAGATTTGCAATGCTCATTTATAGTGTAGTTATCTGATTAGCCATGCAGAAATGATCTCTTTGTAATTGGATTTTGGAACAGTCAGCAACAGAATTGGTTTCCCTTTGAAGCACAATGAACTTCTGCGCGAGATGCCGGTTGATCATAACAAATGAAGCACAATGACCACATTGACATGTTAGCTCCAAAATTCAATCAAAATGCTATAACCATAAATTAACAAATCAACCGTAGCGTTGCCCAATTCTTTGGTCCCAACAACTGGAAGAACCACAATAATCTCTCAAACACATGGATAACTTCGGTTCCTGTCATCACCAGTTTTGAGAAAATAGAACATACCATTTTGCAAACTTCTCTGCCTAAATATCTGTGCTTTTCTTCAAACAAACCACTGATATCTGGTCTGGTATTGCTACCATTATTAATTACCCTTTTCCAGAAATACAAAAAAGAATCTAATATTCAAACACCCAAAATTTTTTTGGGGTTTTAAATCTGCAAGTGGTGACGCCTAAAGGAATAAGAAAACAGATTGTCATAAACAGATCATAATAGAACAACCAGCATCATCCAAATTGTCATTAACAGATCATATTGTTCAGGAATTCCACAAACAGATTGTCCCAACAGGAATAAGAAAACAGATTGTACAATCAGGAATAACCAAAACGTTTGTCCCAGCAGCAAGAACCCTAATTTGAACCCAGTGAGCAATTCCAATGACTAATCTGGACAGCAGCATAGCATACTTGAAACAGACTTGATACAGCATCGGCCCAATCATACTGTTACATAATAACTTTTCAAAATTGTGTAACTTACATACCATACCAAGCAAATTAAACTACAAACACTTACCATCATCCTCGTACTCATCGTCATCGTCATCGTCATCGGTGTCGTCATCGTCGTCATCATTCAACATACTAGCTTCTGAAGACCTATGACAAAAAATACAACAATTAACATTCAATGTGCCAAAACTACTTCATTAACCAATTAAATGACCATATTTAGATGCGTACACGTACTTGTTTAGAAGTTTCGGACAATTCCTTTTATCATGATTTTGATTCATTAACCCACATCCAGTACAACGCCTACCCTTCTTCATGGACTTCTCTTTTCCTCCCTTAAGTCTTTTACCGCTACCCTTTGTCCTACATTTCTGTGGTTCTTTCAAATGAATTTCCCTTGCAACAGGAATAGGCACTTCAATACCACTCCCTTCGCCCTCTTCCCTTACACGCTTCTTCTCTGCGAGCCTCTTTTCAGCATATTCGAAAGCTTCATCCATAATTTCAACACCATCTTCAGTTACTAGTGCATCATCAATTACATGAGATGCACGTTGGTGCAACCTATTTCGCGTCACTAACAAATTCCGGTCACAATTTCCTTTCCCCCCCACAACCTGGCCATCTCTAAGTCTGCTAGCTTTTGCTGACTTAGTCCACCTCCGCAAGATGTATTCTTCAGGTAGTTCCATAACATCATGTCTACTGAAGTACTTCAATATGTGCCGACATGGAATTCCTTCAACTTCAAACTTCTTACAAGTACAAGTAAGAAAGTTTGACGACTTGTCCACCGATAGCTCACGACCCTTCGAACCAACAACATTTACCCTTTCAACATGGTAGACACAACGTTGTTCATCCTCATGTTTGATCCTCAACGAATACGCGGAACTTTGGAAGAGTTCATCTTGGAACTTGTAAAAAACATTCCGCGTATATATTTCACTCATTGTTGACTCCATCACATATGCGGTTTTCAAAAGTGGCTTCTCATTCATATCTTTGTGATCCAAATCAAGTTCATTATGCCTTATATGTGCAAGTGCTCTATTAAACCGCGTCACAAATTCCAACATTGAATTATTGCTTGAACAATACCTCTTGAAAAAACAATGTTCACTTTCAGCTCTTTGGCTACTAGTCATGCCAGCAGAAAACATCTCTTTCATATATTCGGGAACCCACCTAGCACGCTTCAAGTACATGGTATTTAACCACTCATTGTTGGACAAGTGAGCTTTTTCTACAACATTTACCCATTTTGCTTCGAACTCTTCAGGAGTATCGGAATTCCATATACAATTTTTAAACTCCTCATAATGATCCCTATAGGATAGCGCACCTATTTTTTCAGAAAACTTACACACAATGTGCCAAATGCAATATCTGTGATGTGCATTTGGAAAAACATTGGCAATTGCTTTTCCGATTGCCGGATCCTGATCAGTAATGATCATTTTAGGATGGCCTCCTGGCATAACTTTCAACCATTCCCTAAAAAGCCACTCAAAATATTCAACCTTTTCTTCAGTTAAGAACGCACACCCAAACATAGTAGTCTGCCCGTGGTGATTTACCCCTAGTATAGGTGCAAAGATCAAAGCATATCGGTTTGTTTTGTAAGTTGTATCGAAAATCACCACGTCTCCAAAATACTCGTACGACTTTACACATGCCGCATCAGCCCAAAAACAATTAACCATATGCCCGTTACTATCTTTCTTAAATGAAAACATGAAACTTGGATTCTTTTTTTTCTTGCTTTCAAAATGCTCATACAAGTTCATGGCATCAAATCCAGCAAACATTTGTCGATTATCCCTTTGAACATTATATAGATCTCTTTGTAAACATCCAACATTTTCAAGACCACCGGCTTCCATTTCTAAAAGACTCATTTGTTGGTGGGTTGGCACATTAGCAGCGGCTAGTTGTTGGGTTAAAGCTCTCTTTGCAAGTGACACATCACGATGAGAGTGTAGCAAATGCACCCTCCTTGGGGTTGTAAGTGGGTGGGTATGACCCTCCATAAATTGCTTCACAACAAACCCCGGCCCTTTCGAGTCTTTCACAACAACCAGTTTTGCACCACAACCTTCTCTAGTTTCCCCCCGTTTTCGTACAGGTTGAGAATTTTTTACGGTAGCTTTTCTGACCCCTTCTTTGCAACAAACGAACTCCTTCCTAACGATTTCCTGTTCCCTATTCCTTTTGCTAGAATTTTTTCGCGTGCCAAACCCAGATTCTCTAGCATACTCATTGTAAAACTTTTGAACATCATCTAAATTGTCAAAATGTTGTCCGACTTTCGGTATCAAGGAGTTATTAACTTGAGGAGTGTAGAGTATTTGGGAAGAATTAGCGGATGATTGACACGGTTCAAGTGGTGACGGTGATACAAGTTCTATATCTTCCAAACTCTCCATTCTAAAAAAAAAAAAAAAACAGAACAATAAAAATAAGTTAAAAGTAAGACTACATTGTTACATTAGAACTAGGGTTGCTCGGTTTCCGTGTATCAGTTCATACCTTGGCTGTTCAATTTCCACAGAGATTGTTTGTGGGAATATATCACCCGAAGCCAATCCATCGCCATCGGAAGGTAATCCATCCATGTTGCAATCAATAAAAAACTACAAAATATAACATTGCAAACACTTATTAGGAGCATAAACAAGAATAGGAATGCAGACACTTTTAGGAAATAACTATATAGAGTAGTAGCTACTGGAAAGTAAATAACGAATGACATATCAAAAAAAACAAAACAAGCTTTTTATCAAGGCCCTGGGGTTAATACAATCACTTGAAAATAAAGCTTTTGTCTTGCCGTAACACAGAAATTTTGAAAACATAAAAAAGAAACTTCAATTAGTACATAACAAGTGACAGTGTCATGCCTTTCATAGACCATGGCAAGCACATGCCTTTCCTTGTGTACCAACTTATCACACCCTAGTGTTAGTATTACAACCCAGCTAATTGGAATCGGTGCTTTGGCAATTGTTGTGCTGGGAATTAACAGTGGGAAATCAATAAATATGGAATTTCACTCTGCAATGCTATCTGTCTCTCTCTAAACTGAAGCAAATGCGAACTGTGGCATAAATTTTTTTGGCCAAGGAACTGTGACATAAGATTTGTTCAAGGCTTTTACGAACTTTAGCCCTCAGAGATCAAAACCCTTAAATAAATAAATGCGTTCTACCGAGTAAGCTTGTTCCAGGATAAACTATGTTAAGTAAGTCGAACAAGCTGGCTTTCGCTTTGTTCAAATTAAGTTGTATTTTACCTTAAGTCGTCCGCTGGTGTGGAACAGGGAAAAATACTCATAGAAACAACTAGATATACAATAAAACAAAAGGTGACATTGACTTATCCAAGTAGATTCATAGAGAGAGGGAAGCAAATACTAGTGACCAGATTCATCACCTTCGATCCATTTAACACATTTCAATGGAAAATTAGACAGCTTCATATTACAGTTGTTCTTCATTACTGGTACGGCAAAAAATGTTCACATAATGGCTTTAAAAATTCATAATCAAATACTCGGAATTAATGCTAAAACGAGCAAGATTAACACGTCCAAAATCAGTCATTTGAACCCAATGTCAATAACAATATGGCACAACATAGCAGACCCTTCTAAGCCACCAGCCATATTTTTAGTTCGACATTCAATATCTTCGATTCCATCAAACACTGGACAACCAAAGTACAAGGGGAGAACGACAAAAATTTGAATCAACCACAAAAATGAGAGAGAGAGAGAGAGAGAGAGAGAGAGAGATTTCGAACTTCAAATCAAAGTTTTTCGAGTTTGAAACCCTAGATTTCGAACTGAAACCCTACATTTCTGAACCGTAGTTCTTCAAAACCTGAAATTTGACAAAACCCTAACCCTAGTTCACCAAAATCGAACCAGCGAACGAACGATTTCGAACCAGAAATGAGAGATTTCAAGCCAAAACTTGGGCCTTTGTGTTCGAAAATAAAACAAAACGAAGATCTGTTCGAACCCAAAACAACGAGAGAGAGAGAGAGAGAGATTCGAACCTGGTGTTGCTGATTTGTTGTTGTTCTTCTTCTGCAACCTCGATTAGTTCTTCGATCGGCCTCGATTTCTCGTTATATCAATCGCGATCTCTCTCTCTCTCTCTTCGTTGAATCGCCACACTCCCTCTCTCTTCGTATCTGATGTTTCAAAATGGAAGGCAAATGACCCGTATAGTGATATGGTTGACCCGCGAGATTAATTTACCCGGACCCGGTGTGATTTAACCCGCGAGCAGCTCCCTTTTATCAGAGCCGTTGGATGCGATCCAACGGCTGAGATTAAACGTCCGCACCTAACTTATATCCGGGTGTCCTGACTGGAACCGGATTGTATTTATATATATATATATATATATATATATATATATATATATATATTTATATAAATATATATATATTTAAGGGCCGGTTCCGCTAACACAAACTTTGACACAAAATCTCAGCCTTTGAAATGAATGGCTGAGATTAAAACATTGAAGCTGCACTCTCTCTCACTCCTCTCTCCACCTCACCCAATCCTTTCCTCTTCCCCACAAAAGCAATTATTGTTTATCATGCATGTATAATCTCATAAGAGAATCGTAGCGTTGATGGTGGATTGTTTTTTTTCTTTATACAGGTTGACGACACTTTGATGGAGTATCTTGTTGTTGTTCTTTTTGTTATGGACCATGAAAATCAAAGTTGGATTCTACGTGCTTTGATGTTTGGCGATCCATTTGCATTCTAGGGGTTTTGGATACGGTTTGTCTAATATTACATATGGAGAAACCGTGTTTGGACAGTATTTTTAATTTGCACTCTAGGAATTTGGATTTAAGATGTAAGTATTTTGAATTTGCACTTTGGGAATTTGTTTAATATTTGATGGATAGAGAGATTTATGACATTATGCTTGGTTATTTCAATATCTTATATTTGTAGTAGGTTGGCAACTGTGGATTGAATGAATGTATACATGTGAATGAAAATGTGGGAAATTTGTAGTAGTTTTTAGTATTTCAGGATTGGTGTCAAAATCATGTGAATTGCACTCACTTGTTATTACCTTTACCGACTAAACTCATAATCTTTTACTCGGTAAAGGGTTACAGAAAATTGCCGAGTAAACTTTACTCGGTAAAGGGTTACAGAAAATCAGCGAGCAAATTTTACTCGGTAAACGTGTGCACCAATCACCGACTAAACTTTAGTCGGTAAATGTGTGCACTAATCACCGAGTAAATATTTACTCGGTAAAGTATAAATGTTGAGTAAACTCTTGTCGGTAAATCTTTGTCGGCAAAAACACACCTTTTACCGAGCAAAGCATCTTTTAGTCGGTAAATACATTCACCGAAGGTCCTTCACCGACCAAAGGGCCGACTAAATTATTTACTCGGCATTGGTTTGCAGTGACTAAAAAGCCACATTAGACGGCTAAATTTTTACTCGGCAATGGTGAAATCTGTTGTAGTGTCTCTCCTCTCTCTCTCTCCCTCTGTATTTTGTTAAACCCTCCCACTCCTCTACCGACGCCCGTCGCCAAAAAAATAGCAGATTAGTTTTATTGTTAAGGTTTTGAATGAGAAATTTAGGGCTTTTTTGTTTTCTGAAGCTCCCACCCTCTCCAACTTTGAATGCGAAATTTGGGCCATTTTAGGGACTGTTAAGAACCCAATATGGTTTTGATTTAGGAATTGTATGAGTGTATGAGAACCATTTCGCTGGTTATTCTTTCGACTGTATGAGAATTCTGGTTTTTTTTTTTTTTTTTTGAAAGGAACAAAAAAATTACAAACTAAGCCTTATCTCTAACCAAAATAGTATCTAATTCGGGTGGAATACAACCTGGATAAAAAACGATTTTTCTACTTAAGCAATTTCGTTTGATGATGTGAATTGGTCAATTGTGTCTCAATTCCAGCGTCATCTTGGACAATTGCATTGTATGCTCTATCAATTTCATACTTTTGATAGTTATTAATTGTTTGTTTCGACATTTGCTTTTGTTTTTTTTGTCCCACATGGGAAGATTTTGCAGAAAAAAGAAGAAGAAAGAAAATGAGATTTTATGTGCCCTTTTTTAACAAAACATTGTTACTGGATGAGAGATTCTGTTAAAAAAATAATGAGAGATTCAATTTTTTTCCCCTTCATATGCAGATTTCGGGGGGAGAGGGAGAGGAAATGAAATACACAGAGAGAGAGAGAGAGAGAGAGAGAGAGAGAGAGAGAGAGAGAGAGAGAATTGGTGGGGAAGAGAAAAGGATTGGGTGAGATGGAGAGAGGAGTGAGAGAGAGTGCAACTTCAATGTTTTAATCTCAGCGATTCATTTCAAAGGCTGAGATTTTGTGTCAAAATTTGTGTTAAAGGCTGTGTTAGCAGAACCGCCCCTATATATATATATATATAGGATGGCGATCTATATATATATATATATATTCTTGATCTCATACACTTTTGTTGCCCAGATATCAAGTTGGTCCGAAGAATTACAGCAACCTGAAATCATGTTCAAAATATCTGGCCTGTTTATCTCATAAGAGGATTAATTTCTACCAACAGTTTTTAAACCAACATTTTAGAATGCCTTCGATCTTCCAGAAAATGTTTATCAGTACTAATCAAAACAATGTAAATATCTACTCCAGGGACAATTTTGTAACTGAATCACACAAATCGTACCATTAGAAGAACGGAAAAAAAAAAAGGCGCAACTTTGCACATCAGGACATGTTTTTAGTACTGTGCAAGGCGTAAAAAAGGAAAATTGTGGAAGGAAAACAGAAACAATATTTGCCCATTTGGCTGTTAGTTTCTTTTACCCAAAAATCAATGTTTTATTTGTGTATCATCCTTTTGGATGGGGAAACCTGCATTGTCTGGACAGAATCCGACTTCGTAACTCTCCAACTGCTGCAGAACCAGTTTAGAATTACAAACCATTCGAATCAAAGATACCAAGAACAATCTCCACTTACAGTCATTGCTTCTGCACTAGGTTCTCTGCATCTCCAAGCTCCAATTCACCTCCTTCGCATTGTCCATGAAACATCGTTTCGATTTGCTCTAAAGACTTTCCTTTTGTTTCCGGAACACACTTATAAACAAAAACAACGGCGAGCGATGAAATCCCAGCAAAGACAAAGAAAGTTCCTCCAACTGTAATAGCACGAGAAACGGAAAGGAAAGACATTGCGATGAGACCGCTACTGACCCTACTCCCCACTCCCCCAAGAGCCGCGGCTTGGGCCCTGAGGCGGAGAGGGAAGATTTCCGATGTCAAAACCCAACAAATCGGGCCTATGCCTACTGAGAAGAATGCGACATTCCCACATACCGATAGAATTGCTATTTTTACGCCAACCGGACTATTCCCCATGAAGGAGAGAGTAAGTCCCAGAACAAACAAACAAATAGTCATCCCAATTGTGCTCACATAGAGCAATGGCTTTCTACCAACTCTGTCTATTAGGAAAATAGCCACCAAGATGAACATAGTTTTTGTAAACCCAACCGCAATGGTTGCACCGAGAAGCTCCGAGTTGCCCTTGATCCCGGCGTCTCTAAAGATCGTGGGGCTGTAATAAGTGGTTGCATCGATCCCCGTGATCTGTTGAAAACACTGGATTCCACATCCAGTGATTAGCATCCGTTTAACCCCGGGAGAGGGACTCAACAACTCCCGCCAAACGCCTCTTTCTTCGTAATTCTTGGCGTTTGAGTGACCGGCGGCTAGTTGAATTTCTGCTAGCCTCTCCTCTACTTCTCTTTCACTTTCGATTGTTTTTAACAAAACGGATCTCGCTTCCTCAATCCGGTTCTGCATTACCAACCACCGCGGAGATTCCGGGATGAGAATCAATGCAAAAACAATAAATACCGACGGGAGGATTCCAACGCCAAGCATTACACGCCAGCCTATATGCACAGGAAGTCCTGAAAATGCATAATTTGCGACATAACCTAGGAGGATTCCTAGGTTTATGAAAATCTCCGGGAAGGAAGTTAGTGATCCTCTTTCAAGAGAAGGCGAGATTTCAGCAATGTATATCGGTGCAATCATGAATCCAAAACCTATTGCTACCCCAGCTAATAAGCGTCCCACCATCAATACGGTGAAAGAAGAAGCAAGAGCCATTATAGCGGCTCCAACTTGGAACACAATTGCTGCGACTCCCATGGTCCATTTTCTACCTATGACATCGGATGTTTTACCCCCGGCTAAACTACCCAACAATGAGACAATACTTAGAATTCCGACAAGGACTTCTTCTTGAACCTCGGTTATGTGCAAATCCTCCTGGATAAATATAATAGCTCCACTCATAACACCCACATCTGCGGAAAAAGAAAGAGAAACAATGTTACCAAAAGTGCTTGAAAGTATGTTGTGAACTTAATCTCTGATGATGGAAAATGATATCTTAAAGGAACAATTGTGCATTCCAAAATAACATAAAAAAAACATACCCGGTATACTTGTTATGACAGAAAATGGGAAAAAATAGGAAATATTTGAACCCTTTAGGTTCACCTAGATCAAAATTGAAGGGGTCAAGTGGTAAACTTTTTAAACTTAGCTGTATTCTACAGCGAAAGAACATTTCCCATCAAACCTAGTATTGAGATCCACAATATTTTGGGTATTTTGAAGCGAGAATATATACAAAGCAGGTTCTTGGCTTCACCATGCAACGGTTGGAAGAAGAGATTCCATGAGAATGGAGGTAAAGAAATTGTGTTAGAACGCAACAGCTCAATCCCTCCCTTCTTATTTTATGTCATGTTTGAAATCCCAAGGCCCTGCTATGTAAGGATCTCAATACCGCAATGTTTCAATCTCACAGTGTTGGCAAAACTGGTGTGTAGCTACTTAGGGACAGCTGGAATCTGATGGTTATGAAGGCTATTTAGTATTTATATTTATTTCCCACAATATCCTTTTCTGTATGCTAACTCGGCTCAAACCTGTCTTGGATTTGGAGATATTAATGTATTATTGAACGTCAGAAAATTTTATCGGTTGGGGTTAGAACGAAGGCATGACACTTCCAATGTCGAAGGGTTGTGATAAAACTTGAACAGTGGCATTTCGCCCCTGATGGGGAATGTACTGTGCAGTCTATCAATGAAATGGCTTTATAGCCGAATCATAAAAGCTATTTAGTAAGAGGAAGTGGGTACTCAAGGAACAGAGATAATCATAAGAAGCTCTGGAATAGTGTTTGGCTTCTCCCTACTAAAGGTACGATTAAACTCTTTATCTGGTAAGGATTTCATGACATTTTGCACCCATTAAGGAGGTCCTGTTAAAGAATGAGGACTCCAAGATGTTAATATTAATGCAAAGTTACCCAGCTAGTGTGGGAACTATCACCTCTAAGTACTGATATGGAACTAAATGAAGGGCACTAAATTGCTTTAAGGTTTTCAAATGCATGTGTTAGGACTTGTGGTTATTAAAAACTTATGATACGGGATACGTATCCTATGATTCGTATCGTTTCCTTCCAAAAATCGTATCCTAAATTCCTTATTTGTTCTTACGATGAATTTGTGTGTCCCAATTTGGTACGTATCCTACAATTAGTTATTGAAAAAGGAATACCATATTTTAAGAAGTAGAACGCTAGAACCTAAACACATTCTAAATCGTTTGATCTTATTAGGGCGAAATTCAAACCATTTAACTAAAACCAAAACTCAATCCATCATGTTTGTGTGAATCAAATAACTGTGAAGTATAATTTAGGAATTTTAATTTACGGTTTCCATCTGTCAGGGTTTCAGATAAATTGTTATTTATCTAGTTTAGTCCTTTTTGTTATTGGGGTTTTGCTAAGGTTTTTTTAGGCTTATATAATCCATTCATTAGTCTTGTAATTGCACACAGCTTTCTAATACAATAATAATACGATTTTTTGGTTTGGTAGTATATGTTTGTTTCCCTCTTTTCCTTTGAAATCTATCATGGCATCAGAGCCATAAGATCTAGGCCTGTGGAATATTCGCTCCCCAGTGGGCGGCTATGCCTCGCCGCCATCCGCCGGGAACTCATTGCAACTGTTCATTGCATCTATTCATGGAGCACTGTTCATCGAAGGTCACTGTTCACGGGTATTGTTCATCATCAAAGTTTCTTTCTACTTCCTCCTATTTGCATCGGCAATTTGGCATCTGTTCAGCATTGGTTTTTCCTCCTCTTTGCATCTGTTTGGCATCGGTTCTTCTTCGTGTTCGCATTATTCTAGTTTTGCACCATTTTGCATTGTTTAGCACCTCCGCAATAGTTGATTCACATCAATTGATTCGTAGTATGATTTGCATCCGTTGATTTGTAGTAGTTTATTGGCAATAGTGTATTTGCAGTAGTTGATTTGCAGTAGTTTATTGGCAGTAGGGGGATTTGCAGTTGTTATCTCATTGGCAAACTCACAATGCTTTGCATCATGAGTTTGAGGGGGGGGGGGGGGGGGGGGGGGGTTGTGTGAAGTATAATTTAGAAATTATAATTTAGGGTTTCCATCTGTTAGGGTTTAAGATAAATTGTTATTTACTTTTATGTTTGGGGTAGTTTAGTCCTTTTATGTTATTAGAGTTTTGCTAGGGTTTTTTCTAGGCTTAGCCTATATTGTTCATTCATTAGTCTTATAATTGCACGTTTGTTTGGTTTGGTAGTATATGTTTGTCTCTCACGACGGCGCTATTAATGAAGGAAAGGGCATATGTGGGTTAGGGCTCGTAGCACGGAATGCAGAAGGTTTAGTCCTTGGGGCTGCTTTTGAATCATTCAATGGACGTTTCTCTTCCCGTATTGTTGAAGCTATGAGTTTCCGTTTTGCTCTGATGATGGCCAAGGAATGGAATTATCATCGAATCATAGTGGAAGGTGATGCGATGCAAGTTGTCCTTGCTCTCAAACAGGAAAAGATTTATGCGGATTGTGACTCTATTATTCAAGATTGTCTAGATTTAGCATCTTGTTTTTCCTATTGCATTTTTTCCCATGTTAAACGTGGATGTAACAGAGTAGCCCATGCTGTGGCTAAGCATGCTCTGTTAGATGTTAGGAAAGCAAGTCTAAGGGACAATTTTACCCCATGGCTATCCGACCTAGCTCTAGATGATGTTCGGGCCTCTGGACCCTCCATTTTGCAATAATATATCTATCTTTTCATGTTAAAAAAAAAAGTATATGTTTGTTTCTCTTTTTTCCTTTGCAATCTATCAATAAGAGCTCTTATTCTCTTTCCTTAACCAAGGCACCAAAAAGCTTCAACTTGGTAGACCCCATTTGGGAGATTGGAATTTTTCATCCTAAAAACTTATTTTTCATTTAGAGAACACTTATTATCCATAAAACAACAAATTTTTATATTATAATTATTTAAACTTTGAATTGTACATTAGCTTTTGTTATCATATCTTATGATATGCGATACATATCTCGATACGATCCATAAAAGGAAAGAAAAAAAGGATACACGACATGAATCCCAATGTGAAAAAACTCTTAAGAGAGATGGAATGATGACCCACACGTAAGTCGGAAGCCGGGGAGGACACAAGGGTGTGTCGTAGGTGCCCGGACCCCTTCGCAACTCTAGCTCTAAACATTTTCACATATTATACTAGTTTTTCAAGTTAATTTGGAAAAATTCTATGAGATTAGCCCTCTCAGTGAATGATTAAGTGCCACATGGCAAGTGGGCCGGGGCTTATACTCAACAAATGTCAAAATCATCTGGGCCTCCAATGTTGGTCAACGAGAAAGTCAAAGTCAATCAAGTTCAAGTGCAAAAGATCAATGGTCGAGAAACCAATTGCAATATGACAAGGCCGCAAAGGTACACCAGATCCCTATCATTCAACAACAAACTCCTACATTTTAGGGTTGTCGAGATTTTTAAGGATTTGCATTCACAGGCAGGTTCTCAAGGCAAATCCAATGAACATTCCTTATATTTTCTTTGATTTAATCAATTATAAGAGTAGAGTAGAAGAGGACCAGGTCATGAATACCACATGGCACTTAATGGAGCAAGTTCCAGTTGAAGATAGTTTATTTTGGATGAGCTAAATCAGGAAATAGGTTCTGAAAAGTAGGAAGTACTTAAACTCTTGAATGATTTAAAAGGGTCGCGTGGCAGCCACAAGGGGAGTTGGTTGGCGATCAACGTGTAAACCAATTTGAGTTCCTAGAAGGACGTGGTTTGGAGACATAGAACACGTGTCACATTTTCATGGCCCAAGAATGTCAAACTCTAGGGGAGAACAACTATAAATAGGGGAATCAGGGTAGGCTAAGGGCTCTACGTCTCAACACTCAAATTTCCTTTGTTATTTATAGTTTCTTAGCTTCCACAATGCTTTTAATTTCAGTAATTAGTTTATTTTCTTGTTAGCAGCCTCTAATTCCTCAATTAGTGTGCTTTGATTTAGTTTATTGTTTCATTTCCATCATTGTTACGTTGTTTCATCAATACAAGTGGCAATTGGTTTATTTCTTGTCTTAATAAGTTTATTCACTGTATTTTACGTCCTTAACACGCAAGGCAATTTGAATCACTTTTATAACCTATCCAAGGGTTGTAACACAGTCATTTAGTTAGAAGTCAGAGATAAGGCCTGTTCACGTCTAGACCGCGACAAGGTCTTGGCACGCCCGAGCATCAATTAATCATTTATCACACCGCATGGCAAAGGCGGTGTAAAACCGTCGCCTTTTTTTTGTGGAACAAGAATATACTTCTTGTTATCAACGTAGAAATAGATAGGATTTGGTCTTCAGAGCCCCACTAACTACAAACCATGCGTCCACCATTGATTGGAAGTCACGTACCAGTTATGAAGCACCAACACTCCTGGAAATCGCCTTACCCGTGTCAGACACTCTAGAGACACCCGCACCATATTATAGTATAAGTATTTTTATGGTGGTATGTCCATTAAATTATAATATTTTTTATGGTGGGACAACAGGGTAACTTTTGTAAATTTTAAAAGCTTTTGAGATTAAAATATTTGTAACTTCAAAAGATTGGACCAAAATTGTAATATGACATATGTGGATGCATATAGGAATTCATCATCGGTCGATAATTGTCATGTCTCGTGTCCAATGTCCATGTCTCTGTATCCATCCTCCAATTCATGCCCGTGTTGTGTTGCTTGTCAGTGCCACAGCCTATGCTAGAAACAACACCGGGTGCGGCTCTTCGGTTTTCTTCTGCTACTGGGTGGAAATGGTGTTGCTCCAACTAGCTGGTGACTCGCACTTGGGAAGACTACCCTCCTAGCTAGCCATTTCTTTCGTCACAGAAAACGGCAAACTTGAATTGATCAAGTTCTATAGCATCCAATTTCGAATAAAATCTCTTACTATCATTTTGCCTAGTGTTTGTTTGAAACCTAAGGAAAACAAAACAAAACAAAACAAAACAAAACAAAGGCAAGGAATACAAAAACAATTCCTCTTTCTGTCTTTGGTTTGAGAGGAAAAATGGGAGAAAATAACAAAACTAAAGCTTAAGCACAGTAAATTTTTCTCCAAACTACTTTGAATCATTTTCTTTTCCTTTCTGTAGCGGCCGGAGGACCCAGGGGGTCACGGTCCTCGGCTACACCCCCCCAGCCGGGGGCAGGGGCAGGGGTCCTGGGGGTCACCTCCACCGAAGCAGATCAGTTGGGTTCTGGGCCCCTAGTCCTGGCAGGGCAGCTTCCCAGGGGGACAGTGAGTGTCATGTCCGGGGTCTCTGAGCCCAGGGGCCCGGTCCTCGGGAACCCAGATGGTGCGGCTCGGCCAGCTCCGCGGGGGACCACAGTTGCCCTCGGTGGGTCTGTTCCCGAGCCCCGCCGGGAACGAGTCGGTTGACCTCGGTACCGGGGGGGGGGGGGTCGCGTCAGATGTCAGGGGCTCGATTGAGGCATGCCTGACAGTCTGAGCAGCTCGCCAAGTGGGCTCAACCACCCACCTGCATAGCATTTATGGTGAGCCACCAAACCCTGCAGCCTAGGTCTGCAGGGGATGGTGGGATCTGATGGATGGGAATATCAGTGTCAGGTGACGACTCTGGGGAGAGAACGAGGTGCCACCTGGGGGACGTCCGTCGGTCCATGCATTCAATGCGGCGATAGGGACGGGGCGCGTGAGGCCCCCGAGGGACGTATGGGACACGCGCCCCCTCACCTATAAATATGCCCCTCACTACCTCCATTAGGGGACACTCTCTCGATATCTCTCACACAACCCTCTCTCTCTACATTTAGCTCTCAACTGCACTTCTCTCTCTAGCGCTCCACGATACTTCTCTCCCCGTTGCTAACTTAGCCATCGGAGTGCCTTCCCGGACCACCACCGTCCGGGCTAGGCGCTAACGTGGTTGCTCCCTTGTGCAGGTCCTCCTCCGGCGTACCCCAGGAGCTCCAGTCACCCTCTCCGACGGGCCCCCAAGGTCCCAGCGAGATCCGATCCAGCTCCACCGCCCCAGTACAGTGTCAAAAGGACCAAGGAGGTCATTCCGGTGAAGCGCCCCCCACACTTTCCTTTCTTTTCTAGAAGTTACAAACAGCGCGTAAAAGAAAATATTACATCTAAATATTGTCTTATATTTCTATTGAAGGCAATTAACTCCATTTCTAAGAAGTCATGTCAGAGATTAGGATACCTCAATAACTTTTGATGGAATAATGATCCATGAAACAAAACAGATCCCATATAGTATTACACTACAAAAAAAGGTGGACTGTCAATTCAACTTTTAGGTACTTCTCAACAAAACTTGTCTTTCAACAATTAATCCAAGCTGTTGACGGAGTGATTCAGTTCAACTTAATCTGGTTAGAAAATCAACATCAACATCTTTATATATTAGTGAAATATGAGTCTAGCAAACTCATGGAGGATTTTGCCTCCATTTAAAGTAGAGACTCCATTTTTTAGAGATTGAACTGGCACATGGAATTATGTAGTGGACTTTCCTAAATTTGGATTAATCTTCAATAACCAAATTGATTTGGTGCTAACCAGGAAATTAAGCAGATCAGATAAAAAAAGTACACAGAGAGAGAGAGAGGTACAAACCATATCCAAGGAGCACAGCATTGAGAGAGGCAAAGATGGCACACGTCAAAACATACTTTTTGGTGCCTTTGTTGGTCTTTTCTGGTTCAAGATTTTCCTCTACAAGATCAGAGTACATCCTTTCGTATTTTCTTTGCACATTCTGCGGGATACCCATCTTTCCCAAAGATCTTTCTATATCTATCTGTGTATATAACTATAAATTCCAGATATGCTAACTGAACTGAACACCAATATATGTCTGGCTCTCTCTCTCTCTCTCTCTCTCTCTCTCTCTCTCTCTCTCTCTCTCTCTCTCTCTCTCTCTCCCTCTTGGCTCACATAGAGAGACAGGAGAGAGAAAGAAGGGTTGAATATGGATATGGGTAAATGGGTCTTCTCCTTTCCTCTTGGCTCACCTCACATTGAGAGAGGAGGTAGAACCGTAGTAGAACAGAGCTGTGCCTGAACACTCAGCTGTTGACATTTTTTCAGATCCAAGAGGCAGAAACAGAGAAGTATGGAAGAAGATCCGGAAGAAAATGTGACTCAACTGGGCTAAAAAAGCCTAAAATATTGGTCCCACTTGATAATAGTACTCCGTATTTTTTTTGGCCCACTTGATATATAGTACTACTATAACTGTACTCCTATATTTTTTGATCCGGTCCCACTTGAAGTTCAACCCTCAGCTTTTAAACCCAATTAATTTATTCATTTTTCTATTGTTTAATTTTATTCTGTGCGCCTTTTCTTCTTTTTCACTTTTTTCCTATTTTTTTACTATTTTGTAAGTGAGAATGTGAGATGTCTTATTCAAGGGTGGTGGACAAACACTTATTTTTGTTTTTATTGAGCATGTGGGAATTTTTTTTTTTTAGGTGATGTATTCTTGATGGGTAGTGGAGAAACACTTGATTTGAGATTTTGTGCGCAAATGCTGTGGATGCAGGATTATTATTTTTATCTTTTAAGCGAGATGTCTTCTTCAAGGGTGGTGGGAGAACACTTTATTTGAGGTTTGTGCCCAAGCATTGTGGATGTGGAAGAAAGACAGAATTGAAGGTGGTGGACTCCGAGGTCTGGTCTGCCTTGCTTGAGGAAGACATTCTTGAAACCACCTCATGCCACTCCAGAAAACCCAGAAATTTAAAGGAATGTGTTAAAACGACTTCGGTTTTCTACAAATGTTTCAGTATAACATAAAGAAAGTTGGCAAAAACATCTGTACAAAGAGAATTGTAATGGGCTAAAAGAAACATTGTTCGCCCCGTGGTAATTTTTTTTTTTTTTTTTTTCCGGGTGCATCATAGGTTTGCACGGGTAAGCCTGCATTTCCTTGACAGAATCCGAACTAGGTCTTGTTTGGCGGGTGGTCTGAAAACATTGCAACACTTCAACTGCTGTGAAACAAGTTTAGAATCGCGAGCCATTCCAATCAAAGGCACCAAACACAGATCTCAACTTGTAGTCATTGCTTCTGCACTAGGTTCTCTGCATCTCCAAGCTCCACTTCACCTCCTCTCCACTGTCCATCACTTTGAAACATCGTTTCGATTTGCTCTAAAGACTTTCCTTTGGTTTCCGGGACACACTTGTATGCAAATACAACTGCGAGACATGAAATCGCTGCAAAGACAAAAAAGGTTCCTCCAACTGTAATTGCACGAGAGACAGACAGGAAAGTCATTGCGATGAGGCCACTACTCACCCTACTCCCAACGGCCCCAAGAGCTGAGGCTTGGGCTCTCAGGCGGAGAGGGAAGATTTCCGACGTCAAAACCCAACAAATCGGGCCTAGGCCCACTGAGAAGAACGCGACATTCCCATATACAGATAGAATCGCTAGTTTTACGCCAACCGGACCATTCCCCATAAAGGATAGAGTAAGTCCTAGACCAAACAAACAAGTAGTCATTCCAATTGTGCTCACATAGAGCAATGGCTTTCTACCAACTCTGTCTATTAGAAAAATAGCCACCAAGATGAACATAGTTTTTGTAACTCCAACGCCGATGGTTGCACCGAGAAGCTCCGAGTTACCCTTGATCCCAGCGTCTCTGAAGATCGTGGGGCTGTAATACACAGTTGCATCGATCCCCGTGATCTGTTGAAAACACTGGATTCCGCATCCAGTGATTAGCATCCGCTTAACTCCAGGAGAGGGAAACAACAACTCCCGCCAAACGGCTCTTTCTTCGTACTTCTCAGCATTTCCATGACCGGCAGCTAGTTGAATTTCTGCTAGCCTCTCCTCCACTTCTCTTTCACTTTCGATTGTCTTCAACAAAACGGATTTTGCTTCCTCAATCCGGTTCTGCATTACCAACCACCGCGGGGATTCGGGGATGATAATCAGTGCAAAAATCATGAACACCGATGGAAGGATTCCAACGCCAAGCATTACACGCCAGTTTATATGTGCGGAAAGTCCCGAAAATGCATAATTCGAGACGTAACCAAGTAGGATTCCTAGGTTTATGAAAATCTCTGGAAAGGAAGTTAGAGCTCCTCTTTCAATAGAAGGTGAGATTTCAGCAATGTATACCGGTGCAATCATGACTCCAAAACCTATTCCGATTCCCGCTAGTAAACGGCCCACCATCAATACGGTGAAAGAAGGCGCAAGAGCCATTATGGTGGCACCAGTTTGGAATACAAGGGCTGCAAATCCCATGGTCCATTTTCTACCAATGGCATCGGATGTTTTACCCCCGGCCAAACTACCCAACAATGAGATTATGCTTAGAATTCCAACAAGGACTTCTTCTTGAACCTCGGTTATGTGTAAATCCTCCTTGATAAATATAATTGCTCCACTCATAACACCCACATCTGAGGAAAAAAGAAAGATACAGTGTCACCGTAGTGCTTAAAAGTATGTCGTAAATTTAATCTCTAATAATGGAAAACGATTTCTTAAAAGAATGAGTTGTGCAGTATGAAATAACATAAAAGTATATTGTTCAATATATGGGGTTTATAACTTTATACCCACCTGTATTCTTATTTATGAAAAGAAATGGGAAACATTTGAACCCATAAGATTTACCTAAGAATTAATTGGGTTCAAATGGTGAACTCCTGAAACTCGGCTCTATTCTACAGCAAGAACATTCCATGGAAGCTAGGAACAAGATCTGTGATATTGTGATATTTTGGGTATTAGAAGGAATGCTTCTTCGGGTAATAATCTGTGTCTGCTAGCTGAAACAGGAGATCTAAAAAGCAGATAAAGAAAAAGTGTTAAACTCCATGCCTTCTTGTGTAATCTCATGTTTACGTAGGGACCTCAATACCAGACTATTTCAACCTAGCGAGTTTGGCAAAACTGGGGTGGAGCTACTTGGGGACGGCTGGAATCCTAGGATGACGGTTTGGACTTTGGAAGGTGAAATTTTGTCTCACAAGATTCGTTTCTTAATGCTAAGCTGGGCTTAAAAGTCCAACCCTTCTTGGATTTGGAGGACTATTAATGTATTATCTAGGAAATAAATATCAATTGGGGTTAAAGGAAGGGCACAACACTTCCAATCTCGGGCAGTTGTGATAAAACTCAGATGGCATTTCACTCCTGGGGGGACTATTCAGTCAAATCTGTCTGTGAGTTGGCCTTAAGTTGAAGCATAATATCTGTTAAGGGAGGAAGTGGCAACTCAAGGAACAATGATATCACAAGAAGCTTTTTGCTCGGTAATATCACAAGAAGCTTAGGGATTAGTGTTTGGGGTCTCCCTACTAAAGGTAAGATTAAGCAATTAGTTTGGAAAGGATTTCATGACATTGCACCCGTAAAGGAAGGTCCTGTTGAAGAGTAAATACTCCAAGATGTCAGTATTACTGCAAAGTTTCCCAGCTTGCTCAGAAACTATCATCTCTAAGTGACTCTTAACTACTGATATGTGATCTGATGGAAGGGCCCTTACATTTGGTTTATGGTTCTCAAATGCAGGTGTTAGAGAGGTGGAAGGATGACCATTCCGTCTGAAGCATAGACACTTCATTGGGAGTCATGTACTGGTGTCAGACACTAACACTCTCCGGACACGTGTCAAACATTCAAACCCAAAGTGTACTATTTTTCCTTAACATTTTTCATTCGGCCACTCTCAGACCTCACTCGGGGGTTTTAAACGAAATAGTAAGCTCTAGTGGAAATTTAGGGAAACCTTCCTTTCTACGTCACAATCAAACGCTCATTGATAACAAAGGCACATTTAAACGTTGGAATAGTTTTTCTTGGAACACTTTTGTAAAAGATGTAAAGATAAATACAATTTAAGGCATACATGGTGTTATATTCATACATAGGGCCTTATTATTATTATTTTTTATTCCATACGATTTAAGGCACACATGGTGTTATACTCATACATAGGGCCTTATATATCTTCCCACTACGAATAAAACCTCAAATCTCTGATCATTTTGACTGGAAGAACATATTACAAATGAATTTTGTCATATGCTAATGAGGGCAACTAACTCCATTTCTAAGAAGTCACGTCAAAGATTAAGATACCTCAAGAACATTTGATGGAATGTTGATCCAAGCAACAAACGGAACTGATAATAAATACTACTCTAATAAATAAATAAAAACAATAAAGTCTATTGTCAGTTACACATTTTAGCACTTCTCAATAACCCAACAAAATTAATCTTTAACAATTCTTCCTAGCAGTTGATGAAGCGATTCAAGGTTTGTCACGAATTGGCTTAAGTCAATTTTTAAGTCGATGTATTATGAGAAAGTATGACCTCTCTCGTAATAAGTCAGTTTTGGTTTTTAAGTTAATGACTCAATATCAGCACTTCAACTTTCTGTACAATAGGGAAAGTATAATTTTACCCAACATTCACGGATTCTGCCTACCTTTGATGCAGAGGCTACAATGTTTTGACATCGAACTGAATTATACGAAAATGTGTACTGAATTTTGTTAAACTAGGGTAATCTACACTACAACCAATTGCATCATTCCAAAAACCAAATTGATGAGGTGTTACCCAGATAATTAAGAAGATCAGACAAAAAAAGATACACAAGGGGAAAAGGTACAAACCATATCCAAGAAGCACAGAATTGAGGGAGGCCATGATGGCACATGCCAAAACATACTTTTGGGTGCCTTTGTTGGTCTTTTCTGGTTCAAGATTTTCCTCCACAAAATCAGAATCCATCCTCTTATATTTGCTGTTACCAATCTGCCCATTTTCCTGGAGACCCATATCTCCCCCTTATATCTATATCTATACCTATCTATGTCTATAAATCCACAAACAGAATTGAAGAAAACCAGGGAATTACATAAAAGAACACGAGTATGTATGGATCTCTCTCTCCTCTTGGATCACAGGGAGAGAGGAGAGAGAAAGGAGGAAGAGTGTGGGTTATATTGCATATATGGGTCTTCTCTTCTCTCACAGGGAGAAATAGGAAGGGACAGAAAGCGTGTCTGAAGGTTAGATCTGAAACAGGGAAAGGAGAAGAAAATGCCGGTATAAAATGTTGAAATTTTTGGGTCCCACCTGAACGCAATTGGGTCCGATGTTTATGTAGGGTCCGATACTCCGATGTTTATGTCGGATTCTTTCATTCTTTGGCACGAGAATGTAACGTAGGGAGATGGCTCCCTCCGGTTGGGGTTGACCGTGGTACTGTTAATTTGGCTCGTATATTTTAGTACTACTCCATTATTAACAGTAGTTTGCCACGTCCTAGTATAAAAACGCGGAAAACTACTTAATTTGACGGAATCGAAAATCATGTAGCGCAGAATACACTCAAGAGAATTGTAGTGCGCTATATGACTCATTCAAAATATTTTGAATGGTTAAAATTTCAAATATTAGTTGACATGTAAGATACTTATCTTAAATGTAAAATAATTTAGAACGTTCACTGTATGGTGGAAGGTTCATATTATCACCACAACTCTATAATACTAACTAGCGTTGAACCCGTGCAATGCATGGGCGAGATTAATATGCGTACACAATGTATGTACATGGCACAATGGGTAGCAGGTGGACGCTAATATTCATATATGCAAATAATATATCTAGCGTTGTACCCATTCGATGCAGGGGAAAAATTTCACATTGGTGTGTTTTTGTGTTCTTGTGTGTCGAAAGGATACAGTGACATTTTCCTTTTTTGAGAAAATTCAACTTATGCCAATAAAAATCAAATGCAAATTGTGTTGCCTAACCGCAAGTGATAGAATAGATAATTTAAAAGAAAAATATCAATGACAATTTTTTCGCAAATAAAATTTGGAACACCAATTTGTAGCCAAAAAATTACTACAAAATGAATATTATCTTCAATGTTACAACAACAATAAAATGCATATTATGAAGATCATAAACTATGCCATCATCTTGCCCATCACAATCGAAAGGTTTGGAAGCATATTTAATTGTAAGTATATTGGTAATTCAAACAAACATAAACCCCTTCTTGAATGTTGAAACTTGCTTAAATCAAAACCTGTAGGTGTGGATGTCAGTAGAAAATGAAAATGTTTGGAACAAAATTATCTTCAAACTTCACATAAGAACTAAAAACAAAGAGAAACAATACCCATTGTTTGCTTCAAACGTTGATGATTCTTCTATATGGGGTAGGGATTCACCGTTAGCGTAATGTATTCGGCGATAGGCTATTCGAAGCAAAAACAGACTCTAATCAAATTCTAGGTCTTTTGGAGCAAAAATAAATCTACAAACAAAATATGGCCAGAACTGTGAACAAATTCTCATAGTTTAAAGTAGCCAAAGAGGACAAAAAAAATGGATATATAGGCTGAAGAACGTAATGGAACGAAATATTCCCAGTTCCGTGATTAAATTCTCACAAATGCATTGATGATTTGGAGATGGAAACCAACCTTTGAGGAATTGATATTTGGCACGTGCTTCGTGAGCAAATTCTTGTCAGCCGTACTTGGCACTCAAAAGTTTGCAAACAAATTCTCGGAAACCTGAACAAAGAAACCAAAGCAAAATTTGTACAATGAAAATGGATTTTTGATCTTCTCAAAAAAAAAAAAGATAACACACAATAAAGATAGAGTATCGGACTTAAGTTTACTGCGTGATAGTTGTCCAAACGTGTAAACATCGGTTGTTCCCTTTTGGCTTCATAGTGCTCTTTTGTTCGGATGGCAACATTTTGTTTGATGAGTGGAATGGTGTAATGTTAATTAAATGGTGCATGCATGATAAGAGTTAAAATAGTAGAAGAAGGGAGAAAGTGGGGAGTTGTTGGTTTGAACGTGGAGATAAAACAGTGGGGAATTTTATTTTATTTTTTTCGTTTGGAAGTAACTGGCGTCGTGTGTATAAATAAAAAGTGGGAGTTGTGGGGTTTTTTAACTGTTTAAAAAAAATCAAAATTCTAGAAAAATCAGGATTGGGGTTTGGAGGCTTTTGAGAGGGCCAACTACATTGCTATAGTATATATACTAGCGTTGAACCCGTGCTATGCACGGGCGAGATTAACATGCACGCACAAATGTTTGTACATGGCATAATAGGTGGCAGGTGGACCCTAATATGAACGGGCACAACGCTAGTTCTTCTATGTATGTCAATATGGATTAAAATTCCACCGGCAAGGACTAATTATCACCTCCAAAGTTCATGTACAAAAATCCAAAGTTCTATTAGCGCAAAAAAATCCGCAAACAAATATCAAAATAGATGCAGATAATTAAAATTAGCCAAAGAAAAAAAAAAAAAAAAGCGTAGATAATTTGGTGATGAAAATTACCTTTGAGAAGGTTTATGAAGTCTGTGAGCAGATTCTCGTGATAAATATAAATGAACTTGGTATAAAAAATCCTCGAACAAATTCTCGTAGTAAATAGAGCCAAACTTCTTTTTTCTTTTATCCGCAATGAAGCCGAACTTGATGCTTAAACGTTAATACCACAACGAAGCGGGTTGGGGTGGCTGTGTTGGTGTAGTTGCAGCGGGCGGGGTGGCCGTGTGTTGCAGGTCGGGAAATGTTGATATGTATGGCATGTTGATATGTACGGCCACCCTATGTTTTTGCTGAGAAGGAAGGAACGTGGGACACAAAAAGGAAGAAAACTCTGGGCCTCTGGCTGCAAGTGCCCTTGGGAGTTGAAAAGGTGATGAAAATGAAAAGGACGATTAAATTATGGAGGGAAAAAATTTGGAAGAAGGGGAGTAAAAGTGGGAGTAGCTTTACCTGGGTTGTGGGCAGTTTTTTTTTTTTTTAAAAAGGAAGAAAGTGGAGAC
This sequence comes from Vaccinium vitis-idaea, assembly GCA_963854785.1. Taxonomy (NCBI): domain Eukaryota; kingdom Viridiplantae; phylum Streptophyta; class Magnoliopsida; order Ericales; family Ericaceae; genus Vaccinium; species Vaccinium vitis-idaea. Next base: position 24,143,082 of record OY978216.1, on the reverse strand, counting down.
GACCACCCCATGTTTTTGGCGAGAAGGAAGGAACGTGGGACTTTGCCGGAACAAAGTGGGAAAATATGGGCAGTTATGTGGTATTTTGTGGGTAAAAAATAATTAGAAATTCTGAGAATTTAGCATTGGGGGTTTGGAGACTTTTGAAAGCCCCAACTACATTGCTATAATATATTTAAAGATATAGGACTAGCGTTGAACCCGTGCTATGCACAGGCGAGATTAACTTGCATGCACAATGTCCGTACATAGCACAATAGGTAACATGTGGACTCCAATCATATATAATTGACCAAGAAGCTGTAATTTTTCAAGGAGAAAGAGCCAAACAGAAATATAGGCTAGAAGCATAGCTTTCTATGGAGTACTCGTACGCACTCTTAATTGAGCGGATTTTTTTCGAAACAGGACCATAATCCTACATAATTAATCAAGAAGTGGAGTTTAGTAAGAGAGAAATCACAAATAGTCTAAGAACAACCTTAATCAAGCATCTAAAGTATTTTCCACATAGCAATTCACGTGGTGTTTTTTTTTTTTTTTTTTTTGCCATTTCTTTTGTTATATTATGATTTTTGGTTCTTTTTTTTGTTGTCGGCTGATTTTTTGTTCTTTAAGCATACAATCGCTGAAAGTAAGCTATCTATGTAAAGAAATGTATAACGAAAAACACACACAGAGAGAAGTTTTTTTTTTTTTTTGACGGCCTATATATGCTCCAATACCTGAGTCGGCGTAGTTGCGGAGACGCAGTAACTTCGTGACAAATGAGGAAGAAGAGAATGCCATGCTCGAGGTTGGCAGGAACTGAGTTTTGGTTCGATAATTGCTTATATAAACCTGCAAACCTGCTCCCAAACACCCAATTTAATGATAATTGCTTATACCAAAAAACACTACAAATAAGGGGGAAAAACATGATGAAAAAAGAGTAAGGCATTCAAGTAACCATCGTCAAAGAAGTAGAATTAAGAACTTTCAGGAATGGGCACGTGAGAAAATTTGTGGGGAGTGGGCAATTGGGTGTTAAAACTTAGAGGAAAGTGAGGTCTATGTTCCACGTGGATTTTAGTGGGTAAAAAAATAATTGAAAATTCTAGAAAAATCAGGATTGGGGTTTGGAGAGTTTTGAAGGCACCAACTACATTGCCATAGTATATAGGACTAGCGTTGAACCCGTGCAATGCACGGACGAGATTAACATGCGTACACAATGGACGTGTAACACCCCGACTGTTAATAACAATAAAAAGAATTATAAAATAGAGTTAACTTCGGGTGACTCGCTGACCGTTGGAATTAAGAAATATATTTTTGTGTGACTTAAAGCATATAAAATAAATAGCATATTTTTAGGAACATTTTTCAATATCATTTCAACCCTACCAATAGCATTGCGACACGAGAATGCAGCACGAGTCACTGAGGATTAACAACCTTGTCGTGCAAGCAAAGGAAAGACTTGGAAATATGCATTGCATCCAGATGACCACAAGATTTCCATATCACTTGGAAATTAATGCTATAGATTTTGGATAGATTACTTAAGTATTCCATGGACCATATCACTTGGAAATTAATGCTATCTTTAGATACTTAAGTAACTAATCTAGTCACAGGTTGGTTCGAGATTTAGGCTGCGGGTATAAATAGGAATTCCAATCCATGTGTTACACACATCACATAGCACACCACTCCACATCAGGCATAAAAGGAATGAAGGGAAGGAGAGAAAAACCTGGACCCAGTATGTTTCAATAAAAATTTACGGTAAAATTCGGATGAAAAAAAAAGAGTGAGTTATGAATTATCTCAGTTGCATGAGTTTTTCGTAAAAGTTGTGTTTTCAGCTTACTAAAATGTTTATTTTAACATATGAAATTCTTTTGTAGCAAATATACCATGGAATTATGTTGTTTTGCACAGCTTATGGGAAAAATATTGTCGATACATCCAAATGATGTCCCTGAATCTAGGGGACGTTAAAGATACCAGTCGGAACGGTGTTATAAGGGCGGATGGATAGGGGCACAGCCAGGTGCCCAACTGAATTGATCAATTCAACATGGTAAATTGGGGGTCGCTCCCTCATAGCTGGCGGAAATCGTTGGATGGTATATCGTATGGTTCATAAAATGCTATGTTACATGCGAGCTTATTTATAATTCTTTTTGTTACGGTAAAAGCTATGGAAAAAAAAACTGGCGTTATGGTTTCTAGTTTGATGAAAAGAATTTTAATTTTCATGGTAGCCCATGTAACTCTGATAATTCATAAACTCACACAAGCGGTGGCTTACGTTGTTGTAATTTTTCCCTTTTCAGGTAACTAGAGATAGAAGGACGGGGCAAGTTACTAGTATTCAGCTTATGTCATGTTTGTAAAATAAATAAAGGAAAAAAAAATGTAACCAATATCATGAATAAGGAACTCTAGTGAGCTGCGCTTGTAAAATATGGGTTAAAGTTGTGTTTGTAAAAAAAAAAAAATGGTTTCCGTAATGTTAAGTTGTTTCTGTCAATAAATAAAATTTAAAAAGGAAATGTCAATAGAGGCCTTGGGTGAGACGAGCTCACTGGCCGGTCCCGGTATCTAAATCCGCTAGATTTGGGTCGTGACAAAGTGGTATCATAGCGAGGTTAATTAATGATCATAATATATAAGTCCTCCTTACTATATTGTATTATATATACATATAAGAAGTGATTTTGGCCCTCAGGAGCATTCAGTGAACCGACCCTTGAATCTAACTCAATTCTGGCCTATTCCAGAAACTACAAAATTTTTGTTTCCTTCCTCATTATGTATATTTCCCATTTTCATCATTATTCCCTTCAACACTCTCCATAATTTACTCCATAAGCCATCATCCACTCACTTTCCCGCTTTCCCGCTTTCCCTAATTCCCCGGCGGACGCGAAATCTTTGCGACTATCTTTGAGTTCCGCTATCAATAAACAAAACTAACTCTTCTACTCTCCGTTGAATGGTGGTCTTCGATTGAATACTCAGCCAACCACAGTTGCTAAAATTCACCATCCGCCAATCCTCTTTGTCACGAAACAACTCTGCCAGGTATTCTATCTCGCATTTCGTCTGTCCACCATAAATTAGGTTATTTCCTGGGTATAAGGTATCCAAAACTTTCCTCGATCTATTCACAACATGATACTAAAATCAAATAGGAAAATTAAAAGGGAGGAAGGAGGAGGGTAAAAGATTAAGTAAGTCATTCCCATCTCACTGCCAAAATACACATGCACACTTAGCACTTACTTTTGTTCCCTAATTCACACCAAGAGAGAGTGAAAACAATTCTCCTCATCTTCAAACGTGCACTCCTGTTACATGGACAGATATAGATTGGTAATTTTCCGAAATGAATAAGAAGAAATGAGTTGTATACTTGCACTTATAAATTTATAAAATTAGCTTAGGAGTCATTCTCAATTTCACAATAGAAATGAAAGTGGAAAAAGAGAGCCTTCATTAGAGATTCCGTAAGGTCAGGTAATTCGGAATTAAATTGGTTCATAAGTCTGCAAAACTAATTACATGTGTTTCGCCTCTTAAACTTGTTAAGTTCAATTTAGGGCTAAAAATAAATCGAGTTTTCGCACAACTTGTGGCTCGGCTCGACTCGCTTTGAAGTAGGACCGAACCAGAGCTCAAGATTTAGGCCGTGCAGTGATACTCCATTCAAGAAAAATAAGCACAAATACTTTCTGCTTAGGGTGATTATAAAAAAAAAAAATGGGGAATTGTTAATAACTTTGGGTAGTTTTGGGTTTCGAGTTCGAACTAGGGAATCTATTTTTTTTAGAACTAACTTATATATTCTGTTGTTGTTTTTAGAAAATGGTTGACAGTAACGACACGTGGGGAGGTCACAGATTGCATGCAGACTATGTTGAGCCTTTATTTCCTAACATTTATGAGCAGCGTACTAACAACAATGGAGCGAGATTGGCATATCAAGCAATAGCAAAGGTAGAGCAAGAGAAGGGGCATTACACACCGATAATAAGATGGTTAGTGGGGTTACACTACCTTAGAACCCAGCTCCTTGGATGCCAAAAAGCTAATGGTATTTATCAAAATTTGACCCAATATAATGAACTCTTGAATAATGTGATTATGGATGGCAATCACATACCACCTGCACCCACCCCAGCACCAGCACCAGCACCGGAGCCTGACCCCGCGTAGTATCCCATTTTCGACCCACTAGCATTCCCACCAGTACTTGCACCATTCCTGGAATTCTTCATTCCGCCCCCACCCGAGGCAATAATAGGACCAGAACCACAAGGGGAGCAAGTGGGAGGCTCGATAGAGTTAGCAGGAGATCCAGTGGGATAGGAGGGAGATCCGGGGGAACTTGAGGAGGATCCGAAGGAGCCAGAGGAGGATCCCGAGGGATCTGAGGAGGGTTTAGAGGAGTCCGAGGAGGACCCAGAGGAGTGGGAGGCTGCTTCCTCAGCAAAGTCGGTTACGGGGCCGTATCGTGGTGGTAATAACTAAGTTCTGAACAAGCGGGACGAAGGAGATGGGTTATAGTATGTAAATAACCGTGGGATTAGGAGCATATATGGGTAGTAGTTCCTAACTCTAACATATTTTTGCCGGGCTGATCATGATGATATATTTTTTGTAACTCTAATAGCATATGATCGGCAGCATCATATATTTTTGGTAAGATGATGCATGCAATTATGGAAGTCGAACTTGCAATGACGTTATGTTAGTAGTAAATGAAATGTAAATAGCTTTATGTGAGTCAAGTGTTTAGATTAATTTCTTTTATTTATCGCTCACTATTTCGTTAATCAAGAGAACTAAACTTTTGTAAATAATTTGTAGAGTAAGCAATGGCAGAAAATGACCCACCTGTGGTATAAAGCTGTTTAGATCGCCTCGAGCGGCTTCTCACCGAAGTGCTCCAAAATCAGCGACATCAGCAAACCCATCTACCTCCACCAAACCAAACAAGAGGAGGAGTTTCACACCAATTACCTGAGGAACAGTCAGCGGAGAATCTAAATAACAATCAGCAAAATGGATTTGTCCTAGTCCCACCGGTAGAGGAGCTTAACATAAGAGAATTTCTTAAACTGAAGCCGCCAACATTCACCGGTGGTATGGACCCTACTCGGGCTAATGCTTTGTTAGAGCCCATCAAAAAGATTTTCATGGTGATGCGCTATAGCGAGACCCAGAAAGTGGGTCTAGCTAGTTATCAATTGGAGGGTGAAGCGCATTGTTGGTGGTCAATGAAAGAGCAATCAGAGCCAAGAATGGTCTAGAATCGATTTTCTGGTGGTGTTTCGAGAAAAATATATTCCACAGTCGATACAAGATGCCAAATGTACCAAGTTCCAGCAACTTAAACAGAAGGGCCCGTTAACTGTGGCAGAGTATGAAGCCGAATTTACTAATTTGACCCAGTATGCTCCACACATGGTAGAGACGGAAAATAGAAGGCCTGTAAATTTGAGGATGGTTTGAAACCTGAAATTCAAAAGGTGGTGCGCCCGATGAGGCTTCCCACCCATACTGAAGTTGTTGATCGAGCTCTGCTAGTGGAACAAGAGATTAAAGAGTCCAAAAAAATTCTCGAGAACTGGAAGCGGCAGAGGTTCAATGGTGGGAAGAAACCTGGTGGAGGAAGCTTCAAAAAACAAAATGTGGGGGGTCAAGCTGGTAAATCAAGCAACAACCTGCAGCCGTGTACGACATGTGGAAGACTCCACTCAGGCGTTTGTTGGATGGCAATAGGTGGTGCTTCCACTGTGGCAAGGTTGGGCACCTGAAAAAGGATTGCCCAAATCTCAGGCTAGGAATGAGTAATGTGCAAAACTCGGGACAAACAATGGTGCAGAGGCAAGGACGAGCAGCACCAGGACAGGGGAACGATGACAGGCTAAGGCAGGGGAAGGTATTCGCTTTTACGCAAGGAGACCCACAAAACACTGAAGAAGTTGTGGCAGGTAACGTATCAATTTGTTCAGTGTCAGCATATGCTCTTATTGACTCTGGTTCAACGCACTCATTTATCTCACCACGACTTGCCACAAAATGTGCAAGAGAACAAAACCCCTCAGTTGTGACTTGCTAGTATCGCAACCAATGAATAAAGGTGTAGTTTGCACAACAGTTTATAGGAACTGCGATGTGAACCTTAACGATACATGCTTATAAGCGAACTTGGTACCCTTGGAGATAAATCATTTTGACGCAATTTTTGGCATGGATTGGCTCGCTGCCAACCACGCCACAATTGATTGCACTAACAAATTTGTTGAGTTTTGTAGACTAGAACGAGAAAAGATCTGATTCATGGGAGTCAGGGTGTCCTCACCTCCATACCTTGTATCCGTGACTCATGCTCGACGATTGTTGAGAAAGGGATGTCGAAGATACTTCTGCAGCATCATAGCAACTCCAACAAATCAGGAAGCGGCAAATATTCCAGTGGTCCAGGAATTCCCGGAGGTCTTTCCAGATGACTTACCGGGGACTCCAGTGGATCGATAGATTGATTTCACAATAGAAGTCGCACCAGGCACGCAGCCAATTTCGAAAGCCCCTTATCGTATGGCTCCAGCCGAGCTTAAGGAACTAAAAACCCAATTGCAGGAACTGTTAGATAAGGGGTTTATCAGGCCAAGTACATCACCATGGGGAGCGCCGGTACTTTTTGTTAAAAAGAAAGACGAAACCCTGAGGTTATGTATTGATTACAGAGAGCTAAATAAGATGACGATAAAAAACAAATACCCATTGCCAAGGATAGATGACTTGTTCGACCAGCTACAAGGAGCTCGCGTGTTCTCAAAAATTGACTTACATTCGGGGTATCATCAGCTAAAGGTGAAAGCGGAAGATATAGAGAAGACGGCGTTTCGAACTCGATATGGGCACTACGAGTTTTTGGTCATGCCCTTCAGAGTAACTAACGCACCAGCAACTTTTATGGACTTGATGAACCGGGTATTTAAGCAATACCTGGATGAATTCGTGATAGTCTTTATCGATGATATCCTCATCTACTCCAAAAACGAAGAGGAACATGCAAGACACCTACGAACAATTTTGCAAACGTTGAAAGACAAAAAGTTATATGCCAAATTCAAGAAATGTGAATTTTGGCTAGATAAAGTGGTCTTCCTTGGGCACGTTGTTAGCGGTGAGGGAATCTCGGTAGACCCTCAAAAGTTGGAAGCAATCGTAAATTGGCCAAGGCCAACTACGGTAACTGAAGTTCGCAGTTTCTTGGGCCTTGCCGGCTACTATCAAAGATTTGTTCAAGATTTTTCCAAAATTGTTGCTCCGTTAACAGAGTTGACTCGAAAGGGAGAGCATTTCGTGTGGATAGAAAAGGGTGAACAAAAGCTTTCAGGAGCTGAAGCGGAGATTAACAACAGCACCTGTTCTTACACTCCCAGAGGGAACTGATGGGTTTGCGATCTACAGCGACGCGTCTCAGCAAGGGTTGGGATGTGTATTGATGCAACACCGAAAGGTCATCGCTTACACTTCTCGATAATTGAAGCCTCACGAAAAGAACTACCCTACGCATGATCTAGAGTTGGATGCAATAGTATTTGCCTTGAAAATTTGGCGGCATTACTTGTGTGGAGTATCATGTGAAATTTATACCGATCATAAGAATCTAAAGTATATCTTTACCCAGAAGAAGCTGAATTTGAGACAACGTCGTTGGTTGGAGTTGCTCAAGGACTACGATGTTTCCATTCAATACCATCCGGGAAAGGCCAACATCGTTGTAGATGCCTTGAGCCGCAAGGCAACAGGAGCTTTAAATTGCATTATCATAAGATAGACACCCCTATTGAAGGAGATGGATCAAATGAGCCTCGAAGTGATAAATCGAGGATCGAGTGTCATGTGCGCAGCCATGACTGCTCAACCGGCAATAATAGAAGAAATCAAACTGAAGCAAAAAGAATATCTTAAGTTACAGAAGATCCGTGAGCAAGTTGAGGTAGCTCCACATCCTGACTTCGTGATATCAAATGATATGTTAGAATTTCGAAGTTGAATTTGTGTTCCTGACGATCCCCAAATCAAGCGACGAATTGTGGAAGAAAGTTACAACTCCAAGCTCTCTATCCATCCAGGAGGCATGAAGATGTATCAGGATTTGAAGAAGGTTTACTGGTGGATGGGCATGAAGAGAGACATTGCTAACTTTGTAAGTCGGTGCCTTCCGTGTCAACAGATTAAGGCTGTGCGCGAAAAGCCTGCAAGATTATTGCAACCTCTGCCTACACCAGAATGGAAATGGGAGCATCTCACGATGGATTTTGTAGTTGGATTGCCCTGCTCACAGAAAGGAAATAATTCAATATGGGTAATCGTGGATCGACTTACCAAGACGGCCCATTTTTTACCTGTACGGATAACTCACACGATGGATCAATTGGCTTCCCTCTATGTTTGAGAGATTGTTCGATTGTATGGAGTACCAGTCACTATAATTTCAGATCGAGACCCAAGGTTCGTCTCCAGATTTTGGAAAAATTTTCAGAAGGCCTTGGGGACAGAATCTCGATTCAATACAGCATTCCATCCATAGACTGACGGACAATCATAGAGGACAATCCAAACTCTGGAAGATCTATTGCATGCTTGCGCGATGGATTACCAAGGAAGTTGGGAGGAACACTTAGCACTGGCCGAGTTCACCTACAACAATAGCTATCAAACGAGCATTAGAATGGCCCCTTACGAGGCTCTATACGGCAAGTAGTGCAGAACTCCATCTTGCTGGACAGAGGTAGGTGAGTCGCAACTACCTGGACCCAAAATCGTTCAGGAAACAATAGAAAAGATCAAAGTTATTCGAGAGAGATTGAAAGATGCTCAAAATCATCAGAAAAGCTACACGGATATCAGAAGAAAAGACGCGGAGTTTCAAGAAGGAGATTGGGTTTTTTCTAAAAAATTCACCAATGAAAGGAGTATTGCGTTTCAGACAGAAAAGGAAGCTAAACCCCCGATATGTTGGACTATTTGAGATCATAGAAAGGATTGGATCAGTGGCCTACCGACTAGCTTTGAATCCCGAGCTAGCCAACATCCATGATGTTTTCCACGTGTCGATGCTAAAATCTCACGTGCCAGATCCAGCCCACGTGTTAGCAACGCCGACAGTAGAACTAAAGCTGAACCTGACTTATGAAGAGCGACCAGTCAGGGTTTTGGATCGACAAGAAAAGCAATTAAGAAATAAAATCATTCCACTAGTAAAATTCTGGTGGGATAACCATTCAGGTGGAGAGGCCACGTGGGAAAAAGAAGATGATATGAAAGCACGTTATCCGGGGCTTTTCAAATAAGGTATGATCGCACTACTTTTAATTTCCTAAGTTTCGCCAAGTTTGGAGGACCAAACTTTTTAAGGTGGGGAGGATGTAATACCCCGATTGTTAATAACAATTAAAACAATACAAAGAATTATAAAACAGAGTTAACTGTGGATGACTAGCTGACCGTTGGAATTGAGAAATATATTTTTGTGTGACTTAAAGCATATAAAATAAATAGCATATTTTTAGGAACATTTTTCAATATCATTTCAACCCTGCCAATAGCATTGCGACACGAAAATGCAGCACGAGTCACCGAGGATTAACAACCTTGCCGTGCAAGCAAAGGAAAGACTTGGAACCATGCATTGCATCCAGATGACCACGAGATTTCCATATCACTTGGAAATTAATGCTATAGATTTTGGATAGATTACTTAAGTATTCAATGGACCATATCACTTGGAAATTAATGCTATCTTTAGATACTTAAGTAACTAATCTAGTCACAGGATGGTTCGAGATTAAGGTTGCGGGTATAAATAGGAATTCCAATCCTTGCGTTACACACATCACATAGCACACCACTCCACATCAGGCATAAAAGGAATGAAGGGAAGGAGATAAAAACCTGGACCCAGTATGTTTCAATAAAAATTTACGATAAAATTCGAGTGGAAAAAAAAAAGGTGAGTTATGAATTATCTCAGTTGCATGAGTTTTTAGTAAAAGTTGTGTTTTCAGCTTACTAAAATGTTTATTTTAACACATGAAATTCTTTTGTAGTAAATATACCATGGAATTATGGTGTTTTGCACAGCTTATGGGAAAAATATTGTCGATACATCCAAACGATGTCTCTGAATCAAGGGGAGGTTAAAGATACCAGTCAGAACGGTGTTATAGGGCAGATGGATAGGGGCACAGCCAGGTGCCCAACTGAATTGATCAATTCAACATGGTAAATTGGGGGTCGCTCCCTCATAGCTGGCGGAAATCATTGGATGGTATATTGTATGGTTCATAAAATGCTATGTTACATGCGAGCTTATTTATAATTTCTTTTTGTTACGGTATAAGCTATGGGAAAAAAACTGGCGTTATGGTTTCTGGTTTGATGAAAAGAATTTTAATTTCCGTGGTAGCCCATGTAACTCTGATAATTCATAAACTCACACGGGGCGGTGGCTTACATTGTTGTAATTTTTCCCTTTTCAGGTAACTAGAGATAGAAAGACGGGACAAGTTACTAGTATTCAGCTTATGTCATGTTTGTAAAATAAATAAAGGAAAAAAAAATGTAACCTATATAATGAATAAGGAACTCTAGTGAGCTGCGCTTGTAAAATAAGGGCCAAAGTTGTGTTTGTAATATATATATAGGATGGCGATCTATTGAGGACTCCCTTAGGATAATTCCGTGCGGACCTCACCATTCCGGATCAAATTTTGACGATCTGAACCGGTCAATGTTTTTAAAATGCATTTTTAAGGGTCTACGCGGAAAATCTTCAAAAAAAAAATACCCGGAAGGGCTTGATCGGATCAGTTATATAGCGTTTTTAACAAAAACTGATCCGATCAAGCCCTTCCGGGTTTTTTTTTTTGAAGATTTTCCACGTGGACCTTGGAAAATGCATTTTAAAAACATTGAGCGGTTCGGATCGTCAAAATTTGATCCGGAAAGTTGAAAAATGGTGAGGTCCGCACGGAATTTTTGTTTGAGGGAGTCCTCAATAGATCGCCATCCTATATATATATGACTTTCATAATGTTAAGTTGTTTCTGTCAATAAATAAAATTTAAAAAGGAAATGTCAATAAAGGCCTTGGGTGAGACGAGCTCACTGGCCGGTCACGATATCTAAATCAGCTAGATTTGGGTCGTGACAGGACGACTCACATTACGCACTACAAGATCCTCGTGCAGAGCCGGTCCTGAGCTAAAGCAAGTGTTGCGGCCGATTTATGCCCCAAAATAAATACGAATTTTAAGGGTCCCCATATTTTAGTACCTTTAGGTATCTTTTGTAATAAATAAAATGTACATCGTACATAGGGCCCAATTCCAAACTCAAAAGAAGCCTAATTTCAAATTCACAATGTCCCAAACATGCATTAGAAAAGCCCCAAAGTTCAACCAAAACCAATAAATTAAGTTAGGGGAAAAAAAAGAAAGGCAAGTTGTGGACTTACGAGTTCCTAAAGCTAAAATCTCAAGTGATTCCAGGTTTTGATTCCATTCTACTCCTATAAGTCAATAATATTGTTTAATTTATTTATATTTCAACACAAGTCATGAATGGGAGTATCTGTTTTTTTTTTTTTTTTGGAAGTGCAATTTACATTTTGTTCAGTAATATTTTTAAAAAAGGCTTACTTTTAGTTTTTGCTTTAAGGCTCTAAAAAGTCAGAGTCAACTCGGTCACATGTCCTCGATTGACCATTTCATTGTTCTCTCTAGCTGTAACTGCCCCCGGTGGCTATTGGTACACATGCAATGTTGACGAGGGATTGAGGGTACTCTTCAACTTTTCTTCCCTTATATGAGTATATAATTGTCATTTGCCCAAAATTAAGTTTCAGTATTTTTGTTTATGGATAATTAATACAGAATTTCTCTGGTTGAGATGATTTAAAAATAAAAAATTACGATCAAAAGAAAAAAAAATTCACTAAATACAAAAAAGGTTTGAGTTCACAAGTGTTTCTATGATATTTGCGCTTGTCTTATTTGAGCATTTAAAATTTTGAATAATGTTTCACTTTTATAATTTCTCTCATTGAGCCAGAATAGATACTACTAACTAGTATTTTTAAGAAAAACTAATATTTCACTTTTTATTGGACCTTTTGATCTTTTAGCTATACTCAGAAATATTAACTCAATTTCATATGGATATCTATAAGTATATGCTGAGAGATTGATTGTAACATAAACTTGTACCAAAAGATTACTGAAAAGGTTTTTAATGCTCTTGACAAAGGATGAATCAAAACCCCTGGGATTCTGAGACTGATGCTAAAATTAGCTTTGGAAATTATGGAAAAGAAGATTAGGAAAGAAAATTAATAAAATTATATGCACAGTAAAATTATTTTCCTCTATTTTTCCTCTCATTTTCTTTTCTTATCCTTCCTCATTTTCAGCTTATTGAGATTTTTGGTCCCCAAAGTATTACTCATGTGCTGTTTTGGTCCCCAAAGTATTACTCATGTGCTGTTTTGGTCCCCAACATATCAATTGTAAACATTTCGTCCCCAAAGTTTCAATTTTGTGTTTAAATGTCCTTGTCGCTGACACTGACGCCATCGCCTCTCTCTGTTAAATTGGTCAACTCTCCCATTTATTTATCCTTTTCTCTAGTTGGACACAAATTAGGGGTGGTTTGGCCTAAAAGTGGATTATGATTTTTTGGTTTTTTCGTTTCGTTTTTATTCAAAAAAAATTTGCATTTGTTAGTTTCGCGTCAAGATTTTGTGGTTTTTGGATTCTTCTCGACGAGACGAATCTAACAAATATAAAATTATGGTCAAACCAAATATTTTTTTGAATAAAGCCGAAATACGTGGATTATTTGCCAATAATCCAAGTATTTCGGCTTTATTAAAAAAAATTTGAGTTTTGACCATAATTTTATACTTGCTAGATTCGTCTCTCGTCGAGAGGAATTCAAAAATTACAAAATCTTGACGCGAAACTAACAAATGCAAAAAAAAATTTGAATAAAGACAAAGGCTGAAGACCGAAGAGCCTACACGCCGCACGCCGCATCCATCCCCGAATCAAGCCGCCGCCGATCGTCTATCTTCCTCCACCTCTTCTTCAACCGCACTGAAACCTCGACTCAGCCTGTCCTGCGCCGCGATGATGGCTCCGAGGACGGCGATGCTAAAAAGCGCCGGGGAGAAGATCATGTCTGTATTCGGTCACAGAAAGTACGCCCACGCCATCGCCGCCCAACCTCCACCGCTCGATAGTCACGCCGCCGTCTCAGCACTGTTTGTATTGCCTGAAGTCGATGGCGACTCTGTTAACAGCAACCGCAGCAGCAACGTGGAATACGGATTCCCCAGTTTTTCTTCCGGTGGTGGGTCGATGGAACTCATGGCCGTCCCTAAAAGGAAGGTTTCTCCACACAAGAGAGGCATAAGGAATGGACCCAAGGCTTTGAAACCCGTTCCGGTGATCGTCCGCTGCAAGAGTTGTGGCCGAGTCAAGCTTCCACACTTCTATTGTTGCAGTGGAGATCGAGGAAATACGGGTGAACCCAACATTTCGTCCAATCGATCCATCCCATCGTTTTTTTCCGAATAGTGTTTGTCATAGAACTGAATCCGTAGGTTTCAATGCACTCCAGTATTTCATTTTAGATGGTGATTTTGTTAGCCAAATTCAGTATTCAGATCATGTTTATGCCTTTTATCATAAAAATTTGCCATTTTCTCTTTGTGGGGTAAATTTACCATTTTATTGAGCAAACAATCCACAACACACGGTGCAATCCTCACAAACTGATGAAACAACGCAACAAGAAGCAAACCAACCAACCAAACCGAAGAAACTACTCTAGGACCCAGATTCTCTAGCCGGCAAACGATTCCCATCGGTAGACTAGAGACCTCTCCATGAGCAAAGGCATGCTCCGACCTCGTCTATAATCTGGGCTCCCAATGTTGAAGCAGGAACAGCTTTACCCTGGAATAATCTGTTATTTTTCTCCCTCCATACCCAATAGATTGCGACTGCCAAAGAGAGCTTATAAATTCTACAGGAAAAGGAAGCACCGGTGCATCTGTGTAGTTATCCTTATGCAGCACCACCGGTTCCAGGCCTCCTTAGATTAATGACATTCAGAAAACAAGAAAGCTTAATAGAGCTCAACTTCCCTTAAGACATAAACTGCATCCTGCATCCGCCTTCATACCTAACTTAAGCATTCTGTCCCTGGTGGCGAGTCTTCCCCCAAAAAGCAATCCATTCAATAAAAGCCCAACGAGGAGCATGATGTGAAAACCAAACTCATTTAGCCATGGAACAGTTGGATTTGTTAACCTCAGTGCCTACCAAGCAGATTTTGCAGAAAACTTTCCATCCCCAGTTAAAGTTCAGCTAACCGAGTCTGGTCTCGAGGTATTAGGGAGTAAAGTAGATGAATGTATGAGTCATATTATCATTCTTTTTGAAGGGGAATAATTTCCACACCCCCTAGTCAAGCTAGTCGGTCTAGTTGGGGTAGTCAGGCAAGTTGGCGAGGGGCCTTCTAGCGCCTAGGCAATGAGTTCTCGACCTTCCAGACCTTCTTTTAGAAAACTGCTGAAACATCAATTCGATTTGCTCTAACGACTTTCCTTTTGTTTCCGGAACACACTTGTAAACAAAAACAACAGCAAGAGAAGAACGCGACATTCCCACATACTGATAGCATTGTTAGTTTTACGCCAACCGGACCATCACCCATACAGGATAGAGTAGGTCCTAGACCGAACAAACAAGTAGTCATCCCAATTGTGCTCACATACAGCAATGGCTTTCTACCAAATCTGTCTATTAGATACGTGGCCACCAAGATGAACAGAGTCTTCGCAACTCCAACCGCAATGGTTGCACCGAGAAGCCCAGCATTACTCTTGATCCCGGCATCTCGGAAGATCGTCGGACTGTAATAGACAGTCGCATCGATCCCTGTGATCTGCTGGAAACAGTTAATTCCAAATCCGGTGATTAGCATCCGTTTAACTCCGGGAGATGGACTCAACAACTCCCGCCAAACGGCTCTTTCTTCGTACTTCTCGGCATTTGCGCGACCGGCGGCTAGTTGAATTTCTGCTAGCTTCTCCTCCGCTTCTCTTTCACTTTCACTTGTTTTTAGCATAATGGATTTTGCTTCCTCAATCCGGTTTTGCATTACCAACCACCGTGGGGATTCAGGAATAACAATCAATGCAAAAAATATAAGCACTGACGGGAGGATTCCAACGCCAAGCATGACGCGCCAGTTTATATGCACGGGAAGTCCTGAAAATGCATAATTCGAGACGTAACCGAGGAGGATTCCTAGATTTATGAAAATCTCCGGGAAGGAAGTTAGTGCTCCTCTTTCCATGGAAGGTGAGATTTCAGCAATGTACACTGGTGTAATCATGACTCCAAAACCTATTCCAATCCCTGCTAATAAACGGCCCACCATCAATATGGTGAAAGAAGGAGCAAGAGCCATTATAGTTCCTCCAGTTTGAAAGACAGCGGCTGCGAATCCCATGGTCCTTTTTCTACCGATGGCATCGGATGTTTTACCTCCGGCTAAACAACCCAACAATGAGATTATGCTTAGAATTCCAACAAAGACTTCTTCTTGAACCTCGGTTATGTGTGAATCCTCCTGGATAAATATAATTGCCCCACTCATAACACCCACATCTGTGGAAAACGACAAACGAGATAGTGTTACCAAAGCGCTTGAAAGGAACGAGTTGTGCAGTATGATATAATACTAAAATTTCTTTCATGTATGCAATATATAGGCCATAGGGCTTGTACCCGTATTCCAATTTATGACAGGAATGAACATTTATAACTAACGGGATTCAAATGGCAACTCAGCTGTATTCTACAGCAAGAACATTCGCATAGAAGCTAGGAATAAGATGTGCGATATTTATGGTACTAGAAGGGATGCTTAGCTGAAACAGAAAGATCTAAAAAGCAGGTTCTTTGTTTCACCATATAATGGTAGCTAGTAAAACTGAGGGTTGGAAGGAGAGATTCCTCTCAAGAGCAAGTAAAGAAATCGTGTAAAGCTCTCTAGCTCCACCCCTCCCTTCTGATGTTATGTCATGTTTGAAATCCGTGATTCGTTAGGTAAGGACCTCAATACTGCAAATTTTAATCTCAAGATGTTAGCAAAACTGGTATGGAGAGTATGAAGAACCACAGTCCTAGAGATTGCCGTATCCGCGTTGGACACTGCAGGGTCATGGGGGGATACATGGCCTGTCCAATGTCCATTCAATTCTAAGGTTTTTATTGGTGGGACACACCGGGTACGCACATGGGAACGTGATTTTTATCAAGTTTAAAAACTTGTATAATTTGAAAGGTATTGGCCCAAAAGTGTAGTATAAAATAAGTGTGTGTAGAGACATAAACCATCTGTCCATCGATAGCAGTCCAAACCTAAATACTCCTTAGTGATTACAATATAGGTTCATAGCTTGAAAAATAGATTTCAATAAAAATGCCACGTCCACTGCCATCTCTGTGTCCCATTTTTTTTGTAAAATTGTCTTCTTCCGTATCCGTGACCCCATCGTGTCAGTGTCCGTATCTATACTACATAGGGTGGAGCTACTTAGGGATGGCTGGAATCTGATGGTCATGGTTTGGACTTTGGAACTAAATATTTCCCACAATATCCTTTTCTTAATCCGAACTTGGCTCAAACCCCTCCTGGATTTGAAGTATTAAGGTGTATTGAACCTAGGAAAGTTTTATCATTTGGGGTTTGAAGGAGGGCATTTCCTATCTCGGAGAGGTTGCAATGAATTGGCCTTAAGTTGAAGCATGGCAGCTATTAAGAAAATGAGGAACTGGGGATTCAAGGAACAGAGACAGTCATAAGAAGCTTTGGGAATAGTGTTAGGTCTCTCCCGACTAATCGTAAGATTAAACCAGTTATTTGGAAAGGCTTCATGCCATTGCACCCATTAAGGAGGTCCTGTTGAAGATTAAATATTCCAAGATGTTAATACTTAGTATTATAAAAAAAAATACCTAGCTTCTGTATAAGCTATCAAAGTTCTGACATGGATTAGGTTGTAGGGACATGACTATATTGCTTTATGGTTCTCAAATGCATGGTTAGAGAGATGGAAGGATGACTCATGCCCTATGAAGCACGGGCATTACATCTGAAATCACATACCTGTGTCGGACACGAACATTCTTCGGACAAGTGTCGGACCCTCACATCCCAAAGTGTCCTAATTTTCCTCAACCTTTTTCACTTGGGCACACCGGGGCACTCTAAAATTGCTCCAAATACTCTGAGGATACTCTCAGGACATACTACAGACACAAGACAATCTGGGGGTTTTCAATGAAATAGTAGAGTCTAGTCGAAGTTTAGGGAAGTCCTCCGTTCTATTTCGCAAATAAATGTTTATTGATCACAAAGACCGAGTAAATGTCTAAATGATGAAACACTTATTCCTTGACTACATTTGATGATGTAATGATATATATGATTTACGGCATAAATGGTGCTATGCTTACCTTTTGTAATCTGCATCCCGACACCAGAATATCTAAAAAAAATGTGATTGTGTCCACAACGTGCCCTGTCTTCCAATTTTCAAAAAAGTTCCCATATTGTGGAGTGCGTACGTGTCACTACTACATAGTCCGTACCAGAAAGGACACCGGGTGCTAGCCTCTTCTATCACTGGGTGAAAATAGCGTGTCTGAAAGGGCTGGGGACTACCATTTGGGAAGCCAACCGTCCTCTGTAGCTGCTAGCTATTACATCTAATTGTTGACTTATGCAGTTCTAATGAAGATAACTTACTCCCATTTCAAATAAGTCACGTCAGAGATTAGGCTACCTCAAGATCTTTTTGATGGAATTTGATCCCAAAAAAAAAAAAAAAGAAGATTCGATACATGTTGCACGACCAATAAAAAGGTCGATTGCCAGTTCAAATCTAGGCAATTATCGACAACAACAAAAATTTATCTTTCGTTAAATCATCCGAATTCTGAGCCATGGATGGAGTAATTTAGTTTAACCTAATTTAGTTAGCAAATCAAACACATGGGTTTTGCCTAAAGCTAGTGTTCAGGCTTCAATGTTTTGACATTGAACTGAATATACGGAAATATATGTAGTCAACTATCGCCAATTAGGCTAAACTACAATACAACAAAATTGATGTGGTGCAAAAACCAGATAATTAAACAGATCAGATAAAATTTAACGCAAAGAACAAAAGGGTAGGGTTAGGGTACAAACCATAGCCAAGAAGCACAGAAATGAGAGAGGCAAAGATGGCACATGCCAAAACGTACTTTTTGGTGGTGCTTTCGTTGGTCTTTTCCGGCTGAAGATTTTCCTCTGCAAAATCAGAATCAATCCTCCTGTATTGTAATTGCTCATTTTCCTGGTGACCCATCTCTACCCCCTATCCGTCTATATTTATCTGGGTGTGTAAATTCACAGTGGGTGGATTGTTTCATATATGGCTCTTTTCTGGGCTAATGTATCACAGGGAGAAAGGAGGGAGAACAGACCTGTGTCTGAAAACTGTCAGCTGTTGACTTTTAGATATAAAAAAAAACAAACAGGAGAAACGATTTGGAGGCGGGGATGCTGCCACTGGCGAGGAAGAGGGCATCCTGTAGTGCGGCATTCGAGTCGTTGATCGTGCAATTAACGGCTCGGATTTTATCTTGGTATTCGCATGATCCGAGTCGTTCATTGCCGAGATGAAATCCAAGCCGTTCATTGTCGAGATCAACGGCTCGTGTGCCGCACTACAGGGTTGTAGTGTGGCACTACACTACACGATACCCGGATCCCACTGGCGACGCCACCTATAAAGGTGTGGGGTCAAGCGACCCCATGGGAAATTAAAAAATTAGTATTACTATATTAAAAGTTTTTCTCAATTCGTAGATGACCCCATCAAAATTCAATATAGACACTGCACTAGATAATTTTTTACTCTTTGCAGCTCAATAAAACTTTCAAGAAAATACCAAACGTTAGTCTGACTTTTCATGTTGTCACCATACAAGATAATTTTCAAAAAACAAAAAATCTAGAGAATACAAATTAAAGGGCTATTATAACCCATTAGATGTTGTCATCACACAAGATAATTTTCTACTCTTGAAACCTTGTAATTATTAAACTGACAGAATACAAAACCAATTAAAGGGCTAGAATGCAGCTCCTCTTTAGTCTTCACAATAATTTTTTTAATTCAATGGTTACTCCTAACCCACCTCTATGGGGTGGGACCTGCACATATATGAGATCCATCCTTATGAGAGGGCATTATGAATAACCATTATATCTAAAAATTCACTCTTCACCCCCTCTGTACTCTCTTCCTCCATTCGTTGGATAGTCGATCGGAGTCCTCGTCAGTTCTCTATCGCCTCTCTCTTGTAGATGTAACATCAAACACTTAGCCACAACTAGTGCAAACTTTAGTGTTTCCTCATATACTTATGAATGGCCCCATGCTCCCAAACTCCTGGAGTCGCCACTGGATGCTGATGTGCATAAGTTGCACAACAGATGCAGTGCATGAGAAAAACGTTGTCGTTTTGCATTTTGCTTTAGTTGCCCAATGCAATTTGGATTTACTTTCGGGTCCCACAGAATCGATCAGAACCATTAAATAATTTTAAAATAATTATTCAAGTGGTTTTAAAAAAAAATCAGGCATATTGAATGTTTTTACATAAATGATCTAATTTGTTTGATTTTTATTCATAATTCAACGCCCTGCAGTTTGAAAGAATCTTTAAGAAAAATGCATATTAATATAAAATATTCCTATTAGAGATGTTTAATGTAATGATTTACGTAATGGATTGGAACCTTGAAAATTTCTTACCGAATGAAATTGGTTACTACCTTGCTCAGTGGCGGCTCAAGAAATTTTGGATAGAGTGTTCAACATTTACCTTAACTCAACTAGCTCTACTAACTATTATATACATACAAAAATTTTATATATTAGTGCAAATAATGAGGCCAAATGATATGAAAATACATAAGGTATCACAATTTTTCTTGGCAAATTTTATGTTATTAGGTCAAGTAAAATTAAATTGGGGGATAAATACACGAATATATATTTATTGTAGAAATTTGTGTATCGAATAGGCTTACACAATATCAATACAATAGAAATTTGTTTTCTTCTTCTTGAGTTTCTTAATTTTTGTTGTAAAGACTAAAGAGTGTGCACTTTATTTTGAACTGGTGTATTACGAATTCTATTGTGAATTACCATGATTTATGAGTGTGTATAAATGTTCAAACAGAACCCGATATAAATTTATCACATGTAATATAAATATAAAAGGCTTTAGAGTGTACATTGACCATCTACAAGAAGATTTTAGACTTTAGTTGATTGTTTTATAAAATTGATTTGTGGGCTGATTGTTGAGCTAGGTGTTCAAATATTTGTGAGTGTGGTGTTCAATAATGGCCATACTAAATTAAAACTGAAATTTTTACCTGTATTTCTAAACAAAATTTTTTCTTGAGGGTGTTCAAGTGACCACCCTCTTCAAAGGGTGGAGCCGCCTCTGTCTGGTCACTGGATTTGAAACTGGTTGTTGCCTTGCTGGTTGCTGGATTGGAAATTGTTTTCTAATTTCTGTTTGTTTTTTTTTTTTTTTTGGTAATTAATATTCACACCCCTGAAATTATTATGCACACCCCCTTTTTGTCTTTTAGTGGATAACAATTTGGGGGTGTGGAAATCACTCCCTTTTTTTTTTTTTTGGATTTGAAAGTATCACATTTGATAGTAAAAACTGATTCTTCTTTTTTTGCTTGTTAGATTGGTAACTGGTTTGGAACCTTGAACCAATATGGTTTAATGTAATTCTTAATTCAATTTCAAAGTATTGCATTAAGTAATGCTTTATATAACGTAATGTTCTATATATGGTTGTTTATTGGTTCTTGCATTTCTTTTGGCTTGGTTCTTGCATTTCTTTTGGCTTGCTAGTTGCTATTTCGGAATGTAATCCACGGATAAAATTAGAACCGATACATGACTTGCAGATTGAATTGTAATAAGACTGTAGGACTTTTAGGGCAGACACAGATTGCATTTTTTAAAAACCGTGCCTTGTTGATTAGGATTGGATTTGGAGGAATCAAATCCGATTCGGACCATGAGCAGACCTAGCTACCACCACACACACACACACACAAAGGGAATTTTCACATTCCAAAAATGTCCTCGAATTATTGATTGAAAAATTTTCACCAGATTACGCTGCTACTGTCGTACTACTAACAATTACCTAATACTAATGTATATTTCAATTTTTACTTCAATCATACCAAATGCCAAATTTATCATCAATCACCAACCATTGTCAGACCGTCTATCTAATTCCCTCTCAAATTTTTGGTCCTGCTTGGATTCTAATATAATTTTCACAGTTCATATCTTTCAATCTATAATATTTTTAGAGATTTTAAAAATTTTATATTATAAAACTAATTGAAATATATCAAATACGATCCATATTGCACATAAAAATATGTTATAGATTGAAAGATATGAACAACTAAAAATTTGTATTGGAATCCGACATGACCAACAATTTGAGATGGATGGAGTAAGTGAAGGAATAGATTATTAGTTTAAAAAATTAGTTACTAAATGAAAAAATTTAGGAAATCAGTAGACTATGCCCCAACTGGGTATGCTTAGTGTATCAAAATCATAAAAATAACTTTGGATAAGTAGAATCTCAGAGAACTAATCTTGAAAGTGATGGAATATGGTGGTTGAATACATCATTAGATTGGGAAATTAATCAACTATTAGGAAAAAAGTTCATTCAATGTATGTCGTGTGCGCGGTTCGTATTGGTTTGGATCCATACCATTAAAGTTAATCCACAAATCAAATCATTTAACGCGGGTTCTAATTTTTAAAAACCAAGACTAAACTATATTACTGAAAAACCGAACCAAATCATTCATTTTGGATTGATTTATAATGAAAAACAGATTGACGATTATTTTGCTCCCTTAAATGCCCACTCTGTCCAGATTTATTAGTCAATTTTGCAAGTTTGTGCCACTTTTCAAATGGCTATATTTTATAATTTGTAATATTTTATGTAATTTTAAAAACATTGTGTTATAGAAGTAATTGAGATCTATCAAATAAGATCCATGTTGGACATAATTACTTACCAATTTAAAGATATTACTATTTTTTTTATCTGGTTACAATAGAACGAGAAACCAACAAATTGAAACGAAGGGAGTACACACCGTTCCTGTGGAGAAAACAGTGCACTAGACGGGACGAGATTAATAACTTTGCATACACTGGGTGGGACGAGATTGATAACTAAGGCAATGTAAGATTGATGATTTTGGATACACTGGGCGGTAGACATTGATAACTTTTTGGGAAAAATTAAAAAAAAAACCTGACCTTTGGATCGATTATTATAGAGACACTTGACCTTCAATAAACGTTAACTAAATCCCTGACCTTTGCACTCCGTTATCAATTAACACCCTCGTCCCATTTTCCGTCCAAATGCTAACGAAAAAGCTGATGTGACGTTTACTTGGATACTTTGAGACACCTGGGCTAATATTTGGCAATGACATGGACGCTTTAGCAAATTTTGGTGCGAAACCCAATCACAAACCCCGACTCTTTTGTTTCTCTCTCTTTACTCGTCTTCTCCATCTCATTCAGGCGAACCCTAACACCCACCACCACTGCAGTCCACCATTCCCGGCTCCAATCAAGTCGAGATCTGTCAAAGCATGTGGGCACAAGTAAAGCATTTACAACCCAATAATGCTACAGACACACAACTAAACCACACAACAAACCACACATGACACATGTCTCCCTAAGAGGCATGACATGAATCAGTGCCCCCCCCCCCCCCCCCCCACTAATCTGACTTTAAAAAAAAAAAACCCCTCTTTCTCTCTCTTCCCCTCATCTCTCTCCCCCAAACTGAATCCCCTCCTCTCTCCTCCGCCTATTCCAGCCACCACCTCCATAACCACCGCCACCGCCGCTTTCATGTCCACCACCACCACTTCCATGCCCACCACCACCAAAAAGCAACGGATCAAATTTAGTTTTTTAGTTTTTTTAATCATTTTTTTTTGTATTGATCAGATGTTGATTAATGCGAGTAGTGAGCACCTCATTGAAGGGTTTCAATCCTTGAGGTAAATTTAGAATGGAAGTAACAAAAATTTCAGAGCAGGACCGTTCAGTTTAATGAAAAAACCGAAAGTATATATAAGCAATCCGCCTCTGCCCAGTCTCCAAACCTGTTGCTGGATTCGGTCGACGACGCCGAGGTCCGACTCCAATGCTGTTGAACCTAAATCAAGATCACAAACTCCCAAACTATCAAGGTTGAATCGCAACATCGGAGTTCTAGAGTCCGAATCTGAAGAAGCCGAAAAAAGTAGGAGAGAACACTTCGCGCGGAGAAAATGGAGGGTTGTAGATCTAGAAAACCACAGCGGACGAGCGGGTTTTGGATAGGGCGGTCTCATAGGAGGAGTTGCCGCAGGGATGGTATTTTGCCACAAAGAGAGAGAGAGAGAGAGAGTGAGAGAGAGGCCGTGTGGCTGGCGACCGGAAGGCAAAAGGCTTAGTTGTCGGCGGCATGGGGTTAAGAGCTGTTTAGGAAGAGAGAGAGAGAGAGAGAGTACTGGGGGGCCCAGTGCTGAGTTGGCATGCCAAATATTATCCTCAAACTCAAGTTTTATGCCAGACAAGTGCCACATAGGATTCTCCGTTAGCATTTGGACGGAAAAATGGGACGAGGGTGTTAATTGATAACGGAGTGCAAAGGTCAGGGATTTAGTTAACATTTATTGAAGGTCAGGTGTCTCTATAATAATCGGTCCAAAGGTCAGAGATTTTTTTGAATTTTTCCCTAACTTTTCATAAAAGTGTGGGCAGTATAAGATTTTGATAATTTGGGTACACTGGGCGGTACGAGATTGATAAACTTTGCATAAAAGTGAATCGACAATAGTCGGGTGTTAACCGAACCCGACTGGATTTCTCCCGCTAAAAAACCCGATCCCGACCCGTGCTCTCTCTTTCTCTCCATCTTCCACCATTATCTTCCTGTAATTCCAATCGATTTTGCAACAGCAATCAATTCATCCCACGAATAAGAAGAAAAGTGATTAGAAGATGACAGTGGAAGTAGCGAACGGCGTCTTGGAGGCTGCTTCGTCCCTCAAAGGCGGTGATTCTAACCCTAACACCCTGAAGAAATCGCGCGAGAGCGAGCGACGGAGGAGGCGGCGGAAGCAGAAGAAGATCAACAAAGCATTGTCTCAGCAGCCTCCCTCGGAAGCGGAGGCCAGCGGAGGGGGTGGCGACGACAGCGACACAGCTGCTGACGAAGACAATGGCAAGGAGAACGCCGATCCTCAGAAGGTATTATTATGAAGTTTATCCATTTCATGTCTTAATGTTCATACAGTAAAACTGCGACCCTTGGAGATAAGCTCAATTTGGTAATCTGGAAATCAACATTCCTTAAAGCATCTCCAGCCCTTACTCAGAATTAATGTAAAATCCTTTAAACTCGCTCCAGTCTTTGAGTCAAACTCATACCATTACCAATCTTTAACAAATTATTTTGCTCCACTGTTTACAACTATTACATCTATGAAGTTTTTACTCAAATTTATTCTTACATTTGAGTTTCTGTTGGAGCACTACATGCCAAATTAAGCTTTTGCTCAAATTTTTATTCCAATTTGAAAAACTTGAGCAAGGGCTGGAGATGGTCTTACGAAGTTCAAATGAAGCTGAAGTTATCGCCTTTTGTGTTTGTGTGCGCGCTTGCTTGCTTGGTTTGGTTGCTTAGAAGAGGGGCTTACTCCGTACTTTTGATAGATTTTTAGGTTTTTATGGTGTAATATGTGGTGCTTGTTGGTGTCGTGAGATAAATGTTCTGTTTGTGCTGAGTGTGTAGCTTGATAAGTTACTTTTTAAATACTCCACTCCTCAGGCTCAATACATTCTGTATTCTGTTGCTAATCATCTGCTCCGTGGTGACTTTTTTTTTCTTTCAAGGATTGGTTTTGTGTATTGTTTTTAATCCTCTGCAATAAAAGCAGTATAGTCATTCCTTTGGGTAAAAAAAAACCAGTTTGGTTTTTTTATTTGTCCTTATTCAATTTTTTTTTGAATTTGTTAGTTTTGCGTTGATTTTGTGTGGTTTCTTGGTTCGTCTCGACGAGAGGAATCTATAAAGTATAAAATTATTAACCAAACTTAAAGTTTTGTGAATAAAGACGAAAATAATCCCTCTCGCCGAGACGAACCAAGAAACTACAAAAATCGACGCAAAACTAACAAATTCGAAAAAAATTTGAACAAGGACAAATAAAAAAACCAGTATTGGGAGCCTTTGGGAATTGCACCCATTACAGTACCAGAGAGTGCTAATTTGCATTTAGGAACTCAAGTTGGGGAGACATGGTACACTTCTGTTCCGAAACTATTATAGTTTAAGGATCAGATTGCTTTAAGGGTTTCAGTGGTGGGAAAAAATATGAATAATAGGGAACTCAAATCTGGGTCTGGAGTTGTGGCTGGAAGAGTTGTAAAAAATGGTCAATGATGCTCTTTTAGTGTCTTTCGTTATTAGTTTGAAAGAAAACTATATGTTATTGGCTTCAAGTTGTTAATAGAAGAAACTTTGGAAGTACCTTCAGAATATAATGGTGTTCCATACCCTCTCATACCACAGTTTAGAGCATTTTGAATAATGTGTAATTGCTTTGCATGGGTAGTTAGAGTTTTATATGTTTTTTAAGTTCATGTTTGTAGACTGTAGATTTATATTCCTTTGTCTTCATTTGATGATCAAAAGTAATTTGTTGGGGAGGAAATTCTCAAAGAGAACGTACCCTCTTATTTCTCCGTAGAAGGCGATTGTTAATTATTGGGTTTGTTAGGAATGATAGAGATAGAGAGAGTGTGTGCAAGAATTATTGATGGACTGATTGAATAATTTGACTCTGGTGGTTTTCTGGAGTGCATAGGCTTATGGGTTGGATTTTGGTGCTCCTAGAATTCAGTGCTAGCCTTTTAGGTTCATATCAAAGGAATAAAAGATGGAGCTTTGGTTTATATGTAAGAGAGAGGAAGCCAGACCAACTTCTGTCATAAAAGGGTTCAGTGACCGTTTGGCCATTGTGTGCTGTTGTAATTAAGTCCGGTCGGCAAATAACTCTGATTGGTTGATCATTGAGGTGTAATGTACATATTCAATGGGCATGAATTGGCTGCACTGCATTATGTTAATATTTCACTGCATTATGTTATTATTTCCTTGAAGGTGTGAGGAAATGTGCAGGTCACTGAATATTTACGTTCTTTTCTACAGGTTTTCGTACTAACCTTTGTGTAAAATGTGTTCTTTTCATCGGTTATACTAATTTTGCTACAAAATTTGGTATAAATTCACTTACAGTTGCTTCCGTTCTACAAACTGTGCCAGATCTGATTTTGCCTCAGCTAGTAGGCATTTGAACCATGGGAGAGCCAAGTTCTTGCAGCATTCAGCTTCTATAACTGAGTCGTAATTCGCTGATCTTGTCTTGTGTTTTTCTTTCTTATGGACATTGTAGGCCATGGAGCAAGTTGAAATTGAGTATGTTCCAGAAAAGGCAGAACTATATGGAGATTTCGATGAGGAGTTTAGGAAGGTCTTTGAGAAATTTAGTTTTAAGGAAACAGCAGGGTCCGAGGTGAAAGGAATTTTCCCCATTTCTTTCTATGTATAGTTTTCCATGTAAACTTTACTGATGGCTCACATCATCATTCAGGAGAATGATAAAAAGGTAGAGTCTGATGCCAATGCTGTCTTAAAGAAGAAGGATGACTCAGATTCTGAAGAGGAAGAACAGGATAACCAACAAAAAGAGAAGGGTATCTCCAACAAAAAGAAAAAGGTAAGGTTTGTTATCAGTATCCAGTTCAGTATTCTTGCTGTAATTATCACGTCTACCTTGTGAATCATGACCGAAGTAATGTTCATGGTCTTTCAGCTTCATCGTCGGATGAAAATTGCTGAACTGAAGCAGATATCTACAAGGGCTGATGTAGTTGAGGTAAAGATGGTTGATAATATTTAATTCTTCACTAGTGTGTAGATGATAAAAGTTCCTTCTTTGTGGCTTGATTGTGTTTATATTCTCGAGTCCTGTGGCGTTTTCCAACTCGAGGTCTTATTTAATCATGACACTTTTGGTCACCACGGAACTATTTCAGCATTTTGAAAACCTCGACCTTCCCCATTTCTTTTAGTTGTTAATTTCAGAGAGTAAAAGTGCCGGAGATATGGAGTTCATTCTTTTATGTTGTGAGGAAAGTACCCATGAGGCTGTGGACATGTTTCATTATAATTCTTATTGAAATCAAATGTTTAGAATTGATATTTGCCATTTGTTTCACAGCTGGATTCCCAAGGTTTGTAGTTCTCTCAGGGTTTAGCAACATACAATCATTACTTAAGATCCTCCTATCTTATTACTTTTTGCATGACATAACAGGATGCTTGCCTGTCATGACAGCAAATTCTATAACACTCAGCTTCATTTTACACTCGATCGTAGAAATGATAAAAATCTGGACTTTGGGCTTTTGTCTGACGCACACAAAAAACGTCTGAATTGTTGATATCAATTTCTAGTTGTTGCAGTTGTTATTGCAGCTGTTGTGAAGTGGTCTTATTTTTCGTGAATTGAATTTCCAGGTATGGGATGCGACTGCAGCTGACCCTAAACTATTGGTGTATCTAAAATCATATCGAAATACAGTTCCAGTGCCTAGACATTGGTGTCAGAAAAGGAAATTTTTGCAGGTTTGTCACTCCTGCTTAATTGTAAACGTCGAGTTAGAAAGGGTACTGATTGGTGGGCATACATAAATGAGAGATTAGGGGAGACCGGGAGAGAGTGGGGGAAGATTACACCGATAAGATTTCTCTTATATGTACATATGTGATTCTTGCAGGGGAGCGGCTGTGACAATAATGGAGCCTGGAAATGTATGTGTTTGGCAAAGGGGACCTTTGGATGATTTATCCTTTAAACTCTGTATTGTTGTGGGGCATGCATATGACACGTTTGGAAAACAAATGGAAAAGAATGAAATATCTTTGGTGAAATACTATTATTGCACATTAGATATTGGTGATTGTTCACTGGCATGATGCTAATAAATGTGCTTTAACATGGATATTGGGAATCTTTCATTGGCAGAATGCTAATTAACATGCTGCGAAATTGTTGATTCATTTGCGCTGTGCATAATGAATGGGCTGAAATATGATCCATCAGATATTTAGACTGTTTTCACTTGTAGTTACAGAGAATATAATTGGACTGGTTTTGTCGTCGTCTGTCCATCTCGGATAAAAATTGTTGCACACTATCTCAGGTTTTATCTTCTCAAGACTGGTGCCTCATTGGGTTTTGAATCTTTTGATTATGTTGCAGGGAAAGCGTGGTATTGAGAAACAACCTTTTCAACTTCCTGATTTCATTGCTGCCACAGGGATTGAGAAAATCCGACAGGTAGGCTCAATCGTGGGACTGATTTGCAGAGATGATAGTGCAAACTCATGTTTTGATCATTTTCTCATCGGTTGCTACAACACTTTCTTTATCTTATTTTTCTGGAGATGTTATATTTTTTAAGATGGCTATTTAGTCTGCATATGGTGTGAATTCTTAGGCTACTCCTTGCTTGTTATTCTTTTGTTCGTATTAAAAAGCATATTTTTATTATCTTTCGATCCCCTCCATTATTAATAAATCGTTGGTTTATAGTTTTTGAAATTTCTGGACACCAAGAAATAACCCCTTATGTGCGAAAGTATCGATGATCTCCTTTGATTCAAATAATTCCGTACTTCAAGAGTTTGCTGAGCTTCTTGTGGTTCACCGTCACTTCTCTTCCCCATTACTAAACAGTGATCGTGCTATTGCCTATCCTAGCAAAACAGCTCATCAGAGCCATCGTTAACTATTGATCATTAAGGCGCGTTCTCAAAATACCTATACCTACAGCTGTCGGAATAGGGCATGATTTGGTAATGGGGCCAAGTTAAATAAAAATCATTGTCTTTTGTTTCTTGCTGAAGAAGTGAATTCTCAATTCCTCAATGTTACGCAAGGTGGTTTCCATTCCAAATGAGGTGGGACAACTATGGACTGGATGGACAAATTGATGAAGCTTCAATTTCAAGCTTTTTCCCTCCTTCGTGCTTCTAGGCTATGTAGCTATTCTGATAAACCACACCTCGGAAAGAAAGTCTGCTATTCTTTTAAATATCACGGACGAAATCTCGAGAATGGACATCCATTATCAGATGTCTTATTTGGCATTTGGCTAGCTGCTTTTTGAAATCACAAAATGGCTTTCCCAGTTGTCTGTTCAGTTTTATATCTTCCTGCTTAGGTTAACATTTATGTGCACACAGCCATGACTTCGAGTTGAAGTAGAAAGTGTGAGTACATGATCTGATGCTGATCATGTTAAGTGGCTACACTATTGGCAGTTGCCCAACTTGCATATTTTTCTTGATCTTGTACTCAATCGTACAAATTATTCAGCTCTTTATTAGTTGTCACTATTGGACCCTCCGTTTATGTTGTTGGGCTTCTGCTTTTTAGGCAAGATCAGGAAATTGAATCACTCTTGCAGGCTTACATTGAGAAAGAGGACAGTAAGAAGCTTAAACAGAAGCAACGCGAGAGGATGCAGCCAAGGATGGGGAAAATGGATATTGATTATCAGGTTTATATAAAGCCTTGATTTATAGTGTTTCTGACTTGGTATGGTATTTTTTTTTTGTTACGGTCTGGATTAGTGCAGTCTGGTACGGTGTTTTACTTTTAAGCACTCACAGTCTCTAGGTTTGGGTATAACTTCATCTGTATTTTTCTTGTTTTTGGCACTGTCATGACTCATGACATGCCTCTGCTTATCATTTGCGGTACAGGTTCTCCATGATGCTTTTTTCAAATATCAAACTAAGCCAAAGCTGACAGCCCATGGGGATCTATATCATGAAGGAAAAGAGTTTGAGGTATGATTCCTGTGCTAATGGTAGTTGAATGTATAGAAAAACAAATTTGCATCTAGCCTCATCTCTTATGCTATTCAAGCGACATGGTTTTAGGGAAAGTCTTTGCTAATGTTTTGATCATTAGGTTGTTTCGCGGCAGCGGCAAAAAAGTCTAGCCAATTTTTCTTTCTTGTTACCTTAGTCATTTGGAGCAAGATCTGTTGGTATTGCTGGCTTAATTTTTTTTTCATCGGCAATAAAATTGATACATGACAAGAAAGAGGGAGAAGGGGAAGAGAGGCACACAAGGGTCAAAATCCTAATTCTCAAACAACTCCTATTCTTATTTCATCAAAGTCTAACGATTACATCGTTGAACGTCTTATTTATAGACTCATAACCCTAATGGAAATAAAAGGAAATATTAAAAATATTCTAATTAAATACCAAATTGCCTCGTTTAATTAATAATTAAAATAACAAACTTACCAAAGGCATTTATTGGACTAGAAAGACTTGATTGGATGCCTTGTGCCCATGGCCTTTGCTTGAGGCTTCCAAAGCGGACAACTATGGTCCAACCAATCAACAGCTACACCATCAAAAGTTTATTAGTGAAACTTGACAAGTTGGGGGGAGGGCAGAGGACTCCAATCGAGGTTGAAGAAATTAAAACTCCTAGTGGGTCAAAGCCCAAACAACACCTGATGGGCAAAGCCCAAAGCAATAAATGGCCTAGCCCAGTACAGCAGTAAAAAACAATGAAGCCCAGAACATCAAAGGGCATACCTAATGCAAACATTAAAGCCCATACCAAAAGCCAAAAAAAACGGAAACCCTAAACAACCAGCCGCCCCCAAATCTTGAACCCCCGGTCGACAGCCATCCACCAGCACTCCACGAACACCCTGCCACTACAATCAGGACCACCCAACAAACCCACCCCTTGCCGTTAGGTCCGAACCAGTTACATCCAACAATGGGAAACCGGTGGGTGAGCATGAGCCACGATGGTGGAGACACGGTGACAATGGCAGCCAACAAAACCACCGACACTGTTAAGCATTAACGGGAAACATCCAGCAATGAGACCCAAACGGAGGAGAAGGAAGCTGGTAAAAAGGAAAACCGTCGAGGAGGAAAAGGGGAGCCAGGAGAGAGGGGAATTGAGGGCGCCGCCATAAAGATATCACCACCGCCACCATCAAACCACCGTCAGAGGAAAACAGCCATGATGGAGCGTCCCTAACGAGCGGCTGGACTCAGAGATTGGCCGCCAAGAAACCGCTACTTCGGTTCTAATAAACAGTCAGGAAAGCGGCAGCTGAGGAGACCATAACACCGCCACAACTCCCAACCAAACCACCGTGCCGTCCTTGCTCCAATACTAAAAAAAAGAAAAAAGAAAGCAAAAAACGAGAGAGAGAGAGAGAGAGAGAGAGAGAGAGAGAGAGAGAGAGAGAGAGCATAGTTTTAAATAGCGGTATCTGTCACAGGATCGCAACCGATATCGGTGTATCGGTATCGGGACGTAAAGGCGATACGTCACAGGAATCGGCTGGCTCGGCGGTGAATTTTTTAAATTCACCGCCGAGCAAGTTTTTTACATTATTAATGGCTTAATTTGTCCACATGTAGGTGTAAAGGTTTTTTGATAGTACTTGATAGTGTTGTGTAGAACATACACTAAATAATTTTTCCACCTCCAGCATTCACAGAATTGCGTATATTCCCAAGCATTCGGATACGTGTTGCAAGTTTCACCGTGCACTTTGCCTTTCCTTTTCTTGTGTGCACTTTACAACACCTTTTTTTTTGGATCACCACCTTTAACTTCTCTCTCTCTCTCTCTCTCCCCTGCTATGGTGTTACTCTTAGGCTCTGTTTGGAACTTGAGGATGGAAAGAGAAAAGAATAGAAAATAATGAGGAGGAAAATTAGAAGGAATCGGAGAGAAAATTGTGCTTGTTTTTGAAACTCTCCCTTCTATTTCTCTAGGAACCACACAACGGGAAGATTTTTTTTTTAAATTTTCCCTTCTTTTCCCTTTCCACCCTCAAGTTCCAAACAGAGCCTTAGTTTTGCTCAAAACTACTGTAGAGAATTTAGGGAAGTTGGGCAACGATTTTCTCCCATGAGCAAGAAAGTTGTGGGAAAAGGTTGAACAAATTGGGGGAAAACGTAGCAGGGAAAAGGGTTTCACATGTTCACACTCACATATTAGATCCACAAAAAAGGGAAAGAAGCTGAACAAATTGAAAAGAAAGCTGCGCCTGCTTCTGCTCTGTTTTTTGTTTTGCTGAACTGAACCGCAGTCATAAAACCGGCCGAGACGGCGCGACATACCGGGAACCGGCCGGTTCGGTGTGCGATTTTCCTTCCTAGCGTTATATTGGCCTGTATCCAAACCAGTGCCTCCAAATTCCGGTACAAACCGCCCGATACGGTACGTATTGGCCGATATTCAAAACTATGAGAGAGAGAGAGGCGCGCGCGCGGGGGGGGGGGGGGGGGGGGGGGGGGTGTGTGTGTGTTGGGAACGCCCTCCCCTCCCACCGCCAAGCAAGATGAACAAGTTGTGGCGGCTAGGGTAAGTTTTTCTAGAGAGAGAAAGAGGAGAGGGGTGAGCGTCAACAGTCTTAATTGTTAGGATGATCTTTGAATGAAATAGATTTTTTTGTTTTTACCATGACCAATGCTTGGATGTAGGCACTAGGCACGGAGAAGGATACGACAGCATAAATCTATACAAGTCAAGTTCATTAAATTCCTTATCTAAGCTTATAGGCTGGGACACCTGAAAAATCCAAGAATGTTTATATATGGGAATAAATAGACTCAAGGATTGATCTGGTTGTTGTTTTTTCACTGTAACCTATCTTTCCTTCCTTCAAAATATCAGATATCCCTCGTTTGGCAATGGGTTTTATCTGACGATCAAGGTAAATGGTCTTACTTGTGAGGAATCTAGGGTGGTGTTAACAACACAGCCTCTGTGCATGGCATGTACATACGACTGGTAGTATCATAAAAAGGTCTAGTAATGCTATTTGCTATTGATTAGAAATCTGCCAGTCCTTTACTTTCCAAATGTATTTTTATGTGGAGAGTTGGTCTGAGACGTTCGATTTGTGGATGTGTGAGGAATCCAGGCTGGTATTAACAACATAGGCTTTGCGCATTTAATACCTCATAAGGGTCTAGTAAATGCTAGTTGCTATTCAATTGAAATCTTCCAGTTCTGTACTTTCCAAACCACATTTTTTTGGGGATAGTTGGTCCAAGACGCCCTATATTGCGGGTGTTGTGT
Organism: Vaccinium vitis-idaea; assembly: GCA_963854785.1. NCBI lineage: Eukaryota > Viridiplantae > Streptophyta > Magnoliopsida > Ericales > Ericaceae > Vaccinium > Vaccinium vitis-idaea. The sequence continues at coordinate 24,109,572 of OY978216.1, read as the reverse complement.
GGTGCTCAACTGCACTTAACGTAGTTGCTCTATATTGCGGGTGTTGTGTGGCTAAGGTGGAGTGCTAGGTGGAGCAGATGTTACTCACGTTAAGTGTTTTTACTGGATTTAAAAGTAGCATCAAATGGACTTTCTGGCCAGACCTTTCTAATCAGCTCTGGATTTGCGTAATGTTCTAGCAGAGATGGAGGAACTAACCACTAGGGCCACATTTCGGAACTGGAAAACAGATTATAGGCTTTAAACAGTCGTTTCTTTCATCAAATTTGAGATATAGTTTTTTACAAGCAGCCAAATGGCATACCGGAGTTCAAGGGTTTAACCAAATTACATCTTTTTACATGTCATACAGGTAAAGCTAAGGGAGATGAAGCCTGGGATGTTATCACAGGAACTAAAAGAAGCTCTTGGTATGCCAGAAGGAGCTCCTCCCCCATGGCTCATCAATATGCAGGTCAGTAATTGTAATTAATGTCTAGGTTTTTTTTTTTGGGAACCTTTTCATCTCAATCGTTAGTACATGAAACTGATGAACTTTGTTGGTCTCCATTTTTTTGGACTTGTGGATTGTAATGCCAGAGATATGGTCCACCTCCTTCCTATCCACACTTGAAAATTCCGGGGTTGAATGCTCCAATTCCTCCTGGAGCGAGTTTTGGTTATCATCCTGGAGGTTGGGGCAAGCCGCCTGTTGATGAAGTGAGTGCTGCTGTTTAGTTTACTTTGCATTTTGTTGTATTCTCAATTTTGCTTATTTATCTCAAGATTGTATTGTTAATTGCTTTATGTATGTTTATCATTAAATTCTTTTGAAATAGTATGGTCGGCCGCTGTACGGGGATGTATTCGGGGTTCAGCAGCAAGAACAGCCCAACTATGAGGTACTAAGTGAATATTTCTGCTTTTTGTGTTTGGTTCAGTTTTTTACCGTCGAGATATGCGCTTGTGGTGCTTGGCAGTAGTAGTTGTAAATCAATCTCACTCAGAAACTGACAGTGCAGTTCAAATAATGAATTGCATTTCCTATTTTGAACTGCCATCTTTAGGTTTTACAGTGAGATCTGCTTGCAATAAGAGAATTTTGTTTTGTGTATTTTTCTCTTTCAAAGATTGTGGGAGAACGGAGATGTATTTGGTTTTCTATGCTGCTTAAATCATAGTCTTGGGTTTGTTTCTCGGAAAGATGAAATTTAATGACTAAAGGTTTTGTTGAATTGTGAGAAAATGTGGTCCATCACAATGGCGTAGCTGCAAATATGGTCTAGTGGGGGAGTTTACACTGAAAACCTTAGAGATGTTTATTTACTTCCAACTTATCTCGATCTGTAGACCATGACAGGCCAACTGTATTCGTCCAATGCCATAATTGTTTTGGCTAAATTCCCTTAATATTATTATTATTTTTCTGACTTATGGATCATCTCAGTTTGGAACAAAATTGAATTCTTCTTGTAGTCGTGGATTGTTTACATTTTTAAGCTTAGGTTCTCATAGATGTTTAAGAGATAGAGAGAGAAAGCCAAAGCACAAGGATATGGTCCAGAGCTGCAGTAGAAATGGAGTTTTAGAAAGCTTCAGTGGGAGCAGCTGCCCCCACTAGGCCTCAAGGGGCTCTGCCACTGTCCATATCTCATTCTGTATCTGGTTAACCAATTCAGGAAGAACCAGTTGATAAGACCAAGCATTGGGGTGATTTGGAGGAAGATGAAGAAGAGGAGGAAGAGGAGGAGGAAGAACAGATTGAGGAAGAGGAATTGGAGGATGGCATTCAATCTGTTGACAGTCTTTCAAGGTACATGTAAATTGCGTGTTACTTTATACTATTGGTGCAGTTTATATGGAGCTAGTATGCCGCTTTTATTTTCTTTATGAAAAGGAGGACTATTGGTGTAGTCGTAAATCGTAATTATACTAGCAGCTCTCTATATTCTGCTGGTGTGGGCCATGCGGCTGGTATTTGTTATAGTTTGTGTTTGGATTGTGGGTTTATTTAGGCTTTATCTAGAAGATAACGCAGTGAACAAACTAAGTTTATCTTTTTGGGTCAAGGGTCCCTGCTGTGCACAGCACCGTGTGGTGACAGAATCCGGCCGTCCATTGCGAAAATGCACGGCTCAGATTTAGTCCCAGAAATGGACGATTAAATCCGAGCCGTGCATTTTTGCAATGGACGGCCGGATGCCCCGCACCACACTGTGCCGTGCACTGGGTGCACGGCAGGAACTCCACTCCCTATCTTTTCTGTGTCCCTCTGATTATGCATTTCCCTTCTCAAGCCCCTTTGCAATACTGTGATCGAAACGCAGCCTGCATGCGTTATGAATTTCTTTGGCATTTGGTTAAGGGTTTGAAAGTTCAGATGCACTATGTGCCTACCCCACTCAACAGGAAGAAATCAAACAAGGTGAAGACATAACAAATGCTTCTTTATCGCTCGTTCTCTCTTTCTTTTTCCCTTTTGTTGGGAAAGTGGGCTGGGGGTTGGGGGCAAAACAAGGAAATGTACTCCCTTCTTTTGTTTTACTGTTGTTCCCTTAACAAAAGTGTTATCTTCATTTTACGAGCGCATATTGGTGGAACGATATGTTGCCCCTCTTTTCTTTTCCCCTACCTTCATAAAAGGAGGGACAGGAAACTTCCTTTCTTCTACATACCTCTTCCACTAGATTATCTTTGTTTGATCTTGTTTCATCATCGTACTGGACAAAGCATCTGGTAATTGGATTAAAACTTCATGTGTTATCTGTTTGTAAGTTCCCCAGGAAATAGGTTATTGTATGACGGGAAAACTGTAGTATCAATTAATGAGCTGATTTCCATTTCATTGTTCAGCACTCCTACTGGTGTTGAAACTCCAGATGTCATTGACCTTCGCAAGCAGCAGAGAAAGGAGCCTGAGATGCCTCTTTACCAAGTCGGTACACCGTACATGAGTGGCCCTTTTCTATTTCAAGTCCTGAAATATTGTTCTAGATGCTTACTGTTCTTTTTTCTTTGTCGGAAAGGTACTTGAGGAAAAGGAAGAAAGGATTGCCCCAGGGACCCTACTTGGAACATCTCATACGTATGCAATCTTCTTTTCGTAGCAAATTTGGAGAATATATGTAGTCATATTTTTGCGTTTAGAAACTTTCTTCTTCTCGAGTGTAAGAAAGTTTCTGACACTTTCCTGCTAACAGGTATGTCATTGGCACTGGCACTCAAGACAAGACAGCGGCCAAAAGGGTAAGAAATTTTATGATATTTTCTTGCTCTTTTAGGGTTCAAATTTCAGTGCAAATGACTTTAAAATATTTGGCAATACTTACTAGGAACACATATTCCTCTTGCCGATCGAAAAAACGCAAGCACCACTGGACCCAAGCAACATTCCCCCTTTCTGAGTTTTTTTTTTTTTTTGGTGTTTAAGTGGTGAGAAATATTGATAGAAGTTAAACTTTATATGAGGAAATGCAAAACTAGATCCAGAACTCAAACTATGTGGGGTGAAGATAATGCATATTCTGGATTTTTTAGATAATCAGATGTGAGTCCAAATTAATGCATTTTCTTGAAACTTACTCTTTTAACACCCCCTATTTCTGAGGTGTTCAGCACTTTGTGTTGGTAATTTTCTTGCAGCCTCTGGGATAAATTTACCAGATAGTGCATTTCATATGCGCTTGCAATAGTTGTAATTGATCTTCAATGGTCGCTGGCTTAATGACATTTCTCATGGAGGTGTCTTTCTTTTGTCTATCCTTGTTTCAGGTCGATCTGCTTAAAGGTCAAAAATCAGATAGAGTTGATGTTACATTGCAGCCGGAAGAATTGGAACTCATGGACAATGTTTTGCCTGCGAAGTAAGTGGGGCCCTTGTACTTTGTTTTGTTTAAATCTTGGTACGATATTGTAGCCATAATAATTCATACTATCTAAGATCACACACATTTTTAACTAGCTACAACTATTAGTAACATTTGTATGCACACAGAACCATATATAGCTTTTCGTCGCCTATTCGTAACTGGTTTGTAACTGGCCCGAATTGTACATGATTAACACCAAAAAAGGTTTTAACAAAACAGTCAGAGACATTCGGAACAAATCACATGGAAAATACTTACCAATTGGACACGTAGTGAATAACCAACCGCAAAATGGCATGAAATGTTTCTATATATACGCACCTTACAAATCACATGGAAAATACTTACCAATTGAACACGTAGTGAATAGCCAACCATAGAAATGGCATGAAATGTTTCTATGTATACGCCCCTTACTGTAGATAAGCAATAAAACTTATGCTAACCAGTATACACAGGTGTGTACTATAGCTTTTTCCCGTCATTACTTGCTGTTTTGCGCTTCACAGGTACGAGGAAGCAAGGGAGGAGGAGAAGCTACGTAGTCAGAAAGAGGACTTCAGTGACATGGTTGCTGAGGTATGTGTCCAACTCTTTCTTCCTTTTTCTTATTGTTGGCTTGTTTTTGACAAATATGCCATGGTGTATGTGTATCTGGTGCAGAACGCGAAGAAGAGGAAACGGAAAATGCAGGAAAAGGAGGGGAAATCGAAGAAAAAGGATTTCAAGTTTTAGAAGTCATGGTCATGCGTGCTGAGTGAAAAAAAAAAGAAAAAAAAAAGGGTCATGGTTATGCGGTATAATCCCAGATTCATTACGCCTTTTTGGCTAGATCTATACATTCATCATGTGGAATCGAAGTGTTTGTATCCCAGATTCATTACGCCTTTTTGGCTACATCTATACAGTTGTCATGTTGAATCATAGTGTTTGTATTTATGCATTGCAAAAATAATTTAAGCCTTAAGGCGCAGAGAGAGAGAGAGAGAGAGAGAGCTATTTGTTTATTTTTGCTGAATTGTTGGATGGTTGAGCTGGAATTTACGCCGTATAATAAAGTGGGAGCTGCGATTTCATCGTAAATTTGCTGACTTCAAAAGAAGTTAAATTTGGTTAATAATTATAGTCCTCGGAAGAGGGCTTTGATTTTTCTTTTCGTTTTGAAGTTGAGTAGCTGATCCATTTGCAAAAAAGCATTTGAATGGCGGTGACGATATACAAAGGTAGTTAACCTCATAGTTTCAGTGGACGTGTTTGATTTTTCTATTCGGTAAAGGTCATATTCACCTTTTGCATGAAACTTATGCCAAAAATCTACTACTCCACTAAAAAGACTCTAAAGTGGATGTTGTATCAATATCCAAGATGAGTTGCTGTCCAACAACTTCTTCACCGCTAAGATACAAGCGAGCGGGATCCGGGGGGCCTGTAGTGAGTGAGCTCACTACATGCATGTAGTGAGTGAGCTCGGCCATCTGATCCGAGATCAACGGTCCGGATCGTCTTACACTTTAAATAACACTTTTATATTTACTTTAACTCCAATTTATCCGGACCGTTGATTTCGGATCCGACGGCCGAGCTCAGTCACTACAGGGCCCCCGCCCCCGGTTTCGAGAGAGAGATGCTGGAGCCCTCCAAGTCCCCAACAATGATAAGTCCCTTTCTAACTACAGCTTTTTAGGAGGGAGTTTGGAGGATATTGAATGCGTCCCTCTCCTATTAATTGCAGGTAGTCCGCATCTTCACATATACGTATATTTCACCGAGCCTCTCTCCGAGACAGTGCGGAGATCGTTACGCCTTTTGTGCTGGTTGGAACTTACCCGACAAGGAATTAATCAATAAATGAAAGTTGACAAAATGGAATTGAAACCCCCTTCTTTTTCTTTTATCATGGATAAATTACTCTTGGAAAGGATCCTATCTTTCGTATTCTTTTTATTTTTTATTCAAGTTTAATAGCCGTTCTTAATTTAGATTGCACAGAACAGTTCAAATATGAATCGTTCAATATTGCAATCAATGATTTGGTAAGAGTCTCAGAGTAAATCTAAACTATTTATTATATCAATGTATAGTCTAGATTTAAACTGTCTTGTTAAGTCTAAAAAATTAAAACTTGAATCGGAGAGAATCCGATCGGTTCTTAGTAGGAGGAAGAGCTCCTATGGCATCCTTCTCCTGTCCCTGTAAACTTGTAGTTGATGAGGCAAAGAGAACCGACATGTATAAGTTTCTCCTAACTAATACTACCATTACCATAAAACATAATAAAGAGTTTTGATAAATGTCACAACTAATGGGCATGGGCAGGGTTCAATCTTACAAAGCTCAATGAAAACACATGAAAGTTTATATGATTAGGTGAAATCCCCTCAAAGGAGAAATTTTTCAGTGTCGATAGGGTATGAGTGACGTGGCACCTTACTGCGCATCTAGAGCCATCCATTCGTGTGTCGGAGAGCCCAGATCTGTTGGGTTAAAAACACCCCCCTTATCCACAAAAATGCACCGTAGGATACTGCAAAACACAACGGCTCGGATGCACCGTAGAGTACCGCCACGTGGTAGGGCATTGAAAAAATTTCCCCCTCCAAGGTCCAATACATACGGGAACAGGGGCTGTACGCGTGCTGCGCGGATGATTTGGAACCCACTCCGGGTCCGTTGTTTAGAGTCACAACTCACAGCCCACTGTTCTCCATACTTGGGCTCTTTACATGTCAAAATCAAATGGTGTGTACTTACTCACATATATTCATATCCATTTGCATAAAGACACGTGTTGTGGGTCCAATTTATGCATATCCATTGACTATTCTGTGCTTGTGTTTGAGGATCGCTCTCTTTTTGTTTGCCATGGCTGCTTATACCTTCCTTAATGCTTACTCTCTCTCCCAGTAGGAAGAAAGATATTTCTGCCTTTTTTAAGGTTCCTAGTTTGGTTAAATAATTATTTTATATTTTTTTGTCTTTATTTTTTTTTTTGGCCTTTATTAACTTTGCATTATTTTTTTGAATTATTAGTTTTTCTCGACGAGGAAATTAAAAAGTAGAAAATTATCACCAAAATCTTAAAAAAAATTAACTAAAGACAAGAATAAACTAATAAGTAAAAATTAGTTCTTGTGGATTTTTGCTGATACTCAACTTTATTCAAGTTTAATTCTTTTTTTTTCTTTTTAGATTTCTCAGGTCGAGACAAACTAATATATATAAATATATATATAAGCCCTTCCCGGTATTTTTTTTCCTGATTTCTCGCGGGAACCCTTACAAACACCTTTTAAACACATTGGACCCTTCAGATCGTCGAAATTCGATCCGAAATTCTATATATAAATATATATATATAGGTTCCACTTTCGATCTGGACTCCGGACTTCCGGACCTCCGTGATCCGAGCATTTTTTTGACAATCCGAACCGTCCAATGTGTTCAGAAGGTGTTTTCAAGGATTCATGTGGGAAATCTTCAAAACAAAATTCCGAGAAGGGCTTGATCCAAGCAATTTTTCCCAAAATTGTAAATATACAGTTTTTGCGAAAAACTGCTTGGATCAAGCCCTTCCCGGTAGGTTTTTTTAAAGATTTTTTGCGTAGACCTTTGAAAACACCTTTTGAACACATTGGACGGTTCGGATTTCCCAAAAACAATTTTTAACGTGAAAAAATTACATTTTTTCTTATTTACGGGAGGTCCTTACTAGAAAATTTGCCTATATATATTGCGTTAATCTCTTTGAATAAACACAAAAGAATAGAATTATTAAGCCAAACCAGCCCTAAAATCATCTTTCGAGTAGCATACCACAAAGGCAATAAGACCTAGTTTGACACCACAAGAACCTAAGAACTAGTGAATAAATCCATAATCTTGGAGTAGAGGAGAAACATAATAACAGGAGTCTAATTTTACATAACTGGAGTGTCGAAAATATTTCCTCAAGAATGTTCATTTATTTTATTTATCTATTTTTTTTTGTTTAGTGTACCAGATTATTCTAGTTCAATTAATAATCTGCATCTTCCTTAAAAAAATAAAAATAAATAATAATCCGTATCTCCTTTGGCTAAATCCAAAAAATTGGTTTTTTGGTTTTTTTGGTTTTGTCCTTATTCAAATTTTTTTTGCATTTGTTGTGGTTTTTTGGCTTGTCTCGACGAGAGAAATCTAAAAAGTATAAAATTATTAACCAAACTTAAAGTTTTGTGAATAAAGGCGAAAAATAATCCAAAGAATCGTTTTTTTGCCATAATTTTTTGTCTTTATTCACAAAACTTTAAGTTTGGCTAATAATTTTATACTTTTTAGATTTCTCTCATCGAGACAAGCCAAAAAATCGCTCGAAAACTAACAAATGCAAAAAATAATTTGAATAATGACAAAATAAAAAAAAAACCAAAAAACCAGTTTTTTGGGTTTAGGCCAAGGAGATCCTAACAAACAAGAGATTCATGGTACATTGGTACCCTTTTATTATTGATGGAGTTTGTTTAGGTCTGAACTGATGATCCACTCTGGAACCATCAACACTTCAAGTGGTCCCCCACGTGGGCCCTACAGCCCATTATGCATCGACACGTGCGTTACTTACACTTTAAATCATTTCTGCCATTAGTATAATCCCGAGAATCAAAACCAATAGTAGTAATAAATTTGGGCAATAATACAAAACCAACCTTGGTCCACTGGCAAAAATGTGAGCGCCCACCTTGGGTGCATTAGTCCCACATCGTCAATTCACGGGAAAAATGAAATGGAATATGAGGAAAAACGCATACCTGCTACTGTTAATTTAAGGTTAATCTTTTCAGTTACATAATGACTAGGCTAAAAGTTCAATTGGGGCGGGTCGTTGCAGTTGGTATCAGAGCCCAATCATAATTTACATGGTGGGGGCCACCTCTAGAATTGGGCCAATGCAACGAGGACGTTGCATCATAAGGTGGAGAGATTGTGACAGCTCACCTACTTTTAACTTGAGGTTAACCTTTTGAGCCACATGATTAGACTAAAAGTTAGCATGTCAGCTGGGGCGGGTCATTATCATTCCTCCATTGTGTTTAAATTTTTTAAAATTTATGTTATGCCACTTTAAATTCTCAATTAGTTTTTTACCATAGTGCAAATTTTTTTTATAAAAATTATGTGGCATTATATGTATTTTTATCCGGAAAATGACACGAGTTTTTGTAATAGACTATCATTCTAGAATGTAGACGATAAAAAGTAAGCCGTCGAAACATCGGCGGAAACGCGCTTAAGTCAATTAAATTTTAGTTTTTAATTCCGATTAGACTCAAGATTTAATATATCATAAATTATGGAATGATGGGCTCAACTTCTCAACTTGACAGACTGGACATTTGGCTATTAAATTAAATTTCCACACACTTTAATAATTAAGCTAGACTAAAAATATGGGTCGTTTATCTTAGTTGTCCGACAAACATTCTCTGCATCATGCCTCTGTAACAAAAGTGGATTAATTATCTCTTAAAAAACAGCCACTTTTCCTAATAACTAACCGACCAAATTGCTTTGAGCTTATTATATTCACGTGTGTAAGGATTGCTGGAGTGGGGCCGGGCTTCACCAGCTCCGTCCGCAATCTCAAAACAATAGTAGAACGTTTTCCTGCTCCATGTATACACGAATCTCGTTTCGTTATTGTTTGTAAGTTTATTTTTTGGAAGTTGGTTTTCTGAAGATTGAAAAAGTTTATATACACGAATCTCGTTTCATACAAAATTGAAATTTTTTTTTTCCTTCTAGAGATCGAAAAAGCTTTACCTTCTTGGATTTGCGAAGTTTGTACAAAGAGCATCTCTAACGAGAGACTTCAAAATGCACCCGGCAAAGTAAGAACCACATTTGACATCAACACCAACTCCAACCCATGTGCCATTTGAAGTGTCAAATTCTACTTGGATTTGAGATGACGAAGCTCATGTCATTTTACAAGGCAATGTCAAATTTTATTTATTTTTTAATTATAGAAAAGTGTACATTTAAGAAAAAAACCCTCCAAAAACAAGTTGAAAGTCTAAAGTTGGATTTTAGGTAGGAGAGGGAGGACTTTGATGATGTCAATTTGTCACCTACGCCTTCCTCGATTCATATGCACCATTCATGGAGCAAGGACAGTGTTAAAACCTACCAATCGAGAATTGTAGAACATAATATAATATAGTAATATGTATTGAGTAGATCCATAATATTATAAATAGGTACATGCCAAGACTCTTAAAGTACATAAAAAGCTCTTTGTGGTGAATTGAGGGTTGATATTAGCGTCAGTATATATAACTAAAGTCAAGACTTTTGCGTAGAGGGGATGGACTGTATTTATAGAGGAGGGGCGGGGTTTATAAATTGATGATTTATAAATTTTTCACTTAGAACGATGGTTGCAACCATGCCTGGAATCAATCTCTTTCTCTTGCCTCCTAACTTGCTTGCTATGTATCGACTCAACAAACCAATAACTTGTTTTAAAGCCCAATTTTATTTCTAAAAGAAAGGAAATTATTTAAAGACCAATCAGTCTTTGATAGTTCTTGCACTCGGTTCATACATGGAAATTCATACTCCGTCACTTTTTAAATGTTCCATTTCGTAAATTCAATGTTTTTATGAAAACACTATTATTACACTAACATTATAAAATGGGTAATTATTTAGCGACAGTCCAAAAATAAAATATTGAAATATCGGACTCTTAAAAAGGGATGGAGGGATATAAAATAGTGGACCTCTGTACGAGAATCAATTAAAATAATTTATTTTTATTGTTGAAGGCCTAATAACTATTGGTTGTTGATGCACTTTTCAAATGATTGAATTGGTTTGCTTTCGGTATGGAGTAAGATATTTATTCCAAACTTTATGTCGTCAGATGACGAGCCAGCAATACATGGACTGTGGTCCATCTAGCTTTTTTTTTGGGTCCATTCCGGTCTAGTTATGGGTCTTTGTGGATCTCTCTCGGACCTACAACAATGATTAAAATCGTTTATTTTGTAGAGGTCGTCGAGTATGTCGTAGATCATTCTAGACGCAACCATAATATTTGTTTTGCATGATCCCGACCCAGTATTCTGTGTTGTCCTTCTAGAGCCTTAAAACGGCCGTTTATGGCCTTTTTAAGGTATTGAGGACTTGTTCAGGATGCTTTATTGGTCGACTCTCTTGGTTCTAAGGACGGTGCATCTTTTGTTAGCTGTGGGTTAGGGAGAGGAACCCGTTTTTATGCCTTTGTGAAGCTCATTGGAGGTTTTTTTGGAAGTCTTGGTGTGAGCAAGGCATCGGTTTGGCCTGCTAGAGTGTTTGGAGTCCTGTCTATTGTCGCTGGTTCTCTGGCTGTGGTTGCTATTCCATGGATTATTTGTTCGATAGCTCCGGTTAAACCGTTTGTTTACGGTTTTCTGACGATGAAGATTCTGTTATGTCTTGGTTTTCATCATCCACCTACTATTCTGATGAGTGGTGTTTGGGATTTACCTATCAATCTGGCATTTTTGGTCAAAGCATTAGGGACGGGCATGGGGAGGGTAGGTGGTGAATACCACTACCTCCATCCCCGATCCCTGAACCTATATCAATCCCCATCCCCGCCCCGATGCGGGGAACGGGAATCCCCATGGGGAATCGGGGATTCAAAAATCCATGCACTTGTCATATACTCATATGTATGAAAGAGGTACATATTTATTTAACTGAAACATATCCGTAACATTGACTTAAAAAAATAAAAACCACATTTCTAAGAACATTGCAAACACTTACCTTCAACATTTCTTTAATCAATTTTGTTATCAATTTGGAGCCCAAATCAGAGAGAGGAGGGAGTGAGGAAAGTAGTTAGCTTGGCAAGGGTTGAGTGAGGGAGTGATCAATAAACTCATTTGGAAAGTACAGAAAACAATTTCGAAGATGAAATAATGAAAGCTTGGCAAGGGTTGAGTGACTTTACCCGTGAAATCCTTGTTAATGGGTTTCACTTTGGTAACCCCTGCACCCAACCTAGGAATAATAGTAGTTAGCTTCAACATTTTTCTAAGACAATGCCGAGAGGTAAAACGAAGACTGACCATAGATATTATACCTATACATATATATGCATGAATGGGGATGCGGGGAGGGGAGGGGAGGGGAACGGGTAAGGGCGGGGATCGGGTCGGGGACTGACAATACCATCCCCTACCCGATCCCCGAATTTTTTTTTAAAATAATCCCCATCCCCTACCCGATCCCCGAATCCCCTACCCATTCGGGGAGGGGACGGGTTGGATCGGGGCGGGTCGGCTGAGATGGCCATCCCTACAAAGCATGTGGTGTTCTTGTGGATATTGACCACATCTAAAGGACTTGGAGAGAGGTGGAGTCCATTTGTATTCATGGTGAAGTTGTTTATGTTCGGTATGGACTGGACTTGTTGTTAATCTTGTCATTGCCATTCAAGACAATAGTGTGTCTCAAGTGGCATCTGTTTTTCTGCTTGTGTTGAAGGAAAATGGTTTTCATGTGGGATTGTTGTGGCCACACCATTTTCCTTGGAATTTTGCATTTGTTAATTGCAAGAGTTACTCAGTTGGAAATTTGTTTTTGGAAGTTTGTGTGGAGCTTTAGAAACCCGCCTCTTTAGTCCATATGCATCTGGTGACCGTATTTCTGTCTTCTGTTTCAAGAGCTCTGTTCTATGTTCTGCATCTATCTTTTGGCAACTTGATTTTGCACGGGAGTTTGGATTTGGTAGCAATAGACCTTCTGGAGGCTCCGTCGAGTCTCACCTGCATCTGGAAGATATCTATTCATTTAGCCTTGGAGATGATGGCACATTTCAGGGATTTGTCTGTGAATCGGAATCGGTTTATTTTCAACATCTTTATCAGTTTTGGAGTTTTTTTCGTACTTTTGAAATCAGTTCTCGTCTAAAGTTTGTTCTAAACTATAGAAGGAGCCTGTTTAGCCATATTCCAACGAGAGTTGTTAGCTCTCTTGCTTGTGATCTGGTTATCCTGTTCTAAATTGAGTATTTTGAGAACATCGGTATCTGATTGTCCATGTTAAGGATCTAAGGCTTTGGTGATTCGAGGATTGTCGCCAAAGTGGAGATTGTTGACTTGGAGACCCATGTGTGGCTCCCTCTCTCATCACAGCCACTTCCTCTTGATCTGCATTATGGGTGCTAGGACTAAGCTTATCTGTGTACTACTTCGACCCCCAGGAGTGAATTCTTGTGCATCTCCATTTTTTTGCTTTAGAGCTGATCCACTGTTATAAATGGAGCCTTTGGATGTCTATATTTTGATATATCTGAGAGAGAGAAAGAGAGAGAGACAAGTGATGTTACAATAAAGTATGAGAGATATGAGAGTGTATCGAGTTTAGTGTATTACATGTAAAGCTCTTCCATTATAATATGTTTGTCCAATTTTTGTGTTGAGTACCCGAGTTTGGGGAACCACGTAAAATATTCTGAGTTCAATGTGTGTGTTTTGTATATTGGGCCTAGATGATGTGGTGGACTCTGTGGATACTCCTCAACGGATTGGACCTATGCACACACGAGAAGAACCTTTGGCGGATCGGACTCCCAAAAAATGGTATCAGAGTCAATTGGTGATGATTTACGGGTGGACTCTCTTGGAAGCATCGGTGGCTGTGAGCTTGCACCGAGATTCTCAGAAGAGTAGGAAAATCCATTGTAACTCTCGATGGAGCAATAAAACTCCCGGTGCTTGTGATAGGTGGGCAGCAACAAATGGCTATTGATGGAGCGTGTACTCTTCTCAATGGAGCAGAAAAATTCCTAGTGCGTGCAGTATAATGCTGGCAAACAAGGTGTCTCTTGTGGAGTATAGAGGGTTTCAATTGAATGGGTGCGATAAATAAGCCCGGGATCGGACACGATGTTAGGGAGATAGATCAAGAATTAAGGGGGAGTCAAGTGGATCAGATTGAGGGGAAACTAGGCCCAGTGCACGATTTACACATGAGGGGGCGACTGTTAGGAACATGTGTGAAGGATGAGTCCCACATCGTATAAATAGAAAAAAAGTATTGGACCTTAATATACAATTGTGTGGCTCACCACTTACAAGGCTTAGCCTTTTAAATAGATATGATTCATTCAATATGTATTAGGTTCAGATAATGAGGTGGACTCCGCATATACTCTCCAACGGATTGGGCCTATACACACAACGGAAAGAACCTTTGGCAGATCAGACTCCCAACAAATGTTCCCCTAAAAAGGTGTACAAACTTCAACTACTCTCTCTATGACACCCACCAATCTGTCAAGCAAATAATTCTAGTCGACCACTCTTGTACACTTGGAACTAATAAGAGGTTAAAGGATCACATTTCGCCGAAGTTCAATATTGAGCCCCCCCCCCCCCCCCCCCCCCCCCCTCTTTTTTTTAACCGGATGTCCGGGTCAACTTACGTGCATTTCAACTAATTCTGGTGCCCTGGAGATAATGACCGGGCATACTGAGCACTATTTTTTTCTTTATAGCGGGCTTTTTTTAGTTGATTTATTTCTTCCTTGTAATGAAGATATTTCATGGGTTATTGTTAACATGGACTTGATTAGGTGTTCCCAATCCTTACCATTCTCTCTCTACAAAATTTTGTCTTACCATTCTCTCTCTAAAAAAATTTCTTACAATTCATTTTTCAAACTTCAACCCATTGTTTCATAAAAAAAATTATACACTATGATTTTCCCTCAATGTTTTCTTTTAACTGAATTCATTTTGTATACTGAGGAATGGGAATAAAATTCATGTAGGAAGCTCATAGTCTTTGATCAAGGGTCCCTATTGTGCATCATGTGCATAACACCGTGTGGTTTGGGGATCTGGTTGTCCATTGCAAAAATACACGGCTCGGATTTAATCCAAGCAATGGATGGTTTGGATTTACATAGGGCTCAGATTAAATTCGAATTGTGCATTTACGCAATGGATAGCTAGATGCCCTGCACCACACAATGTTGTGGATATGGTGCACGGTAGGAACTCCACTTCCCATAGTCTATGGGCCTACTTGGGAGTCGCATTCTGAGAATGCATTCTCAAAACCACACAATGGAGAGACAATTTGATAATCAACCCTAGAGATATTTTTGGATTTTCATTTTGTATTCAGGGTTTACCTAACAGATGAAATGACCATATTACCCTTGCCCTAATTCGATATTTTAATTAATACTCCCTTCGTCCCCAAAATATAATCCCTCGTTCCATTCAAACTAGATAAAAAATTGATTATATCTTTCAATTCGTAATACATTTCATATGCAATATAGATCTTGTTTGATAGATCTCAATTAAATCTAAAATACAAAGTTTTTAAAATCACCTAAAACATTATAGATTATAAGATATATAACATTGAAAAGTGGTACAAACTCCCAAAAGGGACTATATTTTAGGGACAGAGGGAGTAATATTTTAATCAATATATAATTGCAAAATCTACTCGAAATATTTTAATAATACTGCAAACTATATTTTCTTTAATTTTTTAGTCCATAATACAAATAATAAAATCTTAATTAGTATTTTAATCAATAATATTGCAAATGATATTTTAAATTAGAGAATATCTTATTTCCGGATGCTCTGTAAACGCTGGTTTTGTAGAGACAAATGAAACTCTGCCACGTCACTCAAATTATGAGTTTCTCACCTCTTCTTTTACTCCTCCCACACATCTGATTACTCGATCTTCTCTCTTTCCCAAACCCCTCTCTCAACTTCCTCTTCCTCCCAACAACCCACCACCAACCACGACCACTTGCCGGCAGCCACTACAATCACTCATCGTTGGTCCACCATTTACCAATCAACCAGTAAAAAGATCCAAAACCAGAAAAAATCCTAAATTTATAGTAGACAAGATCGCCATATCTTTCAGATCTGATGATATATATCCTCTCCATGTTGGCTAATTTGGAGTAATTTGTACGGGCAGTTAAAGCCCTGTGCTCTGGTTTCTCCTTGTAAATTCTTTCTGGTTAGTCATGTTCGTGGAGTAGAGAGAGAGAGAGAGTGAGAGAGAACAAAAAAGAAAATTATATGATGTATAACTGTGCTCTGCTTATTCACATCTAAGGGAAAGTGTGAAAAAATGGTGGAACCACACAAAAAGGAAAAGAGATTCGGTGAACTATTTGGATAAGGTTGTAAATATCTCATGTTTTTTGGGACAAGATCTAGAGAATAGAGTATAAGTCGTAGGGCAAAATTACCAAAATATTAAAATATACATGTACATATCTGTGGGGAATTTTAATCCATAGAGATTAAGTGACTCCCCTTACCTCTACATAGGTCCACCCATGGGCCTCGGGTTTCATTCGGTACAAACCAACTTCCTCCGCCGAGTTAAACGTAAGTGAAAAGATAGTCCTTCCGTTCTCGTATCGTACACAATAGTTTGTCCTGTATGGAAAACTTTTAGGCCCCGTTTGGCGACCATAGATAATTTTGGGTGGATTTGTGATGATGGTAGATTTGATAGGTGGATTTGTAATGAGGGTAGACCCACCTCATAAGAAGGGTGTATTTGTATGAGGTGTTAATGCAACTCATCGAGCTCAGGGTGATTGAATTTTTAATATTTCTTCTTATTCACTACATTTAAAATTTCTATAATCATTCAATAGGGTTGGTCTCTAAAAATTTGAAGTCATTTTTTGTTTCACTTTTCAAAGAGGAAGAAACCGTAAATAAAATAGTGTACAAGCAATATGAGCAGAGACGGAGATACAAATTTCATTACGCAGGGCCAAATTTCTTTCCAAAATACTTTGCAAGGTTTTTATCGGGAAATTTTGTTTCTTCTATATAAAACTAGAGGGGTTTTTTTTTTTTTTCTTACAGGGGCGACCGCCCCTACTGGCCCCTTCCTGGCTCCATCCCTGAATATGAGAGGGAGAAAATATCTATAAATGCAAGTGTCTGCATAAATTAATTAGCACATACACGACCTTCGTCTTTACATAATATATTAAAGATGTTTTATTTTTTTGATAACTTATAATTAATGATGTTTACTGCATGCATGTATGAGTTGTATATATAGGATGATCACGAGGAATCATGTGATTGACAACTTATGTTTTCACCCTCAGCCATCAGTGGAACCTCAAAGGGATTGCCCAATGGCATTTTCTCGTCCTTTCGTTGTGGGAGGTCAGGGTTCAAATCCTGTCGTGAGTGTTTATGATTCGGGGCTATGGAAAGCCTTTCGACTCTTTGTGGATTAACTTACTATCCCTTAATTCCCGTTGACGTGTACCGCTTGACAAAAAAAAAAAAAATCAGTGGGAACCCACCACACTTCCCGCCAACTCACTTCAACTCACTTCGCGTCACCAATTTGATCTTTATTAGAGCAAGCAATATTCCATCACCCACTGCCCACCAGACACTTCACTGACCATCTTCTTCTTCTTCTCTCTCTCTCTCTCTCAGAGGTCTCTTTCTTGCTAACGCAGAAATCCACTAACCAACAAGGCAGAAATCGGACAATGGATGGGAGTCATGGGACCATGATATACGCGTCTATTCTTGCCAACTTTATGTATTTATTATACCTCTTGGTTTTGATCAAATTAAAAAATGCTACAACATATTCGGATGCAGGGAGGTTGTTGTGCAGCTTGTGCACAACAGGTGTTGTACAGAATCCGGGCCGTTTGTTGCTTAGATGGACGGCCTAGATTTTAAACAAACTATTTGCGGGAATAGTTTGTTTTCAATCCGAACTGTTGAAAATACTTGTAGACGACTGTGATTCTGCACAACACCTGCTGTGCATAAGTTACACGGCAGCCTTCCCGCGTCCAACATATTCCCTCCGTCCCCTTTTATGGTCATGGTTAGTATTTTTTGTCGTCCCAAATATATTCTTCCATTTCAAAACTAAAAATGGGTAATAGTTATTTAATTTCCTCTTTTACGTACCCTTCAATTTTGAAATAACTAGTACTAAAAAAGTAAGCAAAAGTAATGATTGAAGGATCAATAAAATGAGAAAAATAGGTTTTTAAAAGTGCAATGACTTTGTTTCCTCGTTTAGTTGGAATTCCCAAAAGGGACTAACTATTAAACGGGGATGAAAGAAGTACTTTAAGATTTATTTTGTATTAGTAATATATACCTCTAAGTCCAACGATTTAATGTCATGCACTCATTTGTTTATGCATCAACTATTTGTGTAACTAAAAATTTCTTACTTCAATAAAACGAGTTAAAAATAACGCATGCATAAGAAAAGGGAGTGTGGAAATTATTAGCTTTGGTTTATTTTATAAGCGAATTAGCCTATAATATACTCCATTCGTCGCTTATTGTTCGCTTATTATTTCATTTTGAGATGTTCCATAATATTTACTATAAGAGAGGTTCGAATCTTTAGTCAATATTCTTGAGAATAGTTTGAGCTATAAAGGTGAAAATAGGTAATAATCAGAAAATGGGGATTGGATCTAAAAGGGTGAAGAAAATGGCAAGAGTGCAGGAAGAGACTATGGCAGTGGAGAACTTAGACTAATCCATGTGGGCTGCCCAGAATTCCTAAAGAAAATGCAATAGAATCGGTCTTGGAAGAATGTTCTTCTTCCAAAATCAGTGTCTATTAGCTTTCTCTCTCTAGGGCGTCACTCTGTGATAATTTCAGTGACAATTGAAAATCCCTGGGAAATTGTGAAAGGAATGTCTCATATTAATAGGCGTCCTGGGTCAGTACTTAGGCGACAGGTGGTTCCTATGACATGATAACATGTGTTCCTTCCATACACTTTGACCGCATGGTTGATGTCACCCATCTCGAGGGTTGCCCTTGCAGCAGTCGGGCACACTACTCCCCTATATCAAAGTGAACCCCTCTTCTTTAAAGTCGTGCACCAAGCCACTAGATCTCCTCCCATTCCTGTTCCGGCAAGGTCATAACTTGTTTAGCCATACCAGTATCGCAAACAAGCCTCAGTGGGCCCCTCAGGTCCTGTCTTAAGGCCAAAACAGACAATTGTCTTGGCAACATATTAGTTGATTGGCCTCTCGTGTTATCGCCCTGAATCTTTGGGCCGCGCCAATATGATGCTAAAGATTCTTGGCTTTCTTCCTGTTCGGAAAGCCCATGGTTAAACCTTGTCATATGATTCTCTATGGGCTTTGCGGGGGTGTAGCATGGGCTACCCCTCTCTCGCAAGTATTGTGCGCTACTAAATCATTATGAGGATAGCAACACGTGTCGAGTGAATACAATGCCACGTCATCGAGAGACTAGTCGGTCAATCTTTGACTTGGTCAAATTTTAGCAAACGCTGACCTTCCCCACATTTACTTTCCGTTGAGTAGTAAAAAAAAAAGAGTGAACGGGTTTACATAAGCTAACTATTATAAATGAGCAAAATCAACTTTATAAGTATAGAATAAGCGATAAATTTGAAATCTCATCAAGTTTTTATAAATATAAAACTAATCACAACCAACTAATGTAAAAAGTAGGCATTGTTATATAAAACTACATAAACATGTCCATGTTGTTATGGGAGTCGGAAACTTGCAAACACTGTAATGCGGCATCTGAGTCGTTCATCTCTGCAACCGATGATTTAAATTTGTAAAAACACACTTACGCATACGAGTTAACAAACACACTTAAACCATTAATTGTCACTAGAGGATCTCTAAGTCCTTTTGTATGTTTTAGACTGACCGAATAGGACACAAAGGTTCACGTACGACTTGTACCCAAACACACAAGGCACTATACATCAACGGTGTTAAGAACATCCACTTGTCACCTTGGCTCATTCACCTTAGGGGCGAAGTAACTCTCTCTCTTTCCCTCTCTCTATAAATTGAGGGGAAACCAAACAAGTCCTAAAGAATCCCCCACACTTGAATGCCACCCCAACAAACTAGATCCCACATTATCAATCAAAACACTCTCCTGGACCATACAACCTCAAGTGTCACATATCTTCTTCTACATATAATAATTCCTTTTACAGATAGATATAGTGAGAGAGAGAGAGAGAATCTTATACTAGCTTAGATTAGACATGCACACTTATCATCTTCCTAGCCATTTCATTGCAGTCTATAATTCTGCCCACTCTCTTATATCTTCACACCAACACACTGTTTTCCTCAAACAGAAGAATTTGATCCTCCTTGTTTCTTTGAGATTCATCTCTCTTCTGGCACCTACATCCAAAGGCTAGGTTTTCTCTTTCCTTAGAAACTCTTTTGATAGATTCCACATCATCATCATAAATCAATTGTAGTGTTTTTGGACATGGGTTTGAGTACCAAACAGGTTTCTAGTGATCATGGGCTTGACTGGGGTCAGAGCTTGTTGCAATCTAGCACTGGTGGTGCCTTGGAGCTGCCTACTAAACCTGTTCCGGCAAGGCGGCAACCGGCGCAACATCAGCCGGAGCCGGTAGCATGTCCCAGATGCGCCTCTACAAACACCAAATTCTGCTACTACAACAACTACAACAAGTCTCAGCCTCGCCACTTTTGCAAAGCTTGTAAGAGGCACTGGACCAAAGGCGGCACTCTACGCAACGTTCCCGTTGGCGGTGGCCGGAAAAACAAGCGGCTCAAGACCTCAAACACTACCACTACCACCACCACCTCCGCTGCCACCACAGCCACTCCTAATCCTAGTACCCAGTTGGCAAATAAAAGAGAGCAACTCAGTCAGTCTTTTTCTCAAGGTGAGCCTCAAGACAAAATATCTGAAATCCTGTATCAGGCCTTGGTTCCTCCAGGTGGCAATTTTAATGCCAAAAGCTACAGTGGAAATAACCATGGTGATTTTCTGAGTTCTATTTCCACTCTGCCATTGGTCCAAAATCAAACCCTGTTACCCTTTACCTTCTCAAGTTTGGGCTCTTTTGAGAGCAACCCATCTTCGATTTCGACCTCCTTTCGATCTCCGAATGGTTTTGATTTCATAGGAGGGTTGGGTTCTATGGAGGAAACAGCAACCATGACTCCCAACACAATTACTAGAAATGTGGATTGTGAACAGCAATGGCAAGTTCCAGTTACAAGCAGTACTGTGATGGAGATGCCGGTTAACAATTACTGGAATTGTTGGGATGATATTGAACCCTTGGTATCCACTGAGCTCAGTATTCCTTCTTGGGATATTGATACTGAGAAATATTAAACCCTGAAGAAAGAAAAAGGTCATATTGCCGCCGGTGTCTCTCTATGGATGCAGCCGTGTGACTTGATTTGGGAACTTGATTTACTATCACTAAATATGTTTCCTTATCTCAATGCACTCTGGACTGTTTTTTAAGATTTCATTCGCAATGTGAGGAGTGCATGAAACGTTATTCAACGGCCTGGGACGGTAGTGCTGAAGCTCTTATAGTCGCATAATTGTGAGAGTCCTCTGCATTTATTAGTAGGTCTCCCACATTTGTACGACTATAAGGGCTCTAACACCAGCAGTCCCGGATCGCTGAATAACTCCTATTGACAATGAGATATGGGGTACATATTTTAGAGATGGGGGATCACTAAACCTGTGTCTTGTGGATTGTTTTCCCATTTGTTTGAGTCTTATTTCTTAGATGTTGATCTCTGATATAACTCCTATGTAATGTGTCTTATGTGTTCTTGTGTCCAATTCAGAACATATTCTGTAGTCTTGTCCCCTTCAGCCTGTAACTATCACAGTCTGAGATGTATACTGTTTGAAGCTGTCCCTTTTAGTTTCAGCTTCAGTATTCTTATGGAATCTCTACTTCTGGTTTTCTTGTTTCGTCTTGATCCACGATATTGAGTATATTTTGCCTTTGTTTTTTTGTTTCTTGGGGCTAAAATCATTCACTAGAGGTTTTGATTGAATTTGGAATTTGGGATGGATGTTAGTTTTGATTGAATTTGGAATTTGGGATGGATGTTATAGTTGACAGGTACATGAGGGACATGGGTCTCCTCCAGCTGTGTTGGGCTGACTTGATTCGATGGAAGATTCTCTTGGTTATTAATGTATAGTTGTGTACATTTGTGTGGATATATTGAATGATTTTTCTTGGATGTCATTTGCTATTGATTTATGTCCACTTGTTTGGAGAATAATTCTCCTCAGTCCTGCTAACTTTTTTATATTTTGTCTTTAAGGGTTAGTCCCATTGATTGGTGAGTTTGTTCTCTATACAATTGATCATAGTTAGATTCTTGAAGTGAGGCCGCAAGAGAGTAATTTCTTTTGAATTACGTTGTCACGACGTGGATGGATGTCTATGACCGGATCAGAGAAAAGATTAGTGGAGTTGCGTATAAGCTTGACCCAGATGGTCGAAACAAAAGAAAGTACTTTCGTGTATTTTGTGGTGATCTGGTTGGTCTAATTCCTCTGATAGTTTATACAGTTGCATCAATGCCATCTTCAACAGTTTAGTGGTCCTTCAGTTGTCCTCTCATCCCAGTATTGCTGAGCATGTGCAACTTCCTAAAAATCCAGATAACATGTGCATGGTGGGGGACCATTAATATTCCTTTGGCTATTATTCTGTGTTTTCTGTTTTTGAATCTTTGTTTGGCTAGTCACAATGTCTAGGTGGGCAAGGGCGGGGACGGAGCTAAGAATTTGACTCGAGATGAGTCAAATTAAGTGTGAAGAAAATTTCATCGAAGAGATTTCAAACATAGGACTAATGCAAATGCTCTGTGGCCCATTCCACTGTGGGTGCAAGCAAGTAGTATTATACAATCTGGTTGATTTCCGATGATGCTAAATCACGGCCAAACAACACCTAATTCACAACAAGCTGTCTAGGTTTATAGAAAGACTGTTGAAGGATTCACAAATTTCAGAGGGTCAGAGAGATCCCTATGCCTAATCTAACAAATCTGGTTGTAAAAGACTATTCATGATTTGAGTTTAACAATCAAGGTTGCTTCTCAAGTTTCTATGTAGAAAGGAGAATGGCAAGCCCATCAATACTTCTTGAAAAGCTGTAGATTGGGCACAAAGGATAGCTGCCAAATGAGATGCCATACATAGTTCTGCTCTTGTGCTCGGTGAAAAGGATGATGAATGCCATAACAACTTGTTTTTCTGAATGTTCTTACTCTGGTTGGATTTGGCAGAAATTATTAGGGTTTTGTGGGTTGATGAGGAGGCCTATGGGTTTCGATCAGAAGCTGGATTGGGGTAATCCAGAGTGCAGCCACGTTTCCGCTTCAAATTTTATAATCAAGTCAGCTCTCAGAGGTGCTATCCACCACCAAGGATAGAACCAAGATTTTATATACGAATGGGCCACAACTTGAATATCAGTATTTTAAATTTTCAAGTTTTAGGAATCTAAAACATTTAAATATCTAAATAGTACCCGAGAAAAAACAATATAGAGAGGTACTAAACCAAAAAAAGAATGCGTAAAAATAAAAGTTTCTGAATGTGTTACCTCAACTGTGTATTAGAATGGAATGCAACGCTCGCTTTGGAATTACATGCGAATGGCATCTATGATTGAGTCGGAACTAATCTTTTCTAGCAATTTCCTTCTCAATTTAAACTCTCTCATTCTTTATGCAATAAGGCAGCACATGTAAAGTTTCAATATTTTTGAAAAAAAATACTAGATAATTATTGGGAATTTTAAATGCGGATGGCATTGGCCAACTAAGCCAACTCTTAGTTCCGTCATTGTCCACCACGCTTGCGTGAGAGATGCTTGAATTTTTCAACCAAATAAAAGAGATAAGTTTTGGTTTTGAGGTATATTTTTGAGGATGTTAGAGCCTGCTTATGTGCTTGGAAGGGTGTTAAAAGATCTCCTGAATGGACAAGGATTGGTCGGAAGCGGAATGTGCAAATTTCATTTAGAACCATGTAAATGTCTTTGTGATTGTATATTTGCTCGTTTGTTCTCTGCTTCTCTGTTTGTATTTGCTGTTGGGATGTGTTTTGGTCTGTAATGGTTGGGGTTCAAGGCATCTCCTTAACCTCTTTTTTTCCAATAGAAAATTTCTTGCCAAAGAAAAAAACTTTTTTCAAATAGATATGAGAAGGCGACCAACGTGTGACAATCTTTCTAAAATCAGACAAAAGTGAGGGTCCTAGACGTGCCTGATAGCACGCGGGATGGACAGGGACCCACTCAAGACGGGCTTGAGCCATGGCTTGACTCAAGCTGGTGGCCTTGGATTAATGAGACAAGGATTATGTCCAATGTTTGTGTCACCAAGCTTTCAAACTAAAAGAGGAAGGTGGTGCAAGAAACCACTAAGAAAGCATATTAAAGGAGGGAAAAAGATAACACATTACTGCAAGCAAACCCTAGAAAAGCATATTGAGGGAGAGTGACTAGGGGAGGAGTTTCTCCCCTTCCAAATACTTGAGATTTTCCTCTTCAAACACAGCCAATTTTTTTAGGATAGTTGGGACCATTGGCATAAATGGAGAACTCTTGGATGAGTCCCACAAGCAAGTTCCACCAGCATGCCACAAACATTCACAGTCGAATGCGTTCTGAGGCTTTGGGCCAAAAATTTAGACATGACCTATGCAGTAAAGGACTGAATTTTCTGAAAATCATTTCATGTGATGCAGATTCCTATTTGTAGGATTCAATAATCAAATCAAACAAGAGGAAGAAACAATTCAATTATCTAATCATATAACATTACTATTCAGTTGAGAAAAAGGAAAATGACCAGAAAAAGATGAGTGTTAACCTATAAATGAATGCCGAAACTTCCATATTCCGAAGGGTCCTGAAGCACCCAAAAACCAGAAATTAACAAATTAAGTAGGGTTATTTACCGGGACACCCCCTGTAATTTCACGTTTTCCACCATACACCCCCTACGAGAATTTAACCTACCACGAACCCCCTCTATCTTCCAAAACTTTACCCCAAGACCCCTTCCCTCACCCTTCCGTCTTGAATATCAAAGTTCCGGGTCATGTTTTGTTGATCCAACCCATTCAAGTTGTTTAAAACATGTTTTTAAGGGTACGCACAAGAAATCAGCTAAAAATATAACCGGGAAGTGCTTGATCCAAACAATTTTGAGGCGATCTCTCGCGGGTACCCTTCAAAAACATGTTTTAAACAAGTTGAATGGTTTGGATCATAAAAAAAACTGACAGTTCTAGACGGTTTTAGACGGAAGGGGTCTTGGGGTAAAGTTATGGAAGATAGAGGGGGTTCGTGGTAGGTTAAATTCTTGTAGGGGGTGTCCGGTGAAAAACGCGAACTTACAGAGGGTGTCTTGGTAAATAACCCAATTAAATACTCCATATTTCATGTATTGGTAACAAACGATGGTCAATAAAGGGAAGACCCAACAAACTACTTAATCTTTCACAAGGTAACGATCATTAGCCGTCAAACTTCCAACGGACGGACTATCAACATTTAAACGATCACAGGTAAATATATTCACAAAAACACACCAATGTACAATGTCATCACGACATTACAGTAGAACATAGTTCAAATGTATCATGTAGCAGTTCACCATCATAATCACCGAGGAGGTAACAAGTGGGAAAAAAGAGAAAACCACGAAACAGATACAAAGAACACTTCCACAATTATCCTCTCTAACAGAGCTCACTTGTAGGTTCCCATCCTTATGCCAGTGTCGATATTAGGCTGGAAACCATCGTTGGCCTTAGAGTAGTAAACGTAATAAAGCTCAGAGACAATACCCGTGAAAACAATGAACGCAGCCCCAGCACCAAAGACCCCCTTTCTCAACATCTTACAATTAAGATCACTTGTGAACATCGTTGTGTACTTGGTGTGGTAGGCATTCCTCACCGAACCAGCGAGCAAGCAAACCTCAGCAATGATAAATGTCACCCTGAAATATCCAAAGATATAGAATGTTTTTCAAATATTGGAGTGCAAAAGATACTAAATAGAGATACGGTACACTAACACTCTAGAATCAGAAGGTGAGAGCCCGTGACATAGGGTCCCTATATTTTGTTACCCAAATTCAAAAGGATATCAATAGAATAAAGTAAAGGATAAAATACAGTCTTGTTTATTAATATTTAAATAAATTTGAGTTTTTATCAAAAACAAAAATGTCAAAAGACCTTGTAAAGTTGGATAAAATAAAGGAACTGCAACAACATATTTTTGTACTTGTATCTGCACGTCTTTTAATATATATTATTAGTTTGCTAACTATTTAGGCCCGCATTGGTGAAGCAGTAGCATATGAAAGGTCCATTCATTTTCCGTACGAACGAAGGAAATATTCTTCAGGACTTCAACAACTAAAAATAAATAACAACGTAAAGCAAGTTTCAAACTTCAAACTGAAGGCCTAAGTCTCAAAGCTCCTGCTCCCCAGACCTGTCATTCAATTGTTAAAACTTCTGAAGTATTTAGTAATACAATTATCTTCGTAGGGGCTATTTTTTGTCGAAAATAGGGGTACCCAAGACCGGGTCTGATTTGGATAAACGTTAAGGAAAGTGGTAGCCTGGTAGGGAAATGGAACATATCAATTTAGTTTCCCCACTTCATTATCTTCTACCTTCTCTCCAGAAGTCCATTATCCAAACACAACCTAAATCTCAGCAAAACTTCACGAGCAAACTTCCGAAGGAAAGCCATGAACAATATATAAGCACTAAAGCATATACCAGCAGGTGATGAACAACGCAATTGCCCATGCCCTTGAGCTGCCTGGTCGCAAAGCCTTCCCGCAACACATGCATCTACTTGCCGCCATTATAATGAGTTGACTGGCCATGAGGAATAGCAGTGAAGCCACACCCAAGCCGGTTGCAATATCTGAACTGTAAGCACAATAGTTCCCACCACTTGCGCTGGGCTCGTTCTTGGCCTGTTAGAGATGATTGTAATTCATGAGCCATGTTGTTAGAGATGATTGTAATTCATGAGCCATGTTTTTGCCAATGGGAATAGAGGAAACACGTACTTATCCTTGTTTCCTAATATTATAACCCGAAAAAAGAGATCCACAATCCAATAAAGTACTCCCAACAAATTAGGAGATAGACAAAAAACGCCAGCATGAGTACAACAATTCCATTCCCATCAAAGTTGCCAACACCAAAAGGAGAAAAAAGACAGGGAAAGAAAGAGCGAAAGACTCGGTTAGCAGAAGCTCTAAACCAATAGCAGATAAACTTCATCCCTGCTAAAAGGTGACACAATGCATTTTCAAATAATGCAAATATGATCTCTGCAAGTCTTCATAAAGAAGGTATGCTAACAAGGAAAAAGAATAAAAGAAAACAATGTTTAGACACATATTGCCCGCGAAATTCAATTTTGAAACCGTAAATAAGACTTAATCCATCTTTGACTTCAATATAATCAAACCACCCACCATGGTATTGGAAATTACAGTGAAGCAATTCATGAAAATAAATCTTGACATGGCTGCTCTTCACTTTGTTTTTTCTCATGCCTTCAACAGTTGCTTCGCTCATATGACCCATTCACTTTTGTAGGCCCTTCATAATACAAATTCGCTTGTCACCAACGCCTCCATCTCCATTGCAATTGTCACCTCGCTTCTATAGTTCACTACACTCTTTCATTTCTTTATTTTCCCACCCTGTACTCTTCGTAGAACTACAGACTTGGTTAAATTAAATTTGGGTGGTTTCTGATGGGTAACAAATAATTGGTAGAGGGAGACATATAAGGGGGAAAATGCAGTTACTATAAGTTGGTCAAGATTAAGAAGGAAGAATCGGGTGGGTTGGAAATCTAGAGAGACTTCATCAAGTAACTCCTATGACAGCCTAGGTGGCATGGACTTGGGTAGTAGTGTCATGTGCAGGTAAGGGACGGAGCAGGATTTTTGCGTAGGGGGGACGAGCTATATCTCTCGAGTATGGGCGGAGTTATATAATTTGATATATATATTCCATATAATCCTAAGTTTTTTTCAAATTGTTGCAGGGGCGACAACCCTTACTAGCCAAGCATCAGATTCATCTAATTTTCATTTCGACGTTATGAGGACATGAGGACACGCTGAATATTTACAATCCTCAATATATACCTTCTGTCTGACAGTTGTCTTCTTAGACCCAGTCATGTATATTAGATGAGTTCTATGCATAGCTCGCGAGAAATTTGAATTAGAAAATATGCTTGCTTAGTTGTTGCTCAACTAAGTATATCCGACACATATTGCGTAACCTCATTCGTGTCCGACACGAGTACTTTTTAACATTTAAATTTGAATGATCCATGTAACATACCGCGATACTTGAAAATTGTGATAGACCCTGTAATCAAGTTGCTTTACCATGACTAATGTCAAGATATCAACTAGGATTTTGAGAATTACATGCAATTCATTCACTTAAACTGGAGAAATTCACAAATCTCATCATCAACGAATTGGATATGGTATTTTATTGAGAAATTTAAAGACTACTTCCACAAATTTGAGCAAATTACATAGAAATTGATTGAAATAATGAATCAAGAACCTAGACAAGCAGCTCCCAACACACATCAGGCACATCATTATTGTTGTCTTCCAACACAAGGGAAAAAAAAATAAAAACTAAAAAAAAATATTCCTTTACCAAGACCAAAAAACTTGGGAATCGATGAACCAAAAAACCCATAATCAACCAATTGGGTTCCTATTTTATTGAGAAATTAGAGACAATATACTATGAATTAAAAACATATATATATATACATACATACAGCGACCCACAAAAAAAAAAAAAAACGTAAAACACAGAAATTATGCTTATATTTATATCAACATACACATAGCCACAAGAATTATGTGGAAAAAGGGTAAGAAAAACATGAGAAAAAGGAAAGAGGAGGGAGAAGAATTGAACAACTCACTTGAGCCCTTCTCTGCTCAGCAGCAACCGCAAGTGCAAAAGCAATGAGATCAAAGACAAAAACCACCACTAAAAGCAGAGTTGAAGCCATCAGTCTGATCACAGATCAATCTAATACTTGCAGAGGAAAGAGAATTCCACAGCCCACTTTTTTCTAAAACGTGCAGAAGCGAAAGGCAAACAGAGCGTTTTAAGAGAGAGAGAGAGAGAGAGAGAGAGAGAGAGAAGAATTGATTAAAAAAAAAAAACAGAGGCTTGTAGAGAATCAATAAATGTGGGTTTAGGTAAGTGAAGAGAACACTCAAACAAAACGAGAAACGGTCTCTGTCAACAATCATGTAATTTTGCTTTGGGTACACGATACCAAATCATTTTTTCAAACTCTACTCGTATTCATTTCAACGATAGGAAACGCTTACCTGGATTAAAAAACAAGCTTATTCTTCTCCTATGCATCCCATAATTTTAGTCTTTTTTTTTTTTTTTTCGTTTGTCAATGTTAATTAATCAATGAGAAAAAAATTGTGCCATTGTCATTTTTGCCCTTATCGATATTTTCATATTCAAATACAGAGAAAGTAGAGGACAAAATAAATACGAGAGTAAAAAGTAAACATTGCATTTTAAAAATAAAAGTATTTTTGGGAGTTTCTACAATTTTGAGAAGTAAGGATTTTGTCTCTTTAAAAAGTTGAATTTCATATGATGAACCAAAATTTTGGATGAATGGAGTAATTAAGAATGAAGCTTTGAGGAAAATGTGGAAGAGAATTTACCATGCTTAATTCTTTGAGTAAAATTCATATCCAAACACAACATTAGAAACCAATTCGTTGACACCCTTTGACCCTTTCACTCAACTATTTACCAGTTCAAGGAAGGAAGGCTCCCCACGTCCTCCGAATATTTTGGTCTTGGATTAGCAATCAGTTTCGATATTTAAATTTTGGAATATGACCAACCATAGAAGAGAGGATAGGCTCAGACTTTTCATAATTCTTCACTCCATCTGTCCCATTTTGTTTGTTAGTCTTGAGGAATTCAAAACTTCAGGGGTAAAATTAGAAGTTTTTCCATGTTTTGGTGGATATGTTTAAATAAAACTAACATCTTCCGACACTCAAAATAAAAAACAAAAACAAACAAAATAATACCGAGGTAATTCCTTATTTCCTCTCAAGCCATCTATAAGGTAAGAGGAAAATCTCCTTTCTTTTCTTTTCTTTTCTTTTCTTTTCTTTTACGAATGTACCTCTTTGGAAAATTACACTTTGCTCCCTTATGTTTCACTATTTGTTCTTGCCATCAATTGTTTTCCCGATTGCTCGACGACGAACTTAAAAAATTGTGGGGCTGGAATCGGATTCCATCCCCCGGTTGGTGCATACGAATTATTCAACTCGTAAGGACAATCTGCAATTCCCAAGTCCCCACGAGCAGGTCTTACAAGAGTGCATAAAATACTTGAGCTAACATTCTAGTAGCAGTCAAGAGAGTCATCCATGCATGATCTAAAACTTGAGGGGCAGCTACTTTATATCTTTGGAAATTAGAAATTTTAGGACTTTTACTTTGACAAAAATATTATCCTAACACAATAAATCCTAGAGTCATAGGCTCTAGGATTTCACCTTTTTGACAAAAATATTATATTGAACTTTTGTTAATAATATATTGGGTTCTAATTGAATAAACAATAAATTTGTTGGGCTGGGCTTATTTTGTTTTCTTTTGGTATCATGTAACGTTTAGTTAGATTTTCATTTAGTATTTTAACTTTGCACGAGTAACCTAGGCTGATAATACTAAAGAAAATTTAATTTATGTCTGACCTTGTTCGTGGTGGCCTTGAGAAGTCAATGCCGTAATATGGTTAACTCGCCGCGTTCATTACGAAATGCCAAAAATCAAGGGATTGATTACGCAAAAAGATGTTTTTTTTCAAAAAAATATTCTTAAATAAGACATCCACAATTATCAATAAGATTGTTTTTTGCCAAAAAAATTCTTCGTAAGACATCCACAATTACGCAATAAGATTTTTTTTAAAAAGAAAATCGTAATACACATGAACAACTCAAATTCAATATCCTAACGTGGGAAATAGTTACTCCCTCCATCCCTTTTCAAGTGATCGCTATCGGAATACGTGCAATTTCAAACCCTTTAAAAATATATTTCTTTATGTATTTTTTTAATTTTTATACCAAATTAAAGTGCTCATTGAGTACTTTAATTTGATGCAAAAAATAAAAAATAAAAAAACATGCTACAAAAGTACATTTTTTAACGGCTACAAAAATAAGCGTTTCCCAAACCTATCATTTAAAAAAGGACGGAGAGAGTACAGTATTTATAAACTTAAACTGGGCATTATGTAAACCAAGGTGTGAAGTGTTCATACCTGTTAGTAACGTCTTACTAAGTTAATGTTTTAACAGGCCCGGCCCTGTGTTTCGCGAGGCCCCAACCCTATTCTCAATTTGAGGCCCTTCAGATATATATATAATATATATATATATATATATATATATATATAATTTTTTTTTATATATAAATTTTTTTTTTTATATATAAATTTTTTTTTCTACAAGAAGGGGCCCCAAAAACCGGGGGGCCCCAGGCCCGGGCCCAAGCCTGCCCACAGGGCCGGGCCTGTGTTTTAACACAAAAAAAAAAAAAAAGATCCTTTAGATTACGCAAGGAGCCAAGATTTTTCGAGCAATGGGGTGAGAGTACTAAGAGCATAATCGGTCTTTCTCTTATTTTTCAACCAAAAAATAGTACTCCTATTGCACTACTCGATCTGCCCATAATTACAAAGGAAAATTCTAAAATCTAAAAAGTGTATTGATGATGCCTCCTCAAGGGAGGAGACATCATTTATTAAAAAAGGAAAATTCTAAAATCAGCCCATTGAGCTGATAATAAGCCTTAAAAAATGTATTGAAATGTGTTGAAAAATGTATAAAAATGTGTGAAAGTGTATAGACATGTGTGAAAAGTACATTGGAACTTGTGTTTTTTTGTTTTGTTTTGTAAACCGGTTAAAAAAAGATAGTATCATCAGTATGCTTTAAAAAGTACAATTAAAAAGTAAAAATCCTATAAATTGCCCTGTAATTGGAAAATGGAGCTAGCTATTAATCCACTTCAAAAGAGCGAATTTAAAAATAAAAAAAAATAACTGCAATTTGTCAAAATGGACATGTAATGTAGGACATTTACAAACAAAATAGTGGATTAAAATTACAGAACGAGAGGAGTATTACTTTTTATTATTATTATTATCAAGAGGAAGTACTGCTAGGATCATGTGACATGTATTTGGTATATTTTGTGGCTGATATTCATATAAGCCCTATTTGAATTATCTGAACTGCTCATATTCTTGAATGTCATTAATTATTTTTAAAATCAAGTTAATCAGATACTAAAAGTACCAAATTGGAATAGCGTAGAAGAACACTTCATTGATTGGCAATCACATGTCATGTGTGAGTGAGTACCTATTTTTATATGGGTTGTTGGGTTTCCACTACTTTGATTTCTTTCGGCCTACTTTCTCCTTAGGATTTTTTTTTGGAAAGAATTGCTATAAGGTCCACTATAGCTATTTCCTAACACTTCTAGTCCACCTAATATTATCCTAACACATCCAATCCACTCACACGTACCAATTACAAAAATACCCCTCGCTTCTTAGGATACCCTACCCTAAAATCCTAGGGTGCCCTAGGATTTTAGGGTAGGGTACCCTAAGAAGAAATGCCTAAAATCCTAGTTGAAGAGGAAGTGCCTAAAATCCTAGGGTACCCTATGAAAATGCATAAACCACTAAAAACTCTATAATAGGAAAGTGCACCATAAACCTAAACCCTAGGGTACCCTATGAAAGTGCCTAAACCTAAACCCTAGGGTACCCTATGAAAGTATATTATGTATTAAATTTAATGTGAGGGTACATTTGTCTATTAAAAATGGAGAGTGGACCTTACACCTTAGAAATTGCAAAAAAAATGGATTAGAGGAGTTATGTAACTAAGAGGTGGACTTGACATGTTACAAAAAGCTATAATGGACCTTAGAGTAATTCTTTATTTTTATTTTTTGGAACTTCTCTCCTTAGGTTGAATAGGTAAAAATTCAACAAAAAAAAAAGAAAGAAAGAAAGAAAAACCTGACCTTTAGACTTAATGTCTCATAAACACCTGACTTTCAATTAACATTGAATGAACTCTTGATCTTGACACTCTGTCATTAATCCCTCTCCCCGGTCCATTTCTCATCAAATACATAACAGAGACTCCATGTTGGCGCTTACATGGACGTTTGTGGGACTCATTACCTCTCTCATTGCACATTTTGAAGGGAGATGAAGACTTTTTCCCTGCTAAACCCATTCCTCTCTCTTTCTCTCTCTATCTCTATTTATAACATAACAAACTCTACTTCTACCCCCTCTCCCTCATCTAACAAGCCTTACAAAACACCCATTTCAAACAAAATGAGATCAACTGCTGAGGTGTTTAGCTGATAAAAAAGGTGTGATCTTTCCAACTTCATGGAAGACAACCCATGTGTGGTCTGCGATAATCAAAGGGAGCTCCACACTTCTTGGACCACTGTGAATCCTGGCAGTAGGTTTGTAGCTTGTCCCAATGCTCAGTGCAAGGATTTTGCATGGCTGGACCCATCGATATGCGAAAGATCTATGCAAATCATTCCTGGCTGTTGAGGATTAGAAAAAACATGGAAGAGGAGATCTCAAGGAGGAAGAAGAAAGAAAAGTTGCTTTGGGTTGCTTTGGGAACCAGCTGGGTTCTATTTGCCATGTTGTTGCCCAAATCATGTAGGTTTATGTATGTTGTTGGTGTCTGGGTATTTATAGGTTGTTTCACGGGATGTGAGAGGTGTGCGATGTGTTATGTAGTTGTTTAGGTTGTGGTATTGTAATGAATGAATGATGGTGATGACCATCAATGGTTAAAATGTTTGTGTTAGCATGGGATAAACCTACATTTATTTTGAAATTAGTCCTATTTGATTAATTAATGACTAATTCCAGAACATGTCAAAAACAAAATGATCATTCAATGCGAATTCAAATTTTCCCTGCAATGGACGGTTCAATGCCAATGTGAATTGCTCAATGGCAAAACATGTATGAAGTTCGGTTGTAGATTTAATGGGCTGAAGACACGGTAAGTAATTTTGCCATTGCCATATATTCGTAGTGGGTATGCATGTTTCAATTTCATGTCTGGGAAGCTTAGTACTAATGGTGGAAATCTGAGTTTAATGAGATTAAAGTGTTAGAAAGTTGATGGTTTTGAATGACGTTGGAAAACACAAATAGCTTATCTGTAATTTCGTATGGTATTTGCAGCAAACTGTGGTCTTTTTTTTTTCTTTCTTTTTCCGTTTCCGTTCTTTCTTTTTGTCTTTTCTTTGTACGCGCAACATATTCTTTTTAAGGAATCAACTTTGGCATTTTTTTTTGTCAAGCTTTGTATTTTTGGAATTGTAGTGGTGGTTGAACTATTTCTCAGTGCACTGGATTTGGACAGAAAAATTTAGGAAGATCTCATTTGTCATATTGTGCCTTCGTTTGAATGCATAAATCTATTACTATTTAAATTCAAAGAGTTTAATATGCTACACATTTTGCCTCTTATTCTAAATTTATTATTTGTGAATTTTACTTGTTTGACTTGTTGAAGGAGTTTAATGTGCTGCACATTTGTGCCTCTTATACATTCCCCCCCCCCCCCCCGCTTTTGTATACTAGTGTTGTTTTTATGAAAAGAGAAGTTCTATTTTTTAGCTCTAAGCTACCAAGTCCTTGACTCTTAAATGTGCAATTTCAGTGTCTCAGGGAAGTGCTTTTTCTGAGTCTGTTTTCAGTTTCTATCTAACCTGCGTCATAGTTAGAAACTTGTATTTCACTACCTTTTAAGGCTATTGAGAGGATTAAATCCCGCCCACATGCACCAACTTACCTCGCTAGGAAACACGAAGATTTGACATTTTGACTAAATAGAGAAGACACATTGTTCGTATGTTATCATACTTTCAAATAGATCCACTGTTTATTCCACGATTGCATTCTCATGATCTTCATGCATGTCCTTGCAACAGGGTGAGCTTCCACTTGTTGGAAATCTAGCACCAGACTTTGAGGTAGAGGCTGTTTTTTATCAGGAATTCAACAAGGTAGTTTTGAAAAGCATAGTGATGTGAATGAAAATGAAAATTGTTAATATTGGTTGTCTTGAAAATGCAATCATGTTCTTTCGATGTATAACTTATAACTTATACTACACAGGAATGGAGTTTTATAGTTGGCATCGTTCTGAATTAAAAATGATTTATTGATTTGAACTTGAATGGAGTCACTAATGTACTCAAAGTTTTGAATTAAGATAGACAGATAGTAGTGTCCCTGCTTCTGCCATTGTTATGGTATGGGATAGTATGGTTTAAAAGTTCTTGTTTCCCTACTCATACTAGCTGGTGGATATTAAGTAATATTGTGTCATCACAGTTCTGGTTCCCCTACTCATACTTGCTGGACGCTATTAAGTTTTACTGCGTCAGTGAATGACTGATGAAAACACTCATCCATCCACTTGTACTTTTTTTTAAAATCTAAGATTATGTTTTATAAGGAGCTTATTTGGCCTAGGAGAATTGGTGATGTAGATTTGGCTCATTGTTTGTTTATATATTTAATGAATTTTAGATTTTCTCTTAAGTGATGGTTTCTTTCTTGCAGGTTAAGCTCTCAGATTATATTGGAAAGAAGTATGTTATTTTTTTTTCTACCCGCTGGATTTCACAGTTGTTTGTCCAACCGGTAAGTTTGACTTTTTGTCTGAATATATTTTTTCCTTGTAATTTTAGTAATGTGGTTCAGCTGTAAGAAAAGTTAGTTGAAGTCTGCAAGGGAATACTGATTATGGCCAATTCTATTTCCCCCCACTTTCTTGACGTATAGAGATTACTGCCTTCAGCGACCGCTTTGCAGAATTTGAGAAGTTAAACACAGAAATATTAGGTGTTTCCATCGATAGTGTCGTAAGTTTATTTTTTATGCATTCATGTGAATTAACATATTTCAGTTTACGATAGGACTCAGATGTAATTGCCATCTGTCATAGATGTATGTTTTTATCTTCACCAGCACACGCTTCTTTGTTTATGTTCCTAATCTCTGATAAAAATCACTCACTTCAACATCGGAGCACTTTATACGAATTCTTGTCTAATCTTTTTAACAATGTGGACACCACCCTCAAGACCACTTCTGAAAGTTCCCAAGCCTCGACTACCAGCAAGGATCCAACTTTTAACCAACTAGATAAGAACCAAAGAGGAAATTGCTTATTAACATCTCTCAACTTGATTGATAACTAGGAAATGAAAAGAAAAAACAGGAAAGAAGTTTGCACCGAAAACAGTAGCAGTAACAGCTTATGCATTCTTTTTTTTGTTAGTTTTGTGGAAAGCGCCTATTTGGCGCCAAGTCGCCAACGGTCTACTTTTAAAAGAAGTAAAAAAATGACAGGCGTATGTGAGTATACAAGCTTTACAAACGATAGACAATACTAAAGAGAGAAAATCCTACACTTTTTAACTTCAGTAGGCTCTTCAACATACACTGATTGGAGGGCTCCACAATTAACTCCATACAAAGAACGTATATGGGCTGAGGTTAAGGTAAAGAAATAGACTACTTTACTTGTCTAATTCATCGTTTTACTTGTTTATTGATAGACTTTCTTTTTTGATTTCTCAAAATCGCAGGACAACACCAATGTGCCGGAAGTTTTTAAGCATAATTGTTTGATGTCTGTCTCGAAAAAATGGAGGGATTGGAAAGACTACCTAAAAATTCATTACTATAATGCATATGAAACTGATGAAGAGCGCTTGAATAATTGTTCTGATAGGGTGGATTTCGATCAGTGGAGCGTTCTTGTTAAATTTTGGGGTGGTCAATGTGCAAAGGCATAACAACATTCTCATGGTTTATTGTTTTTATTTTCTGATTAGAATGTTCTTTTGTTGTATATGCATATCTAACATTCATTCACTTTCTAAAAGGAACTTAGCGTCACAAACCTCGCAAATAGAGATTTCCAAATGATGGGGCACACGAGGGGGAGAAAAGCCCGTTGTCGAGTAAGAGCTGGGGTAAATGAGTTATGCATTTATATGTATAGATATATTGCAATGTATTCTTGTCAATACAACTTATATATCATATTGCAATGCTGAAATGTTTAGTTTAATTGAATATTAATGAAGTTGGCTGATCGTGTCGTTTCCGTACCAAAAATAATTAATAAAACGAAACAATTACTACTACTCTAACGAATAGTGGTAAATATTCCGAGTATCGCTCCTCAGGGATTAAAAGGCTAAATTGCAATTGGTTCAATCGATTTCTAAATTAATTCGATAAAAAGATGTTTTGGTTTGATCTCCTAAAATTATAAAAGCTAAATTAAAATTAAGCAATTAAAAATTGAAGAGATTCAATGAGAGAAAAGTCTAGGGTTTCGAATCCACTCGACACGTTTGTAACAATTCCTATGCAATGATAAAAGCTAATTATTCGAATCAAACCGGATATTGTTAGGGTTCGCGGGCCCTCGCGGTATCGCCAAAAGATTTTTATGAATCACCAAATAGCATGGGATATCGCCGCCTAGCACGAACCGTCTTACTAGTACGACCCGTCTCAATGGCACGGCTCGTCTAATAGCACGGCGCGTCTTACGGAGCATAACCCATCTTGCTCGGTTATCACAAACAATTAAGAACTGTTGTATGAACGTGCATAATATCTAGAAAATCATACACAAGATTTGATAGAAAAAATTAATGTCATAAATAAATCCTCAGTCACACAACCATGATTCGAATAATAAAACGCTGAATCAAAACATAAATAGTGTTACTAGGAGTTCGAGCTTCATCTACGCCCTAGAGAAGAGCTTTAGCCGGCCATCATCGTGGAAATAATTGCTGTAATTTGCTGCTGTTCAGCCGTGATCGGAAAAGGACGGGTAGAGCTCTCGGTTCTGTGATGCACTGCACCTTGCGTGATGTCTGATATATCCCCCAAGGCTACTGCCTTGTTCACCTTTTTATAATCACAATATGCCACACACGTCACTTATTCCGAAGCTATTCCGTAGTGCCCTAGCCGACTGCTATTGCAAGCCCATTAATTCCTTCCTCTGGTCCACGTGTGAACAAGCTAAATTCATGAAGTAATGGGCCCACCAGTGCTTGTATGTAAATTGTGATGCATCCAATTTCTATAGCCAAGTGTGGACTGTTAGAGAATAATTTGCAAGGCCCATGCTTGCTTTATCACTTGATTTTATTTGCCCACGGGCTTAGCTTCGATGCCGAGTTAAATTGAACTTTGCTTTTCTTTATTTTATCAAGGCCTCCGAATATCTACAAAAACACACAAATAATGCGTTATACTCCAAGTAACAAAATAAATGGACTTAACAAAGATAAATTAGGGGGCGCCAATGTGAACATTTACGCGCCTAACATTGGCTAAGGAAAAAGGAGTGGAGCCTAATGAAGTTGACCGAGTCACGGTATTTGAGAGGACACATACAAAGAGTGATGGAAATCCTATTGACCAAGCATCGGAGACAGCCATGGTATGTGTATGACAACTGAATTGACT
Organism: Vaccinium vitis-idaea; assembly: GCA_963854785.1. Taxonomy (NCBI): domain Eukaryota; kingdom Viridiplantae; phylum Streptophyta; class Magnoliopsida; order Ericales; family Ericaceae; genus Vaccinium; species Vaccinium vitis-idaea. The sequence goes on along the minus strand of OY978216.1, from coordinate 24,071,115 downwards.
CAATGAATGATTTACTCATTTACCTTCTTGTTAATGCATTACATTTCTTCTATTTTAGGCTCGTCTCAAGGAAAGGATATCTCAAGTTCCTGAGTCCATGCAATCCCCTAATTTTAAGGAGGTGTTCACCGAGGTTCTAGGACAAGATAAACATGGACGTGTACGTACTTATGGCTTGGGTACCTGTCCAAGTCAGGTGTTTGGGACGAGAAATACCAGATCACAGGAGCTTCGTGACCGGGAACAATTGCGTGAAGAGTTGCGAAAAGAAGTTGTGGATGAGGTGCGAAGAGAAGTTGTAGATGAGGTGCGAAAAGAAGTTCTAGCTGAGTTTGGTGACAGGTTTTCTAGCCTAGAGCGTAAGTGTGCTAGGTTTGAGGCTCATGCGAAAGATATTGGATACCCATTGGCTCTATCTCCAGAAGTGAATTCACCAATAGAGCCTTCACATAACAGACAGGTGTGTCAAACTTTTATCATATTTTGTTTTACATGTTTTTACGAAAGAGTGAAATGCAATGTATTCTTTCTGTTCTATATCAGAACGGTTCTCGACAACCACACAATGTGAAACATGTTCCTGATGCTAATGGTACTCCACAACAAAATAGCGACAACAGGTTTGCATTCCTAGGGGCTTGGGCTGATAATGAGGTGAGAGAAAGTTCATATTGAGCTTTCAAATTGCTGAAACTTCTTTTGAAATGCTGAAGCTTGTTCAAATCGCTAAATATTAATCTATTTGGGGTTGAACAACTAGGACACATGCTACTATATATGTAATGTTTTCTTTCTTACTTCTCAACATGTATAATGAGTACATTGGCTTTTGAGAGCTATTTCTGCTTCAATAGAGAAAGCCTGCATGTCACATTAAGAAAGTACTTGCTTCTAGTATTACTGCTTCAAATCTTGCTCGGAAATCACCACTTAAACAAAAGTTGTATTTGCATTAGGAAAGAACTTGGAGTTAGGAAAAGAATTAAAATCCTTTGCGACTTCTCTTTCTAATTGATTATGTGCCGCAGCTATTTCAATATTCAAAGAATATTTTATTTTTTTTCCTTTTGCCATGCATTTATTAGCTTCGTGATCAATTTACTGATAACCCGTATACATGCAAAAACGCCACAGTAGTTGAAAGTATGAGTCTTTTAACTCTCCTTTAAAGTTTTGTTGGAATAGAATTTTGGTTTCACTTTAGAAGCTATTTTTGGGTCTTTGCATGTCTGATTTCTGTTAACGATGCAAAATTATTTAGATATTACTGCTAGTGGTAAAACACTTCTGAGATAGTAGTTGATTGGGAAATGGTGTTATGTGTATCTGTTTTGGTTTTTTGAATTTTCATCTATAGGTCCTCCGACAATACAAGTTAAGTGGTATCATTTTTTAATCATTAATTTTGACTCTGCCAATTAGAGCGGGAAGGTCAATCGATTAGATTTTCAGGTTAAATTCCTCGAGTCTGCTTTGATGTTTTTCTACTATTTGTGAAACCTTTTTGTGCTGCACAACCTAGTTGAGTGCATTACACATATTTCAATGTTCTTATTCAGTTTATTGCCTTAGCTCCATCTGGTTTGTTCATGTAATGTAACTGCAGATTGAACCTAGGATAATAAGGGCTGTGTTTGGTTAGATAGTTTAGTTTAGTTTTGATGATGTCAACAGGTGTAATGAGTGGAGAGAGATAAAGAGAGAAATGAGGAAAATGATGATGTCATGAAAACTAAAACTAAAACTAAATAGGGAAACGAACAAGGCCAAGATGTTTTAGATAATGTAGTCAATTGAAGCCCTGAAATCAAAGGTATAAAAGTACATCATTAAAAGAACTAGGGAAATTAGATTTCATGTTTCACTCTCACACGAAAAACACTCCATATTATCAATAATCCATACTCATTTCAGTACATTAATCTAAACTAAACATAGATCGTACCCTCTATGGCTCAAGCTGCATTGCGGTGGCTAGTTCTAATACCAGATGATACAATTCCCTGTGTAGAACTTACCCTTGGAAATTAACCAGATTGGTTGGAAAGGGTTATATACACACAATCAAGCCTATGCTAGTCGTAACAAGTGACATTATACTTTCAAAAAAATAAGGACATGGACACAATGAGAGACACGTTAATACATCCTACATGTTTTATGATTACGACAGGTTTTGTATTCCTGAACAACAAAAACTAACATAAACTTAATTGAGGTGCCAATGATTCCAATAACGAGTTCAAGGTGCTGATACTAATGGAATGATCAAATATTTCCATCACTTTCTCCTTGGTATTGGCTGCGAACATGAGAGCACTTTCTTATGTCATGATTAATTTCTTGTGTATGGCTCACTGAATTCGTACATTTTTCCTTGCGATTGTTCTGCAGCTTGATGATCAGATTTAGTTGAACTATGTGGAAGATGTTTGAGGTTGACATTGGTTGATCATTATTTTGGGAGTTATTGGCAATTGACAAGTGGGCCATATATGTTTTGGCTTTAGTTGTGCATGAGCTACATCGAAAGTGTTGGAGCTTCACCGTCTTGAGCTTGCGGAGTTTGTTTTGACAGTTTTATGCTAATGTTTGTACATGGTTAATGTGACTTGGTATCAGTTTTTGACGGGCTAATTTTATCAATGTAATGCATATCTTATTTTGGTAGCTCAGTATTGTGTTATGGAATGCTTTAGTGATGCAGGACAAGATATACACCCCTATTATTTATGGAAACATTATTTTAGTAGTAATTTTTATTTACGATTAGTATTAGGAGATTTTATTTGTGCTACCTGTTTTGCACGTTTTTAGTTTAGTTTTGGTTAGATTTTATTTTATTTCCTTTTAGCAAATAGTCTAGGTTTCCAACTAATGCTTTGCTTGGTCACCACTCTAAGTAATTTTCTTTTAGTTAGGATTCCTACTAGTATAAATAAGGATGTAGCCTATGGGCATATTTAGCTTTTAATCAAATATAATTCAGAGTTATTTCTCTTTCTTCTTGTGGATTCAAGAACCTCGTGGATTCGAGATCTATTTTCGTTTGAACTAGTACGCAACTAGTTTCTCGTGAATTTCGCTGCGTCAAGTGGTATTAGAGAAAGATCGTTTCTGGCTCGATGGCGCCTAACAAAGTTGAAAACACACCCCTCAACGTTGCTCAAGGGCTTGCTGATCTAAGGGCGGTGGTTGAAGAACAACAAACGTGGTTCACAAATTTTCAAACAGAAATTTGTGAACCGTTGTGGCAGCTGTCTGTATGCCTCGACCAAGGAGCAGTAAGGGTTGAAGAAGATCGCGCGGTGGGAGTTGCCCAACGCCGTCCTCTTAACCAGAATTGGGAAAGCGCGGTGGGATTTGCCCAACGCCAGCCCGGTAACCAGATTGTAGTTGGGAGACACCCAACTAATTGTGCCGATAGTGATGAATCAGAACCCGATTTCAGGTCTTATGATAATTTTCCTAAATTAAGTGGTTATGTGTATTTTGAAGATATTTTAGATTGGATTTTAGATATTGATGATTTCTTTGAGTATGTGAGAATGTCGTCTGAAATAAGGTGGAAATATTTGCTGGCAAAACTTACGGGACGAGCGCTATGATGGTGGTTAGATATGCAAGATAAGAGAGAACGATTGGGAAAGTGTCGTATTCGCAGTCAAGAATAAAAAAACTTATGATGGAGAGATTTTTGTCATGGAATTATGAGCAACTTTTGGAAAAAAAATATAGGTCAAAGCAACAATATATAATTCACACATCTACCGAAGTTGTTGAAGAAGCTTTTAAAGAGAAAGTTGATATGAGCAGTTGCGGCAAAGGGAACATTGTGATTGAAGGTAATGATAAGCAAATCGATATGGAGGTGTATGAGAAGCAGAAAATTTCTATGGATGTTGGTAATCAAGTTGTTGAGGACCCAATTGATTTTTCAATGGAAGAAATTGATGTTGCTAATTCATCTGATGACTCTATGGTCAAGCCAGCTTGTCTCAATGAGCCAATTGTTGATGTACCAACCAATACCAAGATGAAACAAGATCAAGAGTACCCACAAAGTTAAGTTGGCTTTGTTGATTTTCTTGGAGTGCAACTGTATGATTGGATTCCCAATATTCATCTATTGGATCTTATCAATCAATTGAAACATGCTGATAAGATATCATTGGAAGTAATTTTTGGTGTGAAACTTTTTTGGAAAGAAATCAAGCGATTGAAGTACTCCAAGTATTTATTTATTTGGCATGGAAGATGGCAGGTTTCTAACGAGAACTCGAGGACGAGTTCTTTTGAAGAAAAGGAGAATGATGCAGGACAAAATATACACTCATATTATTTATGGAAACGTTATTTTAGTAGTAATTTTTATTTAGGATTAGTATTAGGAGATTTTATTTGTGCTGCCTGTTTTGCACATTTTTAGCTTAGTTTTGGTTAAATTTTATTTTATTTTCTTTTAGCAAATAGTCTAGGTTTCCAAGTAATGCTTTGCTTGATCACCACTCTAAATAATTTCCTTTTAGTTAGGACTCCTACTAGTATAAATAAGGATGTAGCCTATGGGCATATTTAGCTTTTAATCAAATATAATTCAGAGTTATTTCTCTTTCTTCTTGTGGATTCAAGAACCTCGTGGATTCGAGACCTATTTTCGTTTGAACTAGTACGCAAATAGTTTCTCGTGAATTCCGCTGCGTCATTTAGTCTTTGTATTTTCCAACTTGGGGATATATATTTTGTACGATATGAACGAATATTGGATGCATTTGCGGGTTTATATATACAAGGCTTCTTGCATGTAATGCATTTCATCAATTGGATTGTAATGCTGTAATCCGCAACAATGTATTATATATAGGTGAATAATTAACTCACGCTGTTAATGCGAATATTACCGGAATTAAATTCTTGCCGTTAATACAAACATTACCGGCAGTAAATGCGAGCATTACCGGTGGAAAATTCATGCCGTTAATGTGAACGTTACCGGCGGTAAATTCATGTCGTTAATGTATACATTACCGGCGGTAAATTATTTTCAACGAGAATACCACTAAATCCGGCGGTATTATTACCGGCGGGACAATACTGCCGTTTTTTTGTTTTTTCGGCAGTTTGTTACCGCCGTTTATCTTTTAACGACGGCCATGTAGACGGCGGGAGGAATCGTGCCTTCTTAATGCCGGTAATAGTATTTCCGGCAGTTTTTGAACTATTACCGGCATTTTTCTAATGCCGTTTTTGGTGAATTTTGGCGTAGTGAAAGTACCGAAGCATTATATTTTCATTCAACAATTTTTCCATCCACCACCACAAGTCCATCACTCTCATTACAACTACCACCACCACCACCACTACTCACACCACAATGACCACCACTTCGTCACTCCCACCACTACTACCGCTCCTACATCACCACCACCACTCAAAACCCAATAACTACCACTCCACCACTGCCACTACTGCCACCACAACCACTCCAACACTCCCACCACTACCACCGCCGCCACTGCTACCACCACTCTGCCACTACCACCACCACCACCACCACTGCTCCCACCAACATTGCCGCCACTATACCACCACTTCGGCACTCCTACCACAACTACCACTACCTCTACCACCCACACCATCATAACCGCCACTCCGCAACTCCCACCACCAATGCCGCCACCACCCAACCACCACCACTCCCACCACCGCAACTACCACCACCACTCTGCCATTGCCACCACTACCACTCCGCTACTCCCACCAACACTGCTGCCACTAAACCACCACAACTACCATTACCTCCACCACTCACACCACCATAACTGCCACTCCGCTACTCCCACCACCACTCGACCACCATTACTCACACCACCACACCACACACACTCCACCATTTCCACCGTCACCACTACACCACCACCACCACTATGCCACTCTCACCACTACCACCGCCACTACCACTGCAACCACTTATGACCACCACCACTCACACCACAATGAACACCTCTTCGCCACTCCCACCACCATTGCCACCACTACAACACCACTGCACCACCATTACTCCCACCATCACTCCCCTACCACCGCTATATCACTATCTTGCCAATATTTGGTATACTTTTATCGTTTTGATAAATGTACGATTTTTTTTTCCCATTTATGCATTCCAGTATGAATCTATGAAAGACAAAGTAAAAAAAATTAGTGAATTTAATACTTCAACTCATTATACAGATCAAACAACTTATTTATTTCAGTGCTTAAGATTCAGTACATATCAAACAACTTATTAGCTTAATAACTTTAGCATTCAATTTTCAATACTTAGTTTCAGTTTTGAGCTTTCAGCTTTATCAAACAGCCCCTATCTTTACCGCTCAACTGGAAATCTTTATAAAAAATAATGCATATTTTAATAAATATTGTGAACTGTTCATTAGTATTTTTGGAGAAGTGCTGATGCACTTGCTCTAAGGGTTGGAGATGCTCTAAGGTTTAAACATATAGAGATTGATACTTGTACAACAATTTGTCTTCAACCATTTACAATCCCTCACATACACGTATGGCCTACAAGGACCCACACACAAGTATGGGTGTGGGCCCTACGTGTATGTGAGGGGTTGTAAACAGGGTTGGGCATCATGTCGTGTTGCGTCATGTTCGTGTCTTGTCAAATCGGGTTCATGTCAAATTGGATTCGTGTCAAAATGGTCTGCTTAATTAATCGTGTAAAAAAATGAACCCTAACCCAACCTGCTGTTAATCGTGTTAACCCGAACATGACACAAATTGACACGATTAACTTGGAAATGACCTGTTTCGCCAAATTTGACCCAAACACGAAACAAATTGACACGATTAATTTGTGTCATTCTCGGGTTATCGTGTCAATACGATTAGACAAACAGGTTAATTCGTGTTATTCCCAGGTTATGCGGGTTGAACTCGAACCCAATCTATTGCCAATATTCTGCATATTTTTAGTATAATGATAAATGTACCTTCTTCTTTTTTTCCATTTTTACATTTCAGTATGAATATATGAAAGACAAAATAAGAAAATTAGTGAATTTAATAGTTCAACTCTCTATACAGATCAAACCACTTATTTATTTCAGTGTTTGAGATTCAGTACGTTGCAAATAAAAAATGATAGGTGTACAACAATTCAGCTCCAACATGTCTCCAACACACTCACATGGTGTATGTAGCTCACACACACTTCACACTCAAGTGTGTGTGGGCTCCACACACCATTTAAGTGTGTTGAAACCATATTTGAGACTTTTGTTTTATATGTATCACTGTTGATATCAAATAGTTTATTAACTTAATAAATTGAGCATTGAGCATTCAGCCGTAGTACTTTAATACTTCAAAAGCGCGTCCGAGTGCACCATCACTCTCGCTCTCGCCTATATCCCCGCTCGCAGCTGATTCTACACTCTCTCTCTCGAAATTTGCTATGGGGCACGAAATAAGGCCCGAAGGAGGCACCGATCCTTGCTGGCAACCAATGGGACCACTGAGTTTTCCCCAATTAAAAAATTTCGCACATTTAGGCCCTTGAAAATTTGAAAATTCAAATTAGGGCCCAAATTTCTGAGACACTGGTTTATACGTTCTTAGAGAGAGAGAGAGAGAGAGAGAGAGAGAGAGAGAGAGCGAGAGAACAACAGGAGATGATTCCCACCACCCCTGCCTTGATGACCACCACCGGCAGCAGCGCCTTCCCCTCCGTCACCGGCGACTACCACCACCGAAGAGAATCTTTTGGGTCCACTCCAAAGCGTGAACCAAATCTCTCTCTCTCTCTCTCTCTCTCTCTCTCTCTCACTGACCGTGGATCTGTGCATCCTCGACGAACCCACGGCCACCCGAAACCCTCACAATCAGGTTTGGTACGTTG
>OY978216.1:23045679-23440503 GCA_963854785.1 Vaccinium vitis-idaea | reverse complement strand
CAATTCCTGACAAAATTGCAACTCGCAGCACCCAAGGTCCGAACCATCGAATCTGGTTGGCCAGTTTTAGCTACAACATGTCTGGTCCGGACCAACAAAGGCTTGATCTCGACCAACGGGTCCATTTTTGCACGTTTTAGCCGATTTTGATTGGGTCTTGGACTTCCTAAAGATTTGTTTCCTTGTTGGTTTCTGTCTTTGGGTGCAAGGAAATCTGTTTGGCAAAGTATTGGCTTTAGGTAAGATTTGGTGGCTATAAATATAGCCTTTCTCTCTCCATTAGGGTTTCAATCGCTTGAGTGCATCCCTTTGAAAGGCCTCTAAGGGGTCTCATCTGAAAATTAGGGTTCTTGGTATGATTTTCATTAGTTTTTGGTTGCCCCTTTTGTAGTGGGTTCTTTAGGCCTTTGGCATCTGGAAGATCATCTGTTTCTGCGATTCTTTAAGGTTGAAACCGTACAGTTTTGTGAGAATCATTTATTTTTGTGGTTATATCCGGTCACATCTATGGAATCCGTTTCCACCTGCGTTTCTTGGTTAAAAACCCTAGCTTGTGTGAGACTTGATGAGAGAGGATCTATTTTGGTGAGAGATTCCAATTGGGTTTTGGTGAGAGAACTTGTATTTGAGGTTGGTGAGTGTCTCTTGCGCGAGCTTTGTGTGTTTGTCCCATTGTAGCTCTTCGGAGCATGTTCTCGTCACATAGTGGAGTCCTCTCTCATTTGCTTGCCCGTGGAGTAGGTATACATCCGTAAGCCGAATCAAGCAAATCCCTGTTACTTTTATTTGTTTTGTATGTCATTTGGTTTCTCTGCTTGTGATTTCGGATATGTTTGGTTTGTCACTTCTCCAATATCATGACCATCTATGATCTTGGGTTGCGATTGGGTTCTTGGGGGCCCGCCACACAACAAATTTGTATTAGAGCACGGGTTTGACCTAGGCATTTGTCCGTACCCTTGGGCGATGATCTAGGGTTTTGTTTTTGGGATTCGGGTTCTTAGGGGGCCCGGCGCATAGCAAATTGGTATTATAGCATGGGTTTGACCTTGGCATTTGTTTGTACCCCTGGTTGGTGATCTATTGTTTTGTTTCTAGGATTGGGTTTCATCCATAGCATTAGTTTTGTTCCGCTGCTTCGGTTTTTCAGTCGATTGTTGTGGTTGATGATTTTTGGGATAAGTTTGAGTTGATGATTTTTGGGATAAGTTTGATTTGATGGAGAAACTTGAAAACTTAGCGATGAAGATTCTCGATAAGGAATTTTTTGGGTTCATCATCAGTTTGCCATTCATAAGAATGGATTTGGGAATTTTAGGGTCTTACTATGAAGAATTTCTTACGGGTACTGGCCATGCTTATGAGAAATTGGAGATAGACAAATCCATTAGAAGTTGGATGATGTAACTGTTCGTGTTCGGTGAATATCGGACTTGGTGCAGAATCTTATCAATTTGGGAGGTAAACTTTGACTTGGTAGTTTCATTTGCAGTTTTCCTTATCATTCGATTTGGGTCTATCTCTTTGGCTATTGTTTTTAGAATTTGCACGGGCTTGTAAATTTGGTAGAGATAGATCACATGGATATGTTTGGTTTTTTGACTGCTAATAATTTGGTAATTCGTTTGAACCCTTTGAATGCTTTGGTCTTTTGTGGCATCCTTCGAAGAGGATTTGTTTTGGTTGAAATTGGGTCTTGGGTTTTCCGTTGGGGGTTATTTATTTGGTTTTAGGGAATCTTCCAGTATCCCTCGAAGATGTTTTGGAATTTGATTTTTTGATTGGAACTTGTATTTGCCAATTTGGAATTTGGTTGTGCACCTATTTTTGATTTGTTTGTGGTTTTGAAGTTTGCTTGATACTTCAAAACTTGGCTCTTTTGGGGTAGTCTGAAGTATTATTCAAGTACTTCAAAATTTTATTAGCGCTTGTTTGATTAGTAGTCAATCCGATTTGATTTTGAGGAGAGCTTGATTAGGGTTTGTTGGCTCGCTCTCTATGCCATGATTCGTTTGGTTGGAAGCTGGGCCCGCGATTTGTTTCACTCTCTTATTTGGATTTGGCTAGCTCTCTTTGTTTGAATTGAGCTCTGGGTGGAAAGCATTGTTGTTTGAAGGCAGATTTGGATTTGGCTTGATGTGTCTCTAGCATTCGTTTGTTTGGCGAGAGCTTGGTTGCTTCCTATTTTGAAGTTTGTTTGGGTTGGCTCTTTGTGTCTCGGGTCTTGGATACTTGACTTTGGCTTGATATGTCTCAAGCATTGGTTTCGGTTTGTGCGGATTGGTTTCATGTGTATGGGCACTTGTTTGGTTTGCAATCCGCTTATCTTTGGTCCATCGGCTTTGTTTGGCTATTGAATTTAGTTATCGAGCAATTTGTTTGGCCTTTGCCATTCGTTGGGTTTGTTTTGGTTTCACATTGGTTTTGGACATCTTGCTAAGGTGGAGATTTGCAGAATTTTTTTTTATCTATTTTGGTTCATACTTGTATATCTCGCCGAGGTGGAGATTTGTTACACTTTGGTTCGATTTTGGAGTTTGCAGGATGGTTAGTCTAGACCAGGGACTCTCTGGTCTGGATCAAGCAATGTTGGGCAATTTTGGATAAAATTGCAACTTGTAGCACCCATGGTCCGAACCACCGAAACCGTGGTCCAGACCACCGAGTCAGGATGGTCAATTTTGGCTCCAGCATGTCTGGTCCAGACCAGTAGTTTCGTTTTTGCACGTTTTAACTAATTTTGTTCTGTTTTGATTAGGTCTTGGACTTCCTAAAGATTTGTTTCCTTGTTGGTTTCTGTCTTGGGGTGCAATGAAATTTGTTTGGGCAAGTATTGGCTTTAGGAAGGATTCTGTGGCCATAACTATAGCCTTGTTCTCTCCATTAGGCTTCGAACTGCTTTAGTACATCCTTTTGAGAGGCCTTTAGGGGGGTCTAATATGAAAATTGGGGTTTTTGGTATGATCTTCATCAGTTTCCAATTGCCCCTTTCGTGGTGGGTTCTTTAGGCCTTTGTACATATGGAAGATCATCTATTTCTGCGATTCTTTTTGAACGAAATAATAGGGTTTCGTGAGAATCATCTGTTTCTGTGTGACATCCGGTCACATCTATTGAATCTGTTTTCGTCTGCCTTTCTTGGTTATAAACCCTAGCGATTTGTGTGAGACTTGATGAAGAGAATCTATTTTGGTGACAGATTCTAAATGGGTTTTGGTGAGACAACTTGCATTTGGGGTTGTTTAGTGTCTCTTGTGAGAGCTTTGTTTTTTTGTCACCATTGTAGCTCTTCGGAGCATGTTCACATCAAATAGTGGAATGTTCTCTTGTGTGCTTGCCCATGGAGAAGGTTTACATCAGTAAGCTGAACCACGTAAATCTTTGTCTCTCTTATTTGTTTTGTTTGCCATTTGGTTTTTCTGCTTATGATTTCAGATATGTTTGGTTTGTTACTTCTCCAAGATCATGATCATCTATGATCTTGGGTTGCGATTGGGTTCTTGGGGGCCCGCCACACAACAAATTTGTATCAGAGCACGGGTTTGACCTAGGCATTTGTCTGTACCCCTGGGTGATGATGTAGGGTTTTGTTTTTGGGATTCGGTTTCATCTGTTGCATCTGTTTTGTTCTGCTACTTCAGTTTTTCGGTCGATTGTTGTGGTTTATGATTTTTGGGAGAAGTTTGATTTGATGGAGAAATTTATAAACTTGACGATGAAAATTCTTGATTAGGAATTTTTTGGGTTCATTATTAGGTTGCCATTTATAAGAATGGGTTTGGGAGGTTTTAGGTTTTGCTATGAAAATTTTCTTATGGGTACTGGCCATGCTTATCAGAAAGTGAAGATAGAAAAATCCATTAGGAGTTGGATGATGCAACTGTCCGTGTTCGATGAATATCAGACTTGGCGCAGAATCTCATAAATTTGGGAGGTAAACTTTGATTTGGTAATTTCATTTGTAATTTTCCTCATCATTGGATTTGGGTCTATCTCTTTGGTTATTGTCCTTGGAATTTGCACGGGCTTCTAAATTTGGTGGAGATAGATCACATGGATACGTTTGTTTTTTTAAGCAGCTGATATTTGGTAATTCATTTGAAACCCTTTGAACGCGTTGGGTTTTTGTGGCATCATTTGAAGATGATATATTTTTGTTAATATTGCGTCTTGGGTTTCCTGTTGGGATTATTTATTTGGTTTTGGGGCATATTCTAGTATCCCTCAAAGATGTTCTAGAATTTGGTTTTATGACTGGAACTTATGGCTCCCAATTTGAAATTTGGTTGTGCACCTGTTTTGTATTTGTTGTTGTTTTTGAACTTTGCTTGATGCTTTAAAACTTGGCTCCTTTGGGATAGTCTGAAGTCATGTTTCGGTACTGCAGAATTTTGTTAGAGCTTGTTTGATAGGGTTTTTTTGGCTCGCTCTCTTCCCCGTGATTTGTTTTGTAAGGACCCGTGTAATAAAATCACTTTTTGGAGAAGTTTCGATTTGGCCGATAAAAAGTCCCGGTAATTGTTCCTTGGATTTTTCTAATCACAATGGTATAACTGGAAGTTATTTTTGAGTAAGACAAAGTCATCTTTCGCCCATTTTCTTCGGAGAAAAATGCACCGTTTTTCGGTTTTGTACTAAAAGTGGGGGATGAGATTTTGATGTGATTAAAATTTTAAAATTTTGGAAATGCCATTGTTTCCAAAAGGAGGGTACTTCCTTATTTTCATAAATAAATTAAAGTAAAGAAATAAGTGTTTACTTTAATTTACTTCCTTATTTTCCAAAATTATAGTCTTTATTTAAGTTTGGTTTCTGAAAATAAGTGTTGTGCTGGAACATGCTTGGCTGGCACAGTGTGAAATAAAAATTGGGGTTTTGTGAGGAATGTTGAAAAACGTTAAATAGCTAAGTGTGGGAGTCAAATTAGTGAGGTGAGTCACATTTTATATACACAAGTGAAATTTGGGTGTGAGGTGTAATTAGGTGATTAAATTAGAAGTGTATGGGAGAAGTTTGTAAAAAAATAAGAAAAAATCTATCCCTCTCTCACCCCTCACCGACCGGCTCCTCTCTCTCTTACCTCTCCACCATTGTTGCTCATTCCAAGCTCAAATCTTGCCCTCCCCATTCAACCACTTCAAGAACCAAGGTCATTTTCACGTTCTACGCACTCTACGGAGCTTGGGTTACCGTGTATTCACACCAAGAGCTCCAAATCCGGGATTTGAAGTTTCTGCACCTAGGGTTTCATTCATCTTCCATTTTCAAGCAAAACCTTGAGGTAGGGGAACAATGTCTACTCTCTCTAGTTGTATGCTTGTGATTTATTGCATATATCTTACTATAGCCTTCAATTCCATTGAAAATCATGTTTTCCCCAAATTGTGTGGGTTTCTCAACTTAGATTCTTTGATTTACGAAATTACTTGTTGATTGATGAAATTGGGAGTGAAATTGTTCTTCCACCATGTTTAATTGTTGCCTAGCATCTCTATTTTGTGCGTAGACTATCTCATTTGTGATTGGGTTGAAATTCTACATCTTAGAGGTGAAAAACTTCACAGTTACCTGTTCATAAGCTGCTGCCCCTACAATTTCCAGCAGCTTTTCCTGTCCTTGGGGTGGTTTTCGGTCACCCTTTGATGTCCGTTTGGTCCCCGATTGCTCAATACTTCATATAATCGACCTTTGGCATCATTTTCGCCATGTTTTGACTCGAGGACTATGGTTTTATAAACAAATATGTCATCTTACGTCACATGAAAATTTGATGGTTTTTAGAAAGCGTGTGTTGGTGTGTGCGTAACCCTTTTTATCGAAGGATGTGAAATAATGAAATGAACTTGAAAAAATTTGGACTTGTTATTGGAATTGAATGGTATGTTTGGGAAATAAGATATTTGAAACCAATGTCATCACTTGATGAATTTTTTTATAAAGGCACGCGGAGCCTATGGAACCCGGCAGGGGCACGCAGGGCACACAGAACCCGGCAAGGGCACGCGGGGCCCACAGAACCTGGCAGAGGCACGCGGAGCCTATAGAATCCGGCAGAGGCACGCGGAGCCTATGGAATCCGGCAGAGGGATTAAATCCCTAGTACTAATGAAATGATGATTTTCTTCAATGAAAGAAAAGGGTAATGAGATTTTCGAACTATCCTTTGTGTTTTGTCGAAACTCGATATGTAAACTTGATTTTAGACTTGTGTGATGAACTTGGGTGGTTAGGTGAGATAAAATGGATACTTGGATTATGTTTGGGTACTTAGAAAAGACTTTGAACATATGGGTTGTTGGTGGGTACTTGAAAATCATTTGGGTACTTCGTTACATTCAAAATCCTTTCTCTATAATTTGGATACTTGGATTCGCACATGAACATCCATTGGACATATCTTGCCTCTGTGTGCATGCATCATACTCATACACCTAGCGTTAGTAGAATAGTTCTCCTACGAGCACGTGTGCTCACCCTATCATTTTTCAGGTACTCAGCTGTGATTGTGCATGGTTTGGAGTGCATGACTTGGATTGATGAGCATACGTGACTTGGAGTTATTTTATTCATCTACTATGCACTTTCTTTTGGGAAGATGATAACTAACTCTAATCTTTTCACTATCTTTTTGACATTGAACTTGTAATAATTTAGGGGATATGACGATTTAACCTTTTGGGCAAGGGTGCCCGAATATTTGAATTACAGGATATTATTCGATTTCACCTTTGGGGCAAGGGTGCCCGAACATTTGATAGCCAATGGGCTAATGATGTACTTTATTTTATGAAAATCTTATCACTTGACTTATTTATTGGTGAAATTCCTTTATTTATTTATTTTAAAAAAAATGAGGGCGTGACACGTTTGGTTTGAAACTGGGTTCATGATTTGTTTCGCTCTCTTATTTGGATATGTGTTTGGCTTTCTTTGTTTTGCATTGAGCTTTGGGTGAAGAGCATATTTGTTTGAACGCAGATTTGGGTTTGGCTTGATATGTCTCAAGCATTCGTTCGTTTGGTGAGAGCTTGGTTGCTTCCCATTTTGAAGTTTGTTTGGGTTGGATCGATGTGTCTCGGGTTTTAGATACTTGGCTTTGGCTTGATATGTCTCAAGCATTGGTTTCGGTTTATGTGGATTAGTTTCATGTGTATGGGCAATTGTTTGGATTGCAATCCTCTTGTCTTCGGTTCATCGCCTTTGTTTAGCTGTGGAATTTGGTTATCGAGCAATTTGTTTGGCCTTTGCGATTCGTTGGGTGCATTTTGGTTTTGGACATCTTGCCAAGGTGGAGATTTATGGAATTTGTTTAGTTTGTTTTGGTTCATACTTGAATATCTTATCAAGGTGGAGATTTGTTAGACTTCGGCTCGATTTTGGAATTCGCAGCATGTTTAGTCCGGACTAAGGACTCTCTGGTCCAGACCAAGCGATTTTGGGGAGTTCTGGACAAAATTGCAACTCGCAGCACCTATAGTCCAGACCACCAAAACCATGGTCTGGACCACCGGATCTGGTTGGTCAGTTTTGGGTGCAACATGTTTGGTATTGGTCCAGACCAGGAGATCAGCTTTTGCGCGTTTTAGCCAATTTTGTTCTGTTTTGATTGGGTCTTGGACTTCCTAAATATTTGGTTCCTTGTTGGTTTATGTCTTGGGGTGCAAGGAAATCTGTTTAGGAAACTATTGGCTTTAGGAAGGATTGCTCTCTCCATTAGGGTTTGGATTGTTTGAGTGCATCCCTTTGAGAGGCCCCTAGGGGGTCTCATATGAAAATTAGGGTTCTTAGTATGATCTTCATCAGTTTATGGTTGCTTTTTCTGTGATGGGTTCTTTAGGCCTTTGGCAATCTAGAAGATCATCTATTTTTGTGTGACATCCGGTCACATCTGTGGAATCCATTTCTATCTCGTCTCTTAGTTAAAATGCCCTCACCAATCTTCTTCCCCGTGGCCCGATCTTGAAAGATCGCAGAAGTAGGAGAAAAAGTAATGCCACAATTCAAAGTGTTGGTAAGTTTGCCAACAGAAAGTAGTTTGGAAGGAAATGATGGAATATAAAGTGCTTCAGAATATTGTTGGTTAGAAAAAAATTCTAGTTTACCACAACCATGAATAGGAACAGATGATCCATTGGCAACCGACACAGATTTAGTAGTTTCAGGAATAAACTCACATAAGCTACCACGATCATTAGTAATGTGGTCAGTAGCTCCAGAATCCACAATCCAAGTGCAATTATTAGAGCTTGAGGAAAGAAAAGCTTTAAGGTTACCTGAGACATGGGTAGAGGATGAAGTTTCAACAGAGGAACCTGTTTTGTTATATTGCTGCAAGAGTTTACTCAATTGTCCAACCAAGTCGGAAGCCTCAGAAGTTACAGTATTGGCAGCCCTATCCACCTTTTCTCCTCGTTTGAATTTTGGCTTCAAGTGTGGAAAAAGAATCCAACAACGATCCTTAGTGTGGCCATCTTTGTCACAATGACGGCCTTTATTTAGGGAAAAATTACAACTTTTTTTCTTAGTGTCAATTTTCCTCTTGTCCACCATTAGAGCACTGGCTTCAGGATGGATGATAGCAGATTTGGGTTCAGTATTCATTGCTTTCCTCCTAGTTTCTTCCTGTTGGATGCTAGCGCAAACACTTGATAGAGAAGGGATGTCAGGTCCCATCAAAATTTGGCTTCGAAGATTTTCAAATTCTAGTTTGATGTGGGCCACTAACTGAAAGACTTTATCTTGCTCGGCCCTTTTTTGCAATGTTACAAGATCAGTTGTAGGAGGACGGTATAAGCCAAGTTCATCTCACATGCTTTTCAATTCACCGAAGTATTCAACAAAAGAACGATCTCCTTGTTCACAATTATTGATAGCTTGCTGCAATTGATAAATACGGTGTAGACACCCCAATTTTGAACCCGAGATGCGCTCGAGCATCCCCGATGATGAAACGGACCAATCATGATCACCTGGAACTTGTGAGAATGACTTGAATTTGATCAAAATCAACCAAACACCACCCCAAGCAATCGAAACAGCCCAAACCAACCCAAGCACTGTTGAACCAAGCCCAAACCATCAATTTGCCATCAAGAGCCTTGAGCGCTCAAGCTTGAAGCTTTGAGCGCTCAACCCTGGGAAAACACCTTGAGCGCTCAAGCCCACGGCTTTGAGCGCTCAACTCTGGTCCAGTCAGTAACTTGCAGAGTATCTCATCATGAGATTTTCTGCATGGGAGCGTCTGAGATGATCTTATACGATCTCTATATGTATAATACACTCCACTAACTCCAAAAATACGCAAAAAATACTTCTGCCCCACTTTCAAAATAAAAACCCACTTCCTCTCTCTCCTCTCTTCCCTCCCACTCACTCTATAAAACCCATTCACTACCCCTGATTTTGGGGGTGAACCACTCTCATACTCCAGCCCTCAAATCTCAGAAAATCGTCCACCCCCCTCTCTCTCTACAAAACCACACATTCATTACCAAAACCAGTGGCAAAAACCACCTTTCAAGTCCAAAATTGAGTCCTTGATCATCAACCAATCACCTACATTGTCCAATTCGTCCAAAGTATAAACCAAAAACATCCACAATCGTCATCCCTAAGCCCAGAATCAAGTTCAAATTGCAAGCATTTCCAAAAGGTAGTGAAACATGTGATGTATTCACTGTTTTGGCCCATCTGAGGAAGACCAGTGAGCTCAAGCAAGTTCTTTATACTTGCATTGAACTCACAAAGGTCTAAAAGTTGTTTAAAAACATTTTTCAAATCTGCAGTTACAGCAGGGGTTGAGCGCTCAAGCCTCCGGCTTTGAGCGCTCAAGCCCAGTTTTGAATAAGTTTCTGATTTCCTGACTGTGGTGTTCTTTTCTGGTTTTGATCATCATTTAAAAGTCACCTATGTTCATGTGGTCCTCAAAACAGTTTATTCCCATTTCAAAATCATATGCATGAACATTGGTTAACTATTTTATGATGACCGAAAGTCAAAATCTTTGCAACTCTCATCTTTGAGTACAAAATGGTGACTGAAATCATATTCATTTGTTTCTGTTTAAAGTCCTCAAGGTCCTGAGAATCATTAAAATTCCATTTTCAAGTCAGAAACTAGGAAGCCAAATTATGGCTTGAGCGCTCAAGGTAATGCACTGGAGCGCTCAAGCTGTTCTTGGGGCAGTTTGCTAATTGCTGATTATTTCAATGATGAATCTTGGTTTAGCATGTTCCTGATGTGTGTGAGTTATTATCACTGTGTTCAGAATCTGGACCTCTCTCTCACTTCTCTATTTTCAAACATTTCTTTGTTAATTTGTGGTGATTATACTCTTTTCATCATTCTTTAAGAGATCAATCCGTATGTTCTTATTTGTTTCTCATAGGAAAGTGTTTGATAAATGTTTGATCTCATAAAGAAGCTGCAAAAAGGTGTAATTTCGCAGAAGCCAGGAACTGGTTTGAGCGCTCAATCCATGAGCCTTGAGCGCTCAAACTGGTTTGAAGAGGTTGAGCGCTCAAGCCCTTGTCTTTGAGCGCTCAATCCCTATTCTGGGATCCAGTTTGTGAAACAGTATTAGTTATGTCTCATGTTAATAATTTCTGAAATTGCTGTACAGTCTCTGTAATTTCTCATTTCCTGTGGATAATTGTGGTAATTTCATTTGTTATCATCGTCATCATTCATGTAAGTCATCAAGCACAAGCATCCACTTTAGATTCACGTTTTACTTTTTTACTGCTTATATGATTCCCATTCCCGATTCCCTATTTTTGTGAACAAACTGAATTTCAAATATTTCTAAAATCCCACAAAACATTGAGTAGAGACCGGTTCATGGACCGGGCGAGAGGGGTGCCGTAAAACCCTTCCCCTCTCGTAACCAAACCCCCGAATCCGAGAAATCTTTGGTTTCACAAGGACTAGTAAAATCTTTTTCAATGGGCAACGAGTCATATTTTTATCGGTTTCTCGGGTTCGGACCTTAAATCCGGGTGGCGACTCAAACAATCACAATCTTTTCGAACGCGAACCGCACCGAATTCCAGTGGGCCGTCCACATACGGGTAGCATTGTGTTGATGACCATATAAATCCTTCACAGATTGCCAAAGTTCTTGAGTGGTGTCCGAAAAGGTAAAGATTTCAGCAATTTTGGGTTCCATAGAATTGAGAAGCAAAGACATGGTGTACTGGTTTTCGGATTTCCATTCGCCATACTTTTCAACTTCATCACTTGTAGAAATCTTTGATATAGTTGGAGGAGATTTTGTTCCATCAATATGCCCATTCAATGATTTTCCAACCAGTGCTAGTGTCACAACACGAGACCATGGAACATAATTCAGTCCATTAAGAAGAATTGAAGAAAGCCTTGGGGCCGAATTATTTTCTGATTGTCCACCCATCGATAATGTGTGGAAAGAAAAATAATAAGAACACCCAAAAGAAATAGTACGGAGAAATCTGAAAAAATTTGGCGAGAGAAAATCAAACCGACTGACTTTAAAGTCGATTTTAACCCCCGAAACGACCCTGAAACTAGCCCGAAAGGGAATGAGCTAGATATGAACGATACGAATTCAACGCCACTGACCTTGCGTAAATCTGAGTTTCAGAGAAAAAGATACAAGGTTTTTCGTGTAGGGTGTTCAAACGAGATTTGCAGGAACGTAAAGAAAGGGGTACAATACCTAACCTTCTTCCTGCTCTGATACCATGTAGAAAACGTAAAAGAAGAAATATTTACGTGGCTCAGTCACAAAGGATTTGTGACCTAGTCCACGGGAGAAGGGAGGAGAAATCTTATTCTCATGGGTTGCTGTAATACGACACCCTAAATATAAATACACATTACATGTGATCAATAAGGGAAACAATCCCATAACTTTAGCCACCAGTTTAAGCAACAAATCACCGCAGTATTGGTAGCGAATCTGTGATTAGAATCAAGCATAATATGGAAAGATTTTCCCCTTCTCCAATAGAAATCTACATGTCATATAACAAACCATGTAAGAAAGATAAGAAAAAACCATCAAAGTATCAAAGAGCTCACAACCAAGTTGTCCACTATTACCTTGGGCTTAAGCAGTTTTGGGTCATGTGGTGTATCTTGTGGATCAAATTCAAGATATTGGGTGAGTGGTCTATATGAGGAGTGTTGGGAGTGCAGATAACCACGCGGTAGCGCTACCAAGGTTTTGGTGTAGCGCTACCCAGGACCTAATTTGTGAACAGAGTGTTTTGGAGCGCTACAGGTTTTCCCCTGTAGCGCTACCGAGAGCCTTATATGCTTTTTAGGGTTTTGGCCGACTGCGCGTTGGTTAGTGTTGTGTAACAGTTTTCAAAGCGAGAAAACTAGAGAGAGGCAAGAGAAAACCAATCTCAGAGAGATTGTGAGAAGACTTGTACTCGTTGATTCGATTTCATAGTGGACTGGTGTGGCTCCCGTGGTTTTTCCTCACGTTGAGGTTTTCCACGTATATCTTGTGTCTTGCTTTTTCTTTCCGGTTTTTCATTACGCACTTATTTGTTTGTCTATTCTGTGATTCATTGTTCCCAAGATCCGTAGGGGCGTTGTAGGATTGAACAGGTGTTCGTCGTTAATCCATAACAATTGGTATCAGAGCCGCGGTTGCGGTAGGTTTTGTTCGACAGGTTAGGGTTTAATCTCGTTCGGGCAGGCTAGGGTTTCAGTGGGAGCTATGGGTTCTGAAGAAGGCAAACAGAGGATCGACAAGTTTGATGGGTCAGACTTCGCGTTTTGGAAAACGCAGATAGAGGACTATCTGTATCAGAAGGATCTTTACCGGCCGTTGGAAGGTAAAGAAAAGGGGAAGAAAGCTACAGAGAGCGACGATGATTGGAAAGTTCTTGACAGAAAGGCGTTAGGGCTTATTCGCCTGTCTCTTTCCAAGTCAGTCACACACAACATATTGAAAGAGAAAACGACGGAGGAGCTTATGGAAGCGCTGAAAAAGATGTACGAGCAACCGTCTGCTGCGAATAAGGTACATCTTATGAAAAAACTTTTCAACCTGTCTATGGCAGAAGGGGTTTCCTTTATGTCACATCTCAGTGAGTTTAATATGATTGTTGATCAACTTACGTCTGTCGATATCGCGTTTGATGATGAGGTTCAAGCCTTGTTAATTCTATCAGTTGCCAGAGAGCTGGCAGGGTACCGTTACTGCAGTCAGTAATTCGGCAGGGAAAGAAAAGTTGAAACTGAGTGAGGTTGTCAGTTTCATTTTGACTGAGGAGGTCAGAAGGGGTTCGATCGATGGTTCAGGTAGTTCAGGTTCAGCTCTAAGTGTTGAGCAGAGGGGCAGAAGCCAGGCCAGGGGTGGTCAGAATCAGAACAGGAACATGTCGAAATCCAAGGGTAAGGGAAATAAGGCCAAATCTCAGGTTCGGCCTATTAAAGGTGAATGTTGGAATTGTGGTCAGACAGGCCATATGTCAACCACTTGCAAAGCACCGAAGAAGAATAACAGTGAGCAAGAGGCTCATATTGTGCACGATGCACTTATTCTTGCCATGAACAACGACGCCGAATCGTGGGTGATTGATTCGGGTGCCTCATTCCACGCCACTGCTAACAGGGAGGTTCTGCAAAACTATGTAGCAGGGGACTTTGGAAAAGTATACTTGGGGGACGACGAGCCTTGTAGTATAGTGGGAAGAGGGGATGTTCAGATTGCGACGCAGGGGTACAGATGGTGTCTGAAAGATGTCAGGCACGTTCCGAATTTGAAGAGGAATCTTGTTTCGGTTGGACAGCTTGCAGCAGCAGGTTATACTTCGACATTCACAGGGGACACGTGGAAAGTCTCCAACGGTATCATGGTGGCGGCTAAAGGCAAGAAAGTTGGTACACTTTACTTGACTTCACATGGTAGCGATACACTTGCTGTTGCAGATAGCAAAGAGAGTTCAAATCTGTGGCACAGAAGACTGGGGCATATGAGTGAGAAGGGAATGAAGGTGATGCAGTCGAATGGGAAGCTACCGAGTTTAGAGTCAGTGGATATTGACATGTGTGAGGATTGTATCTTCGGGAAACAGAAACGGGTTAGCTTTCAGAAAGGCAGCAGGCCTCCCAGGGCTCAGAAGCTAGAGCTTGTCCATACAGATGTGTGGGGTCCAGCTACAGTGTCTTCTCTTGGCGGTTCTTATTACTATGTTACCTTTGTCGACGATCACTCGAGGAAGGTATGGGTGTGGACGGCCCGCTGGAAAACGGTGCGATTCGCGTTCGAAAAGATTGAAGATTGTTAGAGTCGCCACCCGGATTTGAGGTCCGAACCCGAGAAACCGATCAAAAATATGACTCGTTTGCCCATTTGAAAAAGATTTCACTGATTTTGGCGGAACCAAAGATTTCTCGGATTCGGGGGTTTGGTTACGAGAGGGGAAGGGTTTTATGGCACCCCTCTCGCCCGGTCCATGAACCGGTCTCTACTCAACATTTTGTGGGATTTTGAAAATATTTGAAATTCGATTTTGAGCAAATAACGGGGAGTATGGGAATGGGAAAACACATAAACAAGTATTCAAATACGAACCAAATGATGGTGGATGCTTGTGCAATGTACAATGCGATGGTGGAATGATATAAACAAAGAAAATGACAATGAAAGAGAGAAATAGGACTTAGAACACCATATTGAGCAAAATTATTTGACTTTCCAACACTATTTGCATTTTTTGGAAGCATTTGAGACAGAATCAGGAAGAATATAAAACTACAAAGTTGTAGCCCTTCAAATTATCTACGTTTTGATATATAATATGTTGAAAACGGAGTTCGGAGTAAAACGTTATGGCTGAAACACTGTGAATGACTTTCTGTTGGGGTTTGAGCGCTCAAAGTGGATTGAGCGCTCAAGGGTAAGGCCTTGAGCGCTCAAACCACTTCCAGGTCACCAAAGTTTGCTATTTTATGATACTTTTCAGAACTTGTAGGCTCATTTCAAGTATGAGGAACTTGAATGAGCCCACTGGTCTCCCTCAGCAAGACCAAAACAGTGATTTTCACATGGTTTTAACTACCTTTTGGCTTGA
The DNA here is from genome assembly GCA_963854785.1 of Vaccinium vitis-idaea. Taxonomy (NCBI): domain Eukaryota; kingdom Viridiplantae; phylum Streptophyta; class Magnoliopsida; order Ericales; family Ericaceae; genus Vaccinium; species Vaccinium vitis-idaea. The sequence continues at coordinate 23,425,432 of OY978216.1, read as the reverse complement.
TCAAGGCTTGAACTTGTGGTTTGATGAATGGATGGGTAGTGGCTGTGTTTATGGGCTATAGATGAAGTATTTTGGACAGAGGAGTGTGAGTGTAGGGCTGATTGAGTGATTGATTGAGTGGATGATGGAGGATTTGAGCTTAAAATGGTGATTTTGGCTTGGATGAGGTGGGTTTTGATGGAAGAGCTAGGTTTGGACGAAATTGATGGAGTGTATGGGCTGTAAATGGCTTATTAGAGTGAGAGAGGGGCTGTTGTAGTTGGTTTCTCAAAGACCCATGTGTTGTAGGCCTTTTTTTAGAAGGTTTTTGGGTGTTTTGGAGGTTGAAGATTATGGAGGTTGAAGATGATGGAGGTTTGATCTGATGGGGGGAGAAAATGGCAGTAGGGGCAGCCAACCTTGTGAGTGAGAGAGTGGAGGAGGTTTATATAGAGAGAGAAATGGGAGGGAAATGGGTTTAATTTTTGAAATGGGTTTGGGGGGTGATTGAGGAGATGTTCAAGGGTCTAAGAAGTGTATTTAGGCAGTAGAAAACATAGGTAGACGCTCCTCTTGCAGTAGAATATCATGATTAGATGCTCTGCAGAAAACTGATCTGGATCAGAGTTGAGCGCTCAAAGCCATGGGCTTGAGCGCTCAAGGTGGGATTTTTGGGTTTGAGCGCTCAAGGTTAGGGCCTTGAGCGCTCAAGGCTGTTGCTCAAAAGGTAAAACTTTGCGGGGCCGTCCCGGGTGCTACCAAACTCCGTTTCGTGCGTGGTTTGAAGCGTTGGAAAGCTTGTCGAGTGTAGTTTCTAACCCAAGTGGTTTGAACCCAAGATAATTTGTACATCCAAGTATGTGACCATTTTACCCTCAGAAGGTCGGGAGAACAAGTCATTTTGGTAAAACGGACACATCTCCCTCATTTGAAAATGGATTGAGACATATTATATATCAATAAATAGGGTTTTGAATGTACTAGAAGATGGTGTAGGCTTGGGTTTGTTTTGAAATGGTTTATGGATGGTTTGAAGGGTATTTTGGTCATTTTGGTTGGTTTAAGGTTGTTCTAGGAGGGTTTAGAATGGTTTAGGGTGGTTCGGTGAGTTCAAGCCTTATTCTTAGCCTCGAGGTATGCACGATTGGTCTATTTCATCATCGGGAATGCTTGAGTGCATCCTGGGTTCAAAATCGGGGTGTCTACAATGGGTATACTTCATGAAGCACAAGTCAGAGGTCTTTGAAGTCTTCAAGAAGTAGAAGGCTAGGGTTGAGAATGAAACAGATTTGAAGGTGAAAAGGTTGAGGTCCGACAACGGCGGAGAGTATGAGTTGGGGGAGTTCAAGAGAGCCTGCGCTCTATTCGGGATTCGATTAGAGAGGACACCTCCAGGGACTTCGCAACATAATGGCATTGCAGAGAGGATGAACAGGACCTTGACTGAGCGTGCTAGGAGCATGTGGATTCACGCAGGGTTGCCCAAGATGTTTTGGGCAGATGCAGTCGACACAGTAGCATATTTGATCAATCTTGGGCCATCAGTTCCGTTGAATTTTGGCATACCAGAGGAGGTTTGGAGTGGTAAAAAGGTAAATCTCTCACACTTACGTGTTTTCGGTTGTGTTTCCTATGTGCATATTAGCGACAAGGACAGAGATAAACTTGATGCTAAGTCACAGAAGTGCACCTTTATTGGGTACGGCGGAGATGAGTTTGGTTATCGTTTTTGGGATGACAAGAACCGGAAGATAATCAGAAGCAGAGACGTTGTGTTTGATGAAAAGGTGATGTACAAAGACAGGGACAGCAAACAGAGCATTGGGAGTACCACTTCGGATGGAGATACGTCCGAGTACTTTGAGTTGGACGATCTTCCAGATAACAGTGGGGTTGAACAGAGGTCTGGTAAGGCAGAGGAGAGAACTTTAGATGAGACAGTTTCAGAGGGGACAGTTTCAGATGAGGTAGCTCCAGAGACAGGGACTAGTTCAGCGGTCAGAGTGTTGAGGAGGACAACCAGAGTACACAAGCCAAATCCGAAATATATTTCTTCGCTTGATTACTTGCTTTTGATGGACAGTGGAGGAGCAGAGTGCTATGATGAGGCTATGCAGGTTTCCAAGTCAGCTAAATGGAAGACTGCGATGCAGGAAGAGATGGATTCTCTTCATTCCAACGATACTTGGCAGTTAGCTCAGCTTCCCGCAGGAAAGAAAGCCTTGCAGAACAAATGGGTTTTTCGACTTAAGCAGGAGAGTGATGGCAAGAAAAGGTACAAGGCAAGATTGGTTGTAAAAGGCTTCCAACAGAAGGAGGGGATCGATTATACAGAGATATTTTCGCCAGTTGTGAAGATAGCCACTATCAGAGTGGTGTTGACTTTGGTTGCTGCTGAAAATCTCTACCTTGAGCAGTTAGATGTTAAAACTGCTTTTCTTCACGGGGACTTGGATGAAGAAATCTACATGAAGCAGCCTGTTGGCTTCATTGTGAAAGACAAGGAAGAGATGGTGTGCAGGCTCAAGAAGAGTTTGTATGGTTTGAAACAGGCTCCTAGACAGTGGTACAGAAAGTTTGATGGTTTCATGCAGCACAGTGGCTACACAAGGTGCAATGGGGATCACTGTTGTTACTTCAAGAGGTTTGAGTCTAGCTACATCATTTTATTGCTCTACGTAGATGATATGCTTGTAGCAGGTTCCTGTGTTAGGGAGATCAACAGGTTGAAGCAACAGTTGGCAATGGAGTTTGCTATGAAAGATCTGGGTGCAGCTAAGCAGATACTTGGGATGAGGATCAGCAGAGATAAGGCTCAGGGGACCTTGCGGTTGAGTCAGGCTGAGTATATTGAACGTGTTCTGGAGAGGTTCAATATGCAGAGTGCTAAGGCAGTTGGCACACCCTTGGGAAGTCATTTCAAACTTTCTTAGGGGCAATCACCCAAGACAGATGCAGAGAGAGAGTACATGGCCAAGGTTCCGTATACCTCGGCCGTGGGTAGCCTGATGTATGCGATGGTAAACACGAGACCAGACATTGCCCATGCAGTGGGAGTTGTGAGCAGGTTTGCTAGCAATCTAGGCAATCCAGGGAAATAACATTGGGAAGCAGTAAAGTGGATCATGCGATATTTGAGAGGTACCACTGATTTGCCACTTTGTTTTGGGAAAGGGAAATTGATAGTGCAGGGATATGTGGATGCAGACTTTGCCGGTGATCAGGATACGCGGCGAAGTACCACAGGTTATATCTATACTATGGGTTCAACAGCGGTGAGCTGGGTCTCACGTCTGTAGAAATTAGTGACACTATCCACGACAGAAGCTGAGTATGTGGCCGTGACTGAGGCTGCAAAGGAGATGATTTGGTTGAAGGGCTTCTTGGAGGAGTTGGGTTTGAAGCAAGAGAACTGCGTTCTTTTCAGTGACAGCCAGAGTGCTATACACCTTGCCAAAAATCCAGTGTTCCATGCCAGGACGAAGCATATTGATTTGAGGTACCATTTCATTCGTTCGCTTTTGGAGGATGGGGATTTGTTGCTAGAGAAGATTTTGGGGGATCGAAATCCGGCAGATATGTTGACCAAGTCTGTTACTGTTCAGAAACTGAAGTTGTGTTCAACTTCAGTTGGCCTTCATGCTTGAAGAGATTATGGGTCTGGAGTCACACCAAGAGGGGTCAGATGACTACGTCCACGCTTTTGATTGAGATCATTTGGGTTTGCAATTGTTTATTTGCGGATGCTTCAGGTTATCTTCAAGTGGGAGATTGTTGGGAGTGCAGATAACCACGCGGTAGCGCTACCAAGGTTTTGGTGTAGCGCTACCCAGGACCTAATTTGTGAACAGAGTGTTTTGGAGCGCTACAGGTTTTTCCCTGTAGCGCTACCGAGAGCCTTATATGCTTTTTAGGGTTTTGGCCGACTGCGCGTTGGTTAGTGTTGTGTAACAGTTTTCAGAGCGAGAAAACTAGAGAGAGGCAAGAGAAAACCAATCTCAGAGAGATTGTGAGAAGACTTGTACTCGTTGATTCGATTTCATAGTGGACTGGTGTGGCTCCCGTGGTTTTTCCTCATGTTGAGGTTTTCCACGTATATCTTGTGTCTTGCTTTTTCTTTCCGGTTTTTCATTACGCACTTAATTGTTTGTCTATTCTGTGATTCATTGTTCCCAAGATCTGTAGGGGCGTTGTAGGATTGAACAGGTATTCGTCGTTAATCCATAACAAGGAGTTAGACACTTGAGCTCTCAGGCTTTGATACAATATCTGGCGTGGGATTGGAATAAGGTTCGACTTTGGCATATAAATCAGTCATTTGCTATAGGTTTGTAAGTGTCAAAAAAATGTGAGAGCATCTGAGGGAGTGTGAGTGAGTAATCTGTAACGCTCTATAAATCTCAAGTGGGATTTGTAAAGCACTGTAAGTGGAGTGTGTAATTCTTATAGTGAAAACTATCTGTGGAGCTACCAAATTTGTTGGGGAACCATGTAAATATTCTGTGTCTGTGTGTTTTGTTTTGTGATTGGTTTTGATCCTTTGGGCACAATAGGTATTGTTTGATGGGGTGTTGGGTGAACTGGAACGCGTACTCTTGGAGAAATTTGCTCACGATCGTGATATTTTGCTGTTGATGGTCCACCAGTTAAAAAGTTTGGTGGCAATTCTTTGTTGAGTTTTGGGAATTAAATTTTCACAAAGTTATAGGAGATATATTAAACGACTTTGTCAATTACAATCAGCTGAGTTTCTGGTCCGAAAATATCGTGGAACATAGCCTCACCAAAAGATTCAACATTTGATGCAAGAACCACACAAACAACTACACACAGGACTTGGAATAGGAAAATATGTTGGGATGGAAAGAAGTATTTTTAGGGTGAGTTTGAAACTTAGGGAAAGAAATGAAAAAAAAAAAACATAATTTTAAAAAAAAATTCCTCTCATTGTTTGGTTCCCAAAGAAAGAGAAGCAAAAATTTAAGAAACAAATTCAATTTTCTCTCCAATTTCTCCTCAACTTTGTCTCTAATTTTCCCAAACATCATTTTCTCCTATTTTCCCTTTTCATCCCTAAGTTCCAAACAAAGCCTCAATGTAAAAGAAGCCAAAAAATTGAAAACAAAAAATTATTATAGAATTGAAGTCGCTATTAATCAGCTCAGAAGCTCATGTGATCCTTATGCTCAAAATGGAGACAGACAACTATGGGTGTCAACGGTCCGGATTGGTACAGATTCGTATGAATCTGAGAACCACGAGCCATGATTCCAAGGAAAAGCAATTAATGTCTGAGCCAAAAATCTACTATTCGGTTCCAAACCAATTCGTAAATCACGGTTCACGAGTTTTTTTCATAAACCTGCAACAACTGCATTTTTCCTGACTCATTAAATGCTTTAGTTGAAGCTGGAACTGCAGCGTTTAAAGGGGTGCTGTCCTTGCTGTCCTTTGGGAACAGCAGGTCCCCATTCCCATTCTTATTGCAATTTTCCATCAAGGGGGAGTTCTTGAATGGATTTTATGAGATAAAATGAGAAAGTTGATTTTAGTTGGTGTTTTATGGAGGGGTGATAAAATCACCTTATTTTCCCAATAGATAAAATCTAGGTGATAAAATAGTTGTGGACCACTATGAGTTTAAAAAATGGTTGATAAAATCTAGTGTGATAAAATCTATTCGTAAAAGATGATGATAAAATCAAAGATGATAAAATCAAATAATCCATTCAAGAACTCCCCCCAAGAAATTAATGCCCACCATCTTTACCATGTGGTAGCCGACCCCACTATAATTAAAAATTGGTAGAGGACAAAAAGTGACGATTACATGTCAATGGGACGATGACCATTTTTCTACGTATTTCATTGTCACATTTTTCAAATAATTGATTTTCACACCTCCAAATTATTATTTACAGATTTTTTGGTTTTTTAGTTAAATTTTCACATAAAATTTTTCTAGAAGACAAAAAAGAGAGTGTGGAAATCACTCCCCTCTTTCAATTTTTGATCTTTGGCTTTATCATGCAAAATACATTTTCAGTTCTGGAATTTAGACATCAATAGCCAAAAGTCGAAGATATGATTTTTTTGACATCTTATTTTTCAGTTTTCCCACTTTGTTTAACAAAAAAAATCTACAGAATGTACTAAACACTCTACAAATTTTATAAAACATTCTGGTCATAATTCAAAAGTCTAAAAATATAAAAGCAAAATGCAAAAAAGTAAAAAAAAAATGTGGCTCTCAAAACACTAGAAGGAAAGAGGCTAGAGAGACGACGATAGGGTTGGCCATTTCATCCGACCCGTCCGAATCCGATCCGATCCCGGATCTGAACGGATCGGCAATATGGAGATTGGATAGGATATGGGGATTTTTAAAAAAAATGTTTGGGGATCGGGTAGCGGGTGGAGATAGGTATGTCCCCGCCCCGAATCCACTCCAAATCCGTTCCCCGATCCATCCCCCCCCGCTCCGCCCCGCTCCGCTCCGTCCCCGATCCGCTCCGCTCCGTCCCCACTCTGCCCCGTCCCCGAATCACCTAAATATAGTGTCTATTCATGAATTATGAAAATTTAGGGTCTCACTGAATTTTCTTCAAACATATAGGGTCGCACTAAATTTTTTCCAAACTCATGGGTCTCACTGTAATGATTGTTCTAGGGTTTATTAGTTCTACGTATTGTTCTTCTTTTACTGTATTTCATTTGCAGGCAGCCGCACATCCCTCCCACGTCTGTGCCGCCATCACTTCTGCCAATCTCCAAACCTGACGGTCGTGATTAGCCTCTATCTCCGGCGACCGGCGACCGGCCACCTGCTACCGATTCGGCTATCGGAATCCCAACTCTCACAGTGTGTAAGTTGTGCTCTCTCTCTCTCTCTATGGAGTCAGATCGGCTATTGCCCAGAAGAATATAGTTTACCATTTCATCTTTGAAAGAACCTAATCATCTATGGCCTATGGGCAATGTAGCTATGAGGAGAAAAAGTAGTAGTCAAATGAAAAGAGTCAAGGTTCATAAATCAGTGTGCTATTTTGGGATAGAAACTAACTGCTACTCGTGTTTATATCAATATTATATGTTTATATCAATCTCCTTCTTCATGTGAACTCAATATTATATGTTTAAATTTCTGTTGGCATGGATGGAATTTGTGCTATAATACTACTACCTTCTCAGTTTTTATCTTGATGTACCTATTATGTTGTCATTAACAATGGTGAACTGCAGGTGTCTATGCTGATGTGGATTTCAAAGAAGGCAACCTTGTGTTAAAGGACCAAATGCTTGCTGCTGCTCAACATTCTGCCAATAAGGTTTTGGAAATTGCAGATATTAATGCTCTCTCCGTGGATTTGGTTTCTTAGATTTTTCTCTGCGGTGGTTTTCAGGTTTCCTTTTGTTTGTTGGTTGTTCTGCAGATTAACTGTTTAGTGTGTAGTTTCTGTTTCCGCTTTATTGGCTCCATAGAAGTTCAGATTGGGAGGAAACTCTATTTGCAAGATTTGGGTGTTGCCGCAAACAATGAATGTGATAGGTAGACATTTGCACATCTCCCAAAAGACACATACCAGATCAATGGGATGAACAAAACCTTAGTTGTTGCTATCTTGTTGAAATTTAGTTGAATTTTAATTATGTTTTGGTTTTCCCGTAATGGCAGTCAATGTTGTTCCTTGAATACTTATCATTTGCTGCTACATATTCTGTTTCATTGTCATGGCTAGTGTGTATGCTATCCAGGGGTTGCCCAGTGATTGGATTTTAGGGAAAATGATTTGCAATTGGGCTTCTACTACTATTTACTTGTAACTCTAGGGAAAATAATTGGATCCCCGAATAATTGGGGATGGAGGATGAAAATAAAGCCCCGTTGGAGATTGGATAGAGGATGGATATGGGTAAGGGGTTTGGGGATTGGGGGTGGAGATAGTACTCTCCTCCCCCGATCCGTCCCCATGCCCATCCCTAGAAGACAAGTAGTAAGATGGCTACGATGAGTAGTAAAAAATATACGGTCCTTTTTATATCCCTTGCTATCATGCCCAAGGGTTTGGAGCCTAAAAATGTGCCCTAAGAGTACAACACTTAAATATTTTTTGAGTAAATCACCTAGACACCCCCTATACTATACCTCTTTTACCGAGACACCCCCTAAACTAAATTAACCTACGACGGCACCCCCTCAAGTATCGAAAAGGTTTAAAAGCCCTAACTCCGTTAAAAAATGCTATGGAAAGACATTTATGCCCCTCATTTAACTACGACTCCTACTAAACACTTGGTCAAAATACATGAGAGCAATACATCTTCTCTCCTATCCTTCTCTCAGAGCAATACATCTCCTTCTCTCTCTTTCTCCCCTTCTCTCCTCTGTACTTCGATCTCCTTCTTTCTACAGTCACACACCCCAAAATCCTTATCTCTCCACCATTGTCATTCGATTATTGGTGCCAGCTAGGGTTTGTGGGTTTGTACAGGTGATGTAGCACGAACCCAGAAGTACAACCTAGGGTTTTTGGAGCTGGAGTGGGTAAAATCTGATTACCCTACTATTAGGCATAGCACGTGCCTATGGCGGTCACCACGAAAGGGTGAATAGCTCGGCACCACATAGGGAGTCCGTGGGCCCTGTGCCGAGCTGATCCCGGACCATGAATAAGGTCAGGATAATTAAGTAAGTTAATATATCAGGATGCACTAGCTCGGCATAAGACATAAAGGGATACCCCTGGTATGGCCGAGCTAGGTGGGCTACGTGTATAGCTTAGGTAGCATTCTGGAATACGTAAATCAGCTCGGCGAGATGAGTTGAGTTACGTACGGGTTATTCCGAGCTATGTGGAAGCACGGCACCGCCACGAGTAAGGCAGTGAGACATTCCAGAATGATCGAAAGGCGGTTTCTTATGAGATAAGGAGCGATCCCGTAGCATAAGGGATTAGTATGGGAAGTCCTAATGAGATTAGGAGTATGCCCCATATAGGGAAGAATCCTATATGGAAAGAAAGACCTCTACTAGACGAGATCTAGTAGGATATGGGAGCTCGTCCCTAAAAGGAAAGTCCTATTAGGAAATGGATTCCTGAAGCTAACAGGAAACCAAGGCACGGGATGTCTAAATCAAAGCCTTCTTCAACTATAAATACAGAACGATATCCATGAAGAAAGGTACGCTGTGAAAACTATTTTCATACGCATTGTGTTTTGAGCTCTCAAGTACGTGATACTAATTTAGGCATCGGAGGGCCTTTGCCAACGAGAGGCAAAGGTGCTCTAACCCTTTTTCTGTCTTGCAGATCTAGGGTTGATTCAAGGAAGCACGTGATCCAGGGCTACGTGGATTTATCCCCGTACAGGAGCATAGTTATGGACCGATCGACCAACTCAGAAGAATCGAACCCAGAAGTAAGTACAAGACGTACTGGTGTGTATTTTTTTTCAATTCGACAGACCCAATTGGGGCTTTTGGTTACAATCCCAAAATTAGGGCTTTTGGTTACTTTTGGTTCAACAAAAATATTATGGGTTGCATGGTTGTTGTCGTCGTTCCTCTCTCTATATTGTGCATCATTGTGCATGGTTTTTGCCTTGGTAAAAGAGATTTTTTAAAGTGCATTTTTTAGTGTTTGTGGTCCATCCATCCCCAAAAGCACCGACCAAAAGGTGTGGTCCATTTTTTTAGTGTTTGTGGTCCATTTATTTACTGTTTGTGGTCGAATTTTTACTGTTAATGGTGTTGAAACTTGGTCCCCTTCACTAACCCATTTACTGTTTTTTTTTGTATAATCTGCCTTTTTATATTTAATAGATCTTCGTGGGGGAGACAAGGGTGACTTTGCATGTTAAGTTTGGTGGAAAATTTTCTGGAAATCCTAAAACATACAGTGATGATCCGGATGTTGCCATATCCAGAGTTATCCCTCGTCTGTTTACCTACAAAAATATGTTGTCAATTTTTGGACAATTTGGGTGCCGCCAAGGTTCCACATATTTTTACTTAAAACCAGGTCATGGGATAGATGATGGGTTAGTTGAGTTAGGTAGTGATGTTGATATAAAACAGATGTTTGATCTACACGAGGGTAATGATATCCAAGTTTATCAAACACATCCTGCCAATGAATTGGATAAGGAAGAGGAGTTGATGTGGGAAAGGGAGGTGTTAAGGGGGGAAAGGGAGCAATGCGTTGTCAGTGATACAGGTGGATATGATAGTGACACAGACAGTGATTACCGATGTAGTGGGTTAAGGGATTCTTCCTCATCAGAGGAATCCCTTGTTGAAGAAGTAAACTCTGAATGTGTTGTGCCTCAGAAAGAACCTAGTGGAAACTCTGATTTTGTGGCTGAAGGAGGAACAAGTGCTCAGCCTGTGGAGGAGGTGGGAGAAGGAACAAGTGCTAAGGTTGTGGAGGTGGTGGGAGAAGGAACAAGTGCCAATGTTGTGGAGGAAGTGGGAGAAGATGCAATACTTGGTGATGACGAGGTGGATGGGAATAGTATTGATAGTAGTGATGACAATGAAAGTGTTGTGGACTCATCAGATGATGAGAAGGGGAAAAAGAAGGTGAAACGCCCTGACTTCAATGAGGAAAGAGACATGAGAGAGCCTAAATTGGTAGAGGGAACCATATTTCCCAATGTAAATGCTTTTAGAAAATTGTTGAAGAAGTTCCATATTAGGAATGGTTGTGACTATAAGTACATAAAAAATGAATCGAAGAGGGTGACTGTGAAGTGTTCAAAGCCAGTAGAGGTTGGATGTATGTTTAGATTGCATGCATCAAGGGTGGGTAACACAAGCAATTTCCAAATCAAGACCATTATAGGGGAACACACTTGTGGGAGAAAGTACCAAAGCAGGTGGGCATCTGTAGAGTGGTTGGCGAAGAAATATTTGGCTAACTTAATTGCTGACCCTGATTGGAAGGTGACTGCCATGCAAAATGATGTGAAAAGAGCGTGGATGTTGGATGTGCCACAAAGTCAGATTTACAGGGCTAAGAAAAAGGTTGAATTGATTGTGGAGGGGGACTATGGTGAACAATATTTCAGATTGTGGGACTATTGTGGCCTGATATGGAGGGAGAACCCTGGAAGTTGTGCAAAACTACTTGTTGACAGGCCTTTGGTGGATGATGTACCTTATTTCCAAAGGATTTTCATAATGTTTGATGCTCAAATTAAGGGATTTGTAGGGAATTGTAGGCCAATCATTCACTTGGATGCTTGTTTCTTGAAAGGTCCTTATGGGGGTCAGTTTATGCATGCAGTTGGGAGAGATGGAAACAACCAAATGTACCCTCTTGCAATGGCCGTTGTGGAGTCAGAGCTAAAGAGTAGTTGGACTTGGTTTTTGGACATCCTCACTGATGCCATTGGCAAGCCTGAAGAGAAAGGATGGGTGTTCATGTCAGACAGACAAAAGGCAAGTGTAGTCACTGATCTCTATCTGTTATCTTTCATTCTGTCCACTTTGAAATGCAATTTAATTAGAATCTATTATTAAATACATGTTTTATTTTATTTGCAGGGTCTTGTTGAGTCTATGGAACTGTTATTCCCTGGGGCGGAGCACAGATTTTGCATAAGGCACATGTATGCGAACTTTAAAAAATTGTTCAAAGGGAAAGAATTCAAGGATCTGATGTGGGGGGCTGCTAGTGCTTTTACAGTGCATGAATTTGAAGAAAAAATGAGGCAGTTGGAAGCATTGTCACCTGAGGCATATGCATGGTTGTCAAGGGAGCCAGCTAAAAATTGGGCAATGTGTCATTACAGTACAAGGGCTAAGACCAATAGGATGGTCAACAACATTAGTGAGTCCTTCAACAATGATATTAAGAAGGTGAGAGACAAACCCATCATAACCATGTTGGAAAGTCTTAGAAGGTACATTATGCAGAGGTATGTGGAGAGGACTAAATTTGCAGCCACTTTCAAGAACAAAATATGCCCTCACATATTCAAGAAGTTGGAGAAAGTGAAAAAGGCAGCAAAAGACTATTCTGTCATTTATTGTGCTCCCCAGAAATTTGAGGTTACCACACCCTGCAGTTCTTTCACAGTTGACTTAGGGATGAGGTCTTGCACATGTAGGAAGTGGGATGTCTCTGGGATACCATGCGTTCATGCTTGTGCATCAATGATCAAAGATAGGGCCAATCCTGAGGACTTTGTGCACCCATACTACCACACTGAAACATTCAAGAAGTCCTACGACTATCTCATTAACCCAATCCCACATAAATCCTCATGGCCCCGCACAAAGTATGAAGACATTATGCCTCCAGAAATTAGAAGAAAATCTGGTAGACCCAAGAAAACAAGAAGGAAAGGTCAAGATGAGAGGAACAATCTAAGTCAGAGGGAAAGGAAAAGAGGAAGAGAGGAAGAGTCAGATAATGTGACCATTACAAGGAGAGTGAGGAGGACAAATACTGTGATTACGTGTAGAAGATGCAACCAAGCTAGACATAATGTTAGGACATGCAAATCTACAGCTCCTGATGGTTTGGAGGGTACCTCATCACAGGTACCACATGCTAATATACCTAATTATAATTTTATTCATGCTGCCATGAAATACACTTTCATAATGTTTTTAATTTGAACTATAAAACAGCCTACTGACATGGGAAGAACAAGTGTTGGAAGGGGAAGGCCAAGTGTTGGAAGGGAAGAGGAATTGGTGAAAGGGGTAATGGTAGTGCCAACTCACAGGTCACACTCTATGTATATTCATATTTAGCAGTTTATTCATTTTTGTAAATGTAATTTAATATGAGTTTTTTTTGCTAATGTAGCCTACTGGTGATGGAAATGGAGGTGGTAGAAGAGTAATGAGAACAGGTTGGAAGAGAGTGCCATCAGGGGTTGGAAGGGGTAGGGGTAGGGGTAGAGGAAGGGGAGTGGGAAGGGGTTTGTCATGTGCTACACAAACAGTTGGAGGGACTTTTGCAATAGGAGGTGGAGGAAGTGGTGTTGACATTGGTAGTTCAACAACCTTGATGTGGCATGGCAGGGCTGTGGGGTTGAGGAGTGCTTGTGTTGGTGGATCACATCAAGGATTAAAGACTGCTATAGTTGGTGGATCAAAACCTAGTGGATCAGAACAAGGGTGGAAGATTGCAAAGATTGGAGATGGTGTTTTTTCCTCCGAAGTCAGCACTAGATCCACTAAAGGGTCAACCCAGTAGATATATCTAAGTACTTTTAAGACTTGCAACTTTATTACTATGATAATTTTCTGGCCTTGGGATACTGAAGTGACAAACACAGATTGTGGCTTCTTTTGGTACTACTGTTGTCCACCTAAGTGGCTTTTTGTGTATGGATACTTTTAAGACTTGCAACTTTATTACTATGATAATCTTTTGTGCTTGTTGGAATGATAATCTGGTAGTTATATGTATTGTCTTGCTATTGCTACTGGTGTTGGTTTCAGAGAGAGTCATGCTTCTGTTTTCTAGCTATTGCTACTGGTGTTACTTATATCTGGTATAACAACACTATTCTGGAATGTATGCAAATGTTGCTGCTGCACTTGTTATTTTTGTGATGCATTCCTCAATATAGTGATTGAGTCAACACATGCATTTTCACTGATCTATCTCTGTCAATCTATTTTGTGTTGCTCTGTCAGTTTGAGGCAGTTTTGTCACTGCTGCACTTGTTATTTGTAGGCAGTTGTAGCACTATTCTGGGCAGTTTTATAATTCTGGGCAGTTTTATCACCGCTGCACTTGATATTTGTAGGCAGTTTTAGCACTAATCTGGGCAATTTTATCATTCTGGGCAGTTTGGTTCACATTTCCAAAAAAATTTCCAAAAAGATTCACTTTTCTCCAATCATTAATCATACCCCTTTCTCCAATCATTAATCACTTTTCTCTCTCTACTCATACCCCTTTCTTCAATCATTAATTCTCATTTCTCTCTCTATCTCTCTCCAATCATTACACCTCTCTCTAATTATTACTTTTTCCAAAAACTCATCCAAACACTATCTCAAAAAAATTCTCAAAAAATTCCTTCTCAAAATTCTAAACCAAACACAGTGTTTATCACTGCTGCACTCGTAATTGTTAGGCAGTTTTAGCACTATACTGGGCAGTTTTATCATTCTTTTCACTGATATCCATGTTGTTCATGCTTGGCTGTTGGTAGAGTATTTTGACATTGCATAATTGTCAATTCATTTTAAACCTACTGTGAAGCCTAGTTAGTCATGTTAATGCAACTGTGACTGTGAAAATGTTGATAAAAGGAAAAGTTTGAAAACACACCTTCTATCGAGTGGAAGCATAACATGAATTTCATTATTTAAAAAATGTCGTAGGTTCACTCTATGTGAGAGCATAAGGAAATTTTACAAAAACATATTAGGCATATTGACTGCATACCAAGTTATGATATAGGTTAGCTACATGTTATGAAGACAAGGCATTACAAGAAGCCATTACAACAACCAATTAACACCATAGCCATAATATTATATTTCATCATCTTAACACCATTACAACAACCAAAACATCATCTTAACACCACCATTAGTTAAGGACATTTACAAAAACAAATCACCTTGTCCTTTTAAACACAAACGAACATTTTTTTTCTTCCCTTCCATCCTCTCCCCTAAGGTAAAGCCAACATTTTTTCCTTCCACCTTCCTTCACCACAAAAAAAGACAACCACTATGCCAACCATAGCCAACACCATTGCAACCAAGACCTTGACCTTCCATTTTCTTGACTCAACCTTCTCCTTCTGTACTTTGTTTTTCTTCCTTAAATCCGAGTTCTTTGATTCCACCTCTTCCATCTTGACTGCATACCAAGCCTCCCTCTTCTGCCACTCTTCCATTTTTAGTTTGAACCCATTTTCCATTTCGTTCATCTCATTCTTCATCGACGACATCTTAACTTCAAACCACTCCTCACTCCTCTTACACTTCCATCTTCTTGCCCAGGTCTGCCAACTTGTTCTGCAAATCCATGTTCTTCTTGACAATCCAGCAGCCAAACTCCTTCCCCCATGCACATGTTTCAGGATCAACCCATTCGAAAAACTTACACTTTTCGTCTGGTCCCTAACATGATGCAGAAGGCAAATAGCCACGAAATTAAAATCATACAATTTAATTTAGGGGGTCTTTGGGTAAAAGAGATACATTGAGTCAGCACATTCAAATTATATGTCTTGTACCACAACATATATACACATTTTTTTTGGGGTAAATTAGCTTGAAAAAAAAAAAAGGAAAACCGGATGTACATATATACACATTATTAGGGCAGAATTTCGATAAAAAAAAAAATTCGGGTTTCAAGTAGAAGTGAAATTACCTTGTTGTAGTTCACACATCCTAGAAGTATAAATGAAATTACCTTGTTGTAGTTCACACAGCCTAGAAATCTTCTCCCCACGTTGTCATCCGTTAGGGCTGTTCTTAGTGGAGACCTAAGTCCACAGAAACAGTCAACTTTTAGTTGGTCCGGTGTGTTCTGAGTTGAACAAGACATTGTCTTTGATTGAAGAGAGGAGGAGAGGAGATGGTTTGATTTTGGAAGAGAGGAGTAGAGGAGATTGGGGGTTTCTTACCAAAAGTGAGAGAGCAGAGAGAGGGAGGAGAGACGAACAAGGGAAAGGAGGGGTGTTTCTAGGGTTTTGATTTAGGAGGGAAAAGGGTTGTAGTGTTACGAGGGAATGGGAGGGAATATGTGGGAGGGAAATACAGGGAAGTTAATATACGTATCAGTAGGGTACATGTATAATATAAGGGCGAGGGCAAGTTTGGAAGAAAAATATGTATTTCGGTCAAAAAATTAACGGAACTAGACGGATTGCTAACAGAAGGGGTGTCGAGGATAACGTTAAATAGTACAGGGGGTGTCGTCGTAGGTTAATTTAGTTTAGGGGGTGTCTCAGTAAAAGAGGTATAGTATAGGGGGTGTCTAGGTGATTTACTCATATTTTTTTCCAGCAAAAATTACAATACGAGAAAGTCAAAAAATATAAAATTCTACTAATCATTATATAATAACAAAAACGTTACTAATAATTTTCGAGAATTAGAAAAAATCATTTTGGTATTTTCTTATATTCCAAAAAGATGTGTCTCTCATAGTACTTTGGAAGAGACTCATAAATAATAGCATTTTGAACCCATAAATCACTAGAAAACGCCGCTACACTAAATTCTTCATCACTTTTTGTTCAGAACTCGAAATTATATGACGAGCAAAATACCATATCTATATTAACATGTTAAAACCACCAACATATTGACTACAAAATAAAGTTTGTTCTAGGCCCAATGGTCATTACAATTTTTTAGGCCTTTTGTAAGTAAGATTGGGCCTTTCTGTTTTTTTTTATTGGGTCAAAAAGAGTTCTACTCAAGCCTATTATAAAAAAATGTGGGAGTGCCCCAATAATTTGGCCTTTTTGGAGTGCCCAAGACCTAGGCCTCTTGGGCCTAGGGCCTGGGCCAGCCCTGAATCATTTACCATTTGAAGTTTGAACTCTCACCGTTGCTAATTTCTCATCTTCTAAAAGTGACTTGTCCTTTTCTCAATCAAGAGGCAAAAAAATTAACAATGATAATTTCGGGCTCTTAATTGAGATCGAATCCGCTTGAAAGAAACCTCGATCCTACAACACTAGTAAACTATTAGAGCGCCTTTGCCCTAGATGGCAAAGGTCATCCGATGCTTAAGTTAGTACGGTATTTTTAAAGGAAAAGTATGGACGAAACACTTGTAATCAGTGAGTTACCACGTACCTTTTACGTTTAGGGTTCACCTGTATTAATAGATTCACTTTCCTTGTGGAGATTTTCTCTATAAGGACTCTTTCTTGTTAGGGCTCGTCCTTATCGGGTTATTGCATCTCAGTGATGCAGGATTCCTTATTCGAAGGAGTTTTTGCATGGTAAACTACCGTGTGCGTCTAGAATTCTTGCCATATTGGGGTCTTCAACCCAATTATGGAATCTCTATTCCCTCATTGATTAGCAAGGATAGTGCATATCTTCGCATGCATGATTGTTACGAAATATTCTCTGAATATTCTTTTCCTGCCTTCTCTTCGAGAGGCAGCTTGGGTCTAAGATATTTCTTTTGATGGTGGTTAGCTTTATGGGGTTGGACGAGCATCCTATTGCTCGTCCGGATAGGGTTATGCCGATGAGACTCCAGTTTGGTGTTTGTTCGTCACTTGTGGTAACCGAGCTGACGTGGCGCTTTCTCCGCACATCTCTTGGTCACTCTTGGTCACTCTTAAGATTTCTGAAAAACACTCCTCACAACTTCTCCCCAGCTTTGCTCGTCAATGCTTCCCTTTGCATGACGAGTTAAAGCTTCTTCATACTGGACTCATCTGCTATTTATTCCTTTTTCGTACAGTTTAAGCGATAAGTTTGAACCAGCAGCAGTTGGCGTACTTTCCAGGACATGCGTCCCATTTTTTGAGGGACGTGATAATAACTCAATTTTATTTGATGTTTTCCCTCCTTTGATTAGAGAGGGCCGGTTACGCTGAAGTCACAAAGCACCTTCTAGAATTCAGATAGTCGCACTTGCTTTTTGAAAACTTTTTCCGTCTCTTTTCCTTAGGTTCCTAAGAGAAAAAGACAGAAGCAGTTTCTGGGTTCGCCATTGTTACTGTAGAGATTT
Organism: Vaccinium vitis-idaea; assembly: GCA_963854785.1. Classification (NCBI taxonomy): domain Eukaryota; kingdom Viridiplantae; phylum Streptophyta; class Magnoliopsida; order Ericales; family Ericaceae; genus Vaccinium; species Vaccinium vitis-idaea. The sequence goes on along the minus strand of OY978216.1, from coordinate 23,407,760 downwards.
CCTAAGACCTCCTTTTTCGATGCCGATTCCTTCCGTTTTTTGCCAGAAAAATCATCGTCGAACGTCGATATTGTCTGTAAGTCCCCTATCCTCACTTTGTAGGTCCTGTTCTTGTCTGTTTTTAGGGCTGGTATTTCGTAGAGTTTCTTCGCACTCTCCTCAACCTTATGGGTAATCACTTACTTTCCTCGTGGGTAGATTTAGGAGTCTTTGTGAAAATGACATGACTATGGACGTTTTTCTTCGTCGATATGATGTCCCGGATGATTTAGACTTGGCTCTTTCCCTTGTGGGTACTGACAATCATGATCAAAACCCTAACAACATTCACGTCCCTCTTCTTGCTATATATCGTAGAGGGTGGTGTTAGGTTTCCATTACACCCCTTTTTTGCTTCAAATATGCAACATCTGCAACTTGAACCCATTCCAGCTTTGCCAAAATTTTTACCTTGTTGTGATGGGGGTGGTTGCTCTGAACAGAATCTTAGGCTCCAATTTAGGTTGGTACAACATTTGTCGCCTTTACAGTTTAGTGCCCACTACATTCAGGACTTACTACTTTAAGGTGAGGGATACCAACCGTCGTTTTGTGACGGATCTGCCCTAATTCTTGTTGAGGCGAGAACGATGATTTTTTTATCGTGATGGAATTTTTTTTCCTAGGGATGAGGAAGGCAACGTCGTGGGTCCCCCATGTTCCTTCGAATTTGGCCACACGAATTAGTCTTTGACTATTGACTTGCTTTGATTTCTTTATTCATAATAGTGTTCGTTCTTTGTGGAATTCTGACTCTCTTGTCTACTTTTGTGCGGTGGCAAACATCAATGAAAGGCCCTTGATTGAGCATGAGGGTGTCCATAAACTCGGCATTGAGAAGGCACTGAAATTCAAAGGAATTAGAGGTGTTGATCCGCCAGATCTTGGCCGCACTGCCACATTATGCTTCGTTAGAATCCCTCTTATCATGGAGGAGTATGCATTGACAATTCCTCAAACTTGCACAAACGTGTTCGTAGGGGAAGAGGCAAATCCGGGGTAAGGCGTACTGCTGAACATAAATTGTTTCTTCGTAATCGAATTAATCACGCTTCGCGTACAAATAGTTGTATTGGAATTTCTATTAACTTTGCTTGTGAATGCCGAATTGATCAGAGTTAGGCTAGTTCCAGTCAAGTCAATCTAACTGTTGAAGGTGATAGTAGCAAAGTTTCTAGGGGTCACTCTCCTTCCCTTGATTTAAATATGACGAGGATTGACCCTGACTTTGTGGATGTTGATGATGATTATCTTTGTGACTTTCCTTGAGAGCTCGTCTGCTATGAACTTGTCTGCCATTCCTGCTACCAACCCTTCTCCAAATACTACTGCCACTCCATCTCCTAATGTTGCTGCTTCTACCCCATCTCCTGCGGTGTCTGAAGGAGGTGGGGATAGGAGGCCAAGAGATGACACCTCATATGACCCTACCCTTGCTCCACCTTCACAGCGCTGTAGTGAAACCAGGAGCACCCAGCAACAAACTGGACAATCTTTAGGAGTGGACACTTGGAGCCCTTCCTTCCGCCGTGATAACCTTCCTATTTTTGTTATAGATAGCATTGAGAATGCAGAGGTTATGTATGGTGTGGGACGAGCTATTTTGCTCCCTAAAGTTATTGAGAGGGATTGGGCTACAAGCAACATGCAATTGTTGAAATCTAGTTTTTATCATCATGTTAGGGTAAGCCTCCTTTACTGTTTTTTCCTCACTTTATCCCCAATACTTATTGAGTTATATTCTTTATGCAGTCCATGTAGCAGATGTTAGTTATGAGTGAGTGATCTTCCCAGCTCAACAAATCTCTAACCTCTTGCAACACGCAGCTGTCCAAACATGTAGGAAAATAATATAGGTAATACGAAATACTTGTTGCAGTTACACAAAAATATAAAGATCGAATAGCTAACTTTATGAGCCCCTACCAATACGCACATCTTGCAATTTATGTTAAATCTTTCACACTGATGGAGCAGCTACTAGAGTCCTCCACTAATTTTCACACGTTGCAAAGCCCTAGGATTCTTTAATGGTGCCCGAAAGAGAACTAGGAGAGGGAGAGATTATGTAGTAATATGTGATATGATAGAAATATATAACTCATCTTTTTCTCTACAAGGCTATGGGTATATCTAGGTGAGATAAGCAGGAGATAGAGATAAGTAGGACTTATCTCTATAGGAGACTTATCTCTATCAATTTAGTGATTGAATCCACCTTGGACTTAAGCTAATAATTATTATCCCATGTGGACACCCATGGACCCCATGCAACATCTCCTACTCGTACACAGTGGGTATATATTGAATCTCTCATTCAACGAATTCCTCAATCCTATTCTCAACTTCATACGGGAAACTGAAACGTGCGACCAAGCGAGAAAAGTACCAAAAGTAGTGTTATATTGAGCCACCATCTAACTAACATAACACCAAACATCTTGTCTATACCCCAAATCATCTAATCACACCAAATATTGCACCTCTAATCCCTCACGTAGTATAACAGAGCCGTAAAAGACCTCTAAATGCATTTGTGCTCAAAAGATTATATCAACAAACTATCATCGATATAATCGCCCGAGTTATGAGCCACAAATCATTAGTGTGGCATCAAATGATCTTTCCTTAGGCACTCAAGTCAATCCATCTCACCTTGACTGCTTTCTTAGACATGCTCCGCTGGACTGTATAGCTCGTGGCCCTTGGATAACATGCTAAAGTAACAGTACCAATCTTTAACTTCATGGCATAGATCTAAGCCCCAAAGGGTCTGATATTATATATATAGACTTACACAGTCCAAGGGCTCACACAATGACGAAGCAGGGATCTATTCTTTCACACCCTTTTATGGTCGTCTTAAAGCACATATGTTAGGGGTGTAACTGGTCCGGTTCGGTTCGGTCCGGTTCAGGGGTGATTTTGAGTGAACTGGGAAAAACCGGTTCAGAGAGAACACGGAACCGAAACCTGTTTTTAAAGGTCGGTTCGGTTTGTCCCGGGTCGGTTCGGTTCCTCACACACAGAGAGAAGAGATCACAGATCTACTAATTCTACATTGATCAAAGAAAGAAATAAAACATTCATAGATCTACAAATTAATACATATACACACATTTACAGATCTTTGATCAATCAAAAAACGAAAAACGATTTGCACATCTAAACCCAGATCTAATATAGTTCATTATGCACAAATTTACACACAAACAGATTTCAGATGTGTATATACATATATATACACCACACACATGCATACATATTACAAATTGAGAGAGAGAGATGGAGATAGAGAGAGAGAGAGAGAGGCGACGAAACCAGAGCTATCAACGACGGCAATTGTCCTATCCATCTTCTTCTTCTTCATTGAATCCATCATCATCCATCTTTTCTTCATCGTTCGATCCATCTTCACCAGAGGAGAAGGAAGTCGGTCGCTTGTCGTCAGGGAGAGAGAGAGAGAGAAAGAGAGAGAGAGAGAGAGGTCACCGAATTTGAGAGGACTGGGATTGCGAACTGGGAAAGTGAGACTTAGGTTTTCTCGTGGGTTGTACACTTGTACTGTTGTAGTGTATATTTTTTTTTGATCAATTGTTGTAGTGTATATTGTGTGGGGTGTTTTCCCCAAACCCATAAAAGCTGTACAAAGAAGCTCGTCTAAATCACCACGTGCCTAACAGCGCAAACTAAATATGGACGACCACCAAATCTGTAACTCAATATCGGCAATTATGAACCATCTCGTCAGACAATGCAGTTGGAACGGCCCAGCATGGGATAAACCCTAGAAACAGACTTTCCTTGCGAAGATAAGGAAAGGAGGGAATATTCAAAGATACTCCCAAAATCGGTTGAGCTTGCGAAGATAAATACAGCTTACTCAGAGATGGAAAGCCAGTTAGCATACCAAAAAAGGAGCAAACTCCCATGAAGGGTAAGGCTTCGAACGAGTAAGAAGTGGCCAACTTAGCAAGAATCCTTATCGAATAAGGAATTCAGAATCATGCAAGCTATACTGCCCAATAATGAAGAATCCCAGACTTGGAAGGATTCCTAATAAAAAAGAATTCCACATGGAATGTAAGTGCAAAATAATCGCCTATATAAGAAGATGAATTCTAAACGCAAGAGGTATGCATTAATTCATTCTCATACAAACACTCTCATTAAGTTTATCCTCCAGTTCGTCAGTACTAACTTAAGCATCGGAGGGCCCTTGCCGCCTAGAGGCAGGGGTACTCTAACAGTTTGTTCGGGCTGCAGGATCAAGGTTGCTCAATACGAAGAGGATTTGATCTCCTAAGAGCAAGGAAATAACTTCGTGAGTTTTTCCCCTCTTACAAATATATATACATAAGGGAACAAGTATTTAATAAATATATTTATATCGCGTTGTATTAACAACAGCTTGCCTGGCCAAGTTGGTAAAATGAAGTGATCTCCGTGTGTGAGGGCGGGGGTTCGATCCCCGACGCCTTCTCTTTTTCGAGTATGAGAGTAATGTTATAAATATTTTATATAGAATATATAAAAGTGGTGCGGTTCGGTTCGGTTCGGTTCGGTTCAGTTCGAACCGGGTGCAAAATCTTAAGAACCGGGAACCGAACCGGTTTCTAAATTTTAGAAGTCTTTAGAACCAAACCGAACTGACTAAGTAAAAAAACTGAAAAAGTAAACCGGTTCGGTTCGATTATTAGGTTCGGTTCGGTTCTTTTTTTTTTGTTCAACCCTACATACAGTATGATTTGTATGCTATGGTGGAGCTCGCACTTAGGTTATGTCAAACTCTTACACCATACAGATCTTGGTTCAACGCTACCCAAGCACCTAACCTGCGGTTCCGAGAGAAGTTCTACTAAAGTTCTTTCTCAAGAATCTCACATCCAGCTTTATACTGGCTTCATGGAGGTGTGGATACGCTCCATGTTTGACTTGTTCAGTCTCATCTTAGCCCTTGCTAAGGCGACAAGTAAGTTCTTACTCACTCTTTGAAAGCCAAGGAGACCACACAATGTGATTATTTTGTGTCTCATTCTGCTCACAACTCAGCGCCAGGGCGATCACCCGTGTGAGAGGGTTGATCCAAAAATCTGGTGACTAAATTTAAATATGATATGTGCACTAATTAACAAAATTACTTTGATATTGGCTGACCATCTCAACTGCGAAACATTTGTCAGGTCGAGTACACATCATAGCATCCATTAGACTACCAACTGCACTTGCATATGGAACATTTTCCATTTGCCTCTTTTCTTCTTTTGTTTTAGGGCTTTGCTTAGCGCTAAGAATTTTGACACTTCTCAATTGAAGTATCTATGGGTTTGGAGTAGTGTAATTCTCTTCATATAAGTCTCTTGAGACAAATTGAGAAGTCTCGTAGAATGATCTCTTGAGATCTTAACCCTAAGCACATAATATGCTTGACCCATTTATCACCAATGGTCTTGTGCTCAGGCGGAAGATCAACTAACTCCCAAACTTTATTCTTAGCCATTGAACTCATCTTTTCCTACACAACTGTCCATTGATCTGAAGCATGAGCTGGCTCGTCAATATCCACTAAAACAGTCATGAAGGACTCACCTTCAATCTCAAAGCGACGACAAGGAACTGTTCCACTCTGATTCCTTCAAATCTGTGGATCTTGAGAATCTTCTAGACTTCTAGTGGTACACTCCCACACAGCAGTACACTCTCACTAGGTGAAGGATCTCTTCCACTATCTCCAGCAGCAATGGGATGACAATGCATATCCTCATCTTGCATATGAGATGGAGATAAATCTCCTAGTGGTTCCTCTAACTCATAGAGCTCAAGATCCTTCTTCACCTCACCAATGCTTGGAAAATCCTCCTCTAGGAAATCCACATCGTGCGACTCAATTTCAGTCATTCCACCATTAAGGTGTTCACCATACATAACATATCCTTTAGATTGCTCAGAATTTCTAATAAAAACACATTTATTAGCTCCATGTTTATGGGAAGTATTGTGAACATACCCAGCAGTTCCCCATGTATGTCAGCCTTCTAAATTAGGCTTTTCGTGATTCCATAACTCATATGGTGTCGAAGGAACTGTTTTTGAAGGCACATGATTAAGGACGTAGGCAGCAGTCAAAAGAGCATCTCTCCAGAAACTTATCAAGAAATTTACTTGCGCCATCATCGACCTAACCATATCAAGAAGAGTTCGATTCCTTCTTTCAGCAACACCATTTTTTTGCGGAGTATCAGGAATCGTCAATTGTCTGCGTATCCCTTTTTCTTCACATAATACTTTGAACTGATCAGACAAGTATTGTCGGCCCCTATAAGTTCGAAAAACTTTCAAGTTTCTCTCTTTCTCATTCTCAACCTCTTCTACAAAGCGCTTGAAACAATTCAAAGCTTCAGAGCGGTGAGGCAACAGAAATACGGAGCCAAAGCCTGAGAAATCATCTATAAATGTTATATAGTAGGATGCACCATGTCGTGCCTTGACATTCATTGGTCTACATATGTTAGAATGGACTAGCTCCAACGGATGAGAAGCCCTATAAGCCTTACCAAAAAGCTTTTTGTATGCTTTCCCAGACAAACAAGGCTCACACGTTGGTAGACTTACTTTGGCGAGGGAGCCCAATAGCCCTTTTCTCTGCCAAGCCTTGCTTGCCAATTTATTGATTCAGACACAATATCAGAAGTAGAAGAAGATGCAACACAAATAGCAAAATTATTACTCCCTCCGTCCCAATTTAAGTGTCCTCTACGAAAAATCAAGCTTTTCAAGAAGTTAAAAATTTTCCTCTAAATTTTCAAAAGTAACCTTAAAAACTATGAATTCAATTAAATGTATTTAAATTGCTTATATCCTATATGGATCTTCAAAATATATATAATATGGATCTTGTTTGATAGATTTCAATTAATTCTATTATGCAAAGTTTTCAAAATCATGAAAATTATTATATGTTGAAAGATATTGTCAATTTTAGAATGATATGAATAGAAAAAACTGTCCAATCAATTAGGAATGAAAGACTACTTTTTAGGGGTAAAATTAAAGGTTCGGTATGTTTTGATGGTTATTTATAGAAAGTGGAGACTTATTTTGGGACATTCCAAAATAGAAAGGTGGACATTTAAAATGGGACAGAGGGAGTAAATTTTGAATCAAGATCGAACATAAAGAAATCATTCTGCAAACTACCATGACCATAAAAAGTTTTTCCAAGATAAATGAACAAACTATTATCCCCAAGCTGAAAAGAAAATCCTAACTCCAATAATACTAAAATTGAAACTAGATTACATCTGATAGTGGTGCATGAAGTACATCATGAAGAAGTAAATTACGTCTGGAATGCATCTTGAGCTGGAAGGTCCCGACTTTCAAAACCTCTTCTTGCGCTCCATTGCCCATTATTACGTATCTTCTACCTAAAGGTATCCGATGATAATCTACAAATCCAGCTCGATCTCTAGCTACATGTTTTGTTGCTCTTGTATCTACGTACAATCCAACTAAGGAGAGAATGAGTCACAAACACATGTGAGCAAACAAAACATTTAGAGAGCTAGTGTTAGGGTTTACCTCCTTGGGCTTAGAGCATTCCTGAGCGAAGTGACCCTTCTGTCCACAATTATAGCATTTAAGTTCGGACTTATCCTTTCCACCACCTTTGCCTTTGTGACGCTTGGTTATATGCCTTCTTTTGGCGCCAGATTTTTAGCCTCTCCTTGTCTAGCTCCTTTTTGATGTCCTTTGCGCTGGGACCTATGCCCCTTGCACTGTCCAGCTTTAGCAACAAGTGTAGCACTGCGGTTTGCATTTGTAACACTCCATGTAGACCACTAGCCCAATACCTTGATTTGATCCACTAGCCACACCACATGACCCAAAATGCTTAAGCCCAAGGTACTAGTAGTAGCCCACATGGTTTGTTATAAACCCAAGACCACTCATGTAAACAACCAATGTGGGACTAACCACCATCTGCCCCCAAACCTGGGGTATTACATCATCTATGTGCTCCGCCTCAAGTTCAAGGTGCCGAGAGATGTCATCAAAATTCTTGATCCCTTCATTGTGCGTAAGCACTGGTTTCACATCTTTCCACAAAGGTTCAAGAAGGGATCTGATGATAGCCAAAATCTATTGCTCATTAGTGAGATTATTGCCAACACACTACAAGAAAAATCATAATTTGCGAGGAATGAAAATCGTCATAAATGGCACACTTTTCCTCGCCAATGGTATAGGCGAGGAAAATATTTTGTCACCAGTTTTGTCGACAAAGGGTTGTCGCAGAAGGTCACATGGCGAGGAAATAAGAATTTCCTCGCCTATAATGCGTTTTTGGCGACGAAATAATTTCCTCTCCTATATTGAGTTTTGGCGAGGAAATATTTCGTCTCCTATATCGATGATTTTTTGTCGATAATTCATCAATTTCCTCGCCAATAATGATGGAAAACGATCCTGGAAAATTACATAGGCGAGGAAACTTTTCGTCGGCAAATAATTTAATTTAAATATTATAAAATAACATAGGCGAGGAAACCTTTCGTCGGCAAGTAATTTAATTTAAATGTTATAAAATTACATAGACGAGGAAATTTTTCGTCGGCAAGTAATTTAATTTAAATGTTATAAAATTACATAGGCGAGGAAATTTTTCGTCGGTAAGTAATTTAATTTAAATGTTATAAAATTACATAGGGGAGGAAATTTTTCGTCGGCAAGTAATTTAATTTAAATGTTATAAAATTACATAGGCGAGGAAACTTTTCGTCGGCAAGTAATTTAATTTAAATGTTATAAAATTACATAGGCGAGGAAACTTTTCGTCATTAGAAAGCTTCTTAGAGAAACCTCTTTAGTGAGAAAATTTTCGTCACCTAAAGAATATATATGAGTATAGGTGACACATTCCTTTGAGAATACAATCCTGTTCATTTTAGAATTCAATAGATATCAAACAAAAACCCTGTATTACATTACATTTCACCAAAATAACTAACATATATTCATAAACCTTCAGAATATTTAGTATTATACACCAATTAGTTCATCCACCATAGGATCTAATGCATCCTTGTTCCAAAGACAAAAAGTCAAAAATAATCAAACTAGACTATATCATGTTCTTATCCTATGCATCATCCAAAAAGAAGACTCAAACTTCATACAAAAAAAAAAAAGAACAGGTCGTCACATATTGATATATCCAAAAAAGAAGTCTTCAATGAAAACCATATACTCTCATCTTTCCCACTATCCCACCTTCTACCTATTCAATCTGCAAAACATCAAACAAGATTACAAAATATTGTTACGATTTTGTTAATAGAATAAGAAAATTTATGTAAACTTAGCAAATATAATGTAGACAACTCAACTAAGAAAATTTATGTATTCAATACAGCTTCGGTACTTGTTAGCAACTTGTGATAAAGTACAGGAATTCCCAACTCCAAAGTCATCTTGCATTTGCATACAATTGGCATAAAATAACACATGAGAGTTTGTCTACTACATGCCATCATCGATATCGGCTCAAGAGAAAAGACACAAAAATAGTTTGACCTTCTCAGTTTCAATTGATGGAGTAAGCCTTCATAATGAAATCACTACAAGAAAAGGCACAAAGAGGCAAAATGTTGCCTGTCGCTCGAAGAATCTATAAGTCGGGCACTCCGGGGGCCGATAACGGCTAAAACCAAGGCGTCGACAAGTCAAATTATGCTTTGACGGTATTTTCTTGTCTTACATGGCCCAAACCATTTATATTAAGTATTTATGACTTCACGGAGGCAAAATATAGCTCGTCGCTCGGGAAATTGATGAATCGGGTACCCGGGGGCCGAAAAACGGCTAAAACCAAGGCGTCGGCAAGTCAAATTCTGCTTTGATGTATTTTCTTGACTCGGATGGCTCACACAGGTCACGTCATGTATTGGTGACTTTATGGAGGTAAAATATCGCCCATTGCACAGGAAATCAACAAATCAGGTGCTTGGAGGCCAGAAAACGGCTAAAAATTATGGCGTTGGCATACCGGATTTTGTTCCACTTCAATTTTCTTGATTTGGACAGTTCAAACAAGTCACGTTATGCACTTGTGACTTTACAGAAGCATCATATTTCCTGTTGCTAAAAAAATTGATGATTGGATACTATGAAATCCAAAAAAGGCTTAAAAACGAGGTGTCGGCGTATCGGGCTATGCTCCACCACTGTTTTCTCACATTGGATGGTTCCCCCAAGCAATATTGAGCATTTTTGGCCTACTGGAAGCATCGTTTCACCTACGGGTCAAGAAATCATTGATTGGACGCTTCAAAATCCAAAAAATGGCCTAAAAACAAGGCGTTGACATGCCAAATCCCACTTTGCTGCAATTTTCTTGATTTTGATAGTTCACACAAGTCACTTTATGCACTTGTGACTTTATGGAAGCATTATATCACCGGTTGCTTAAAAATTTGATGATTGGATACTGTGAAATCCAAAAAAGACTTACAAATGAGGTGTCGGCGTATCGGGTACGCTCCACCATTGTTTTGTCACATTAGATGGTTCTCCCAAGACATATTGAGTATTTTTGGCCTACTGGAAGCATTGTTTCACCTACGGCTCGAGAAATCATTGATTGGACGCTCCTAAGTCCAAATATGACCTAAAATGAAGCATTAACATGCCGGATTGCATTCTACTGCTATTTTGTTAGTTTGAATGGTTCACACAAGTCGCATTGGGCATTTATGACTTTTTGGAATTGTTTCTTTGCATGTTGGCTAAAAAGTTCAAAGACCCGAAATGGCACCATCGGCATGTCAAAACTCATTCCATTGCAAATTCCCCGAGTTATTCCACTCACACGAGTTTTATCATGTATTTATGACTTGGGGGAATTAATGTTTGCAGGCGTTTCGTAAAAGTAGTGAACTTAGCCATGGTGGGGCCCAAGTGGCATGTAAAAGTCCGGTTGTGTCTGTGCGTGCATAGCCAAAGTGATCGAAACATGGAAACATCATTACTTGTCTTACTACTATGGAGCAGTTCTAAAATTCATGCTACTATATGCGCCAACCACTGTAGAGCAGGAGGATTTCACGTTTTCCAAGGTCAATGTATAAAAAAGAAGCAGGAATAAGCTAACTTTTTAAGGAAATGCAGAGAGCAGCAACATATGCAGCAAAGGGCATGTGCAGATCCAAGAAAACACAAGAATCTTGCCAAAAATATGCAGTATCACCGATTCGCCATAAACAGGAAATGCAACTAGCAATTAGCTAACTCAAGCTAAGTAGTAGTGCATAATTAGCCAAGAAGAGTAAGAGCAAATCAATAACTAACATCATGATACAATGAAAAAGTGCAACAACAAAGCTAACAAGAGCTGCACAATCATCAACATACACAGATGACTGAACCAGCCAAAAAACAAAGCTACATTACTCTTAGAATCTTGAACAAGGTCTAAGTCTAACAAGAGCTGCACAATCAACCGAGGAACAATTTCACTGTTTCAAATTTTTACACAAGGTCTCACTAGAGTCCTTGAAATTTCACTAGATTTCCAAATTTCACTAGTTATACAATCAAATTCACTAGATTGCCAAATTTCACTAGATTACTAGTGTCCTTTGTAAAATTTCACTAGATTACCAAATTTCACTACATTACTAGAGTCCTTTGTGAAATTTCACTAGATTACCCAATTTCACTAGATTACTAGTATACTTTGTGATACAGCCATAAAATTGAAGAGAAGTTCGGGTCACAATCTACTCATTAACAAATTCAAAGTCTTACCTCCAAACTTCTCAGATCCGTAGGCGTCTTCGTACCAAACCAGCTAATTCAGCTTGACTACTCTATTTGTAGGCTTAATTCAACTTCAATGTTCGGACAAGCAGCTGCTGCGAGATTTCCAATGCTCGTTGCAGCAATGTATCCACCCGACCAAGCATTCTGCACCAAAATTGAGGGGAAAAAAATTCAGGGCCACCAATAAGGAAACTGAGTAGTCAACAAATGGGAGGCTGCAATGTGACACTAAAAAAAAGATTAACAAAACTACCTTTTACTGAAAAGTGCCCGGATAACAATAGCAGATGAATATATACGTATAAAAGGATGAATTTCTTTGCTCATGCTTTACTTACCTGGAAATTGAAACCTCCAGTTATATTCCATCAACATTTAGTACCTACAGAAAGTTCAAATTCTTGAGTACCACAGATGGGGGCCTAATCTTTTGCTACAAGGTATCAAATTTGCATGTTTACGGGGAAGGTTCATGGAATTTAGCTAGCCTTGAATGTATTTAAACCATAAATATGCCATAGCACTCCCCCAGCCTTTACCAATAATCAAACGATAAAAGATACCCCAGATTCCAAAAGTGCAACAAGTAAACTACCTCTCCAGCGAAGAAGAGATTCAACTGTATCCTGCTCTCCATTGTGCTGAGTGTTATCCTCACAAAGCATGAGGATTATAATCAATTTTCGACACAAGAACATGCACATGAGAGAGAGAGAGAGAGAGAGAGAGAGAGATCTGTTTGATCAAACACCACATCTGGATCAGTAATAATACCCTGAAAACAAACAAAGGAGTGCAAGCAAGAAAAGCTAATATTTAGTTTATATTATTTCCTATTAAGTTTTAAGCACAATTACCATACAAAAACCTTGGATTAGTAACAACGCACAAGTAGATGCTATTTTTTCATTCTGATTCTAAAGATCTCAACAGCAAACAGAGAAGCCTGGAAATGGCTAACACCTAAGCAAAAAAAACATGCCCAGTTTCTATACGACTAATATTTACTACCAAATAGAGAGCATGACTTGCTCTCACATCATATTCCACATAATGATGTTTAAAATAATCCTCACCTAGTTAACTATTTGACAGGTGATAATATACACGAGAAAATACCACCGCACAAATAGACCATTTAAGAAACTACGTTCACAAAACACGTCTTCAAGCCAATGGTACCAGCCGACAAAAAGAAGGTAAGCATTATGACTCGTGTTGTCATCTAGCCGATCAAAGCGAAACGAAATCACCATAGAATATGGCCTTGTCATCTAGCCGATCAAAGCCAATCATAAAGCTTGTATGAGTTGTCTGTTTCCAATATACTATCACATATGTACTCTACAATCGCTTTTGATATTTGACTCGAAAAAAATGTATGAAGGGACAAGAGGTACCTTAGGAACACGAAACTATCCACTACAACTAATCTTTTCAAAGTAACAAATGTACTCCAACCTGTTGTAAGCAAATGCCACTTGGGTTATTCCTGCACATTTTTTCATACACAGGCGAAATGAGGTCTCAGATTCTCAAAGACAGTATTAGAACTTTTTTCTTAACCTGCAAATATCTGATCATGTAAGGGTTACTCTGTAGTCCATGTTATGGGTCTCAAGACTCTCAATGACTAACAAAGATGTTCTTCTTCCTCTCTTTTCCTAAATCCCAGCTGCATAATAAGGAATAAAGAAAAATTGACTAAAAACCATTACCTCGATAAACCAATACCTCGAAAAGCATGATTAAATGGCCATTTCACGCCATGAAGATCCCTGGTGATCAGTTGCTACATAGGATTTTTATTCATATCCTGAACAAGGAAAGCAAGTACTTCGATGATTGATCAATAAAATGACAATAATGAAAGAATTGAACAAGGTCAAAACGGATTCAACATGAGGAGAATTCTACCAGCAGAGGGGAGCAATTGGCGCGCTTTTTCAGAACCGAAGAGCCACCATGACTGCCAGTATCACAGGGATTTAAAACCTTGCAGAATGAGTAAACTATAGGCGTTGGATGTTCCCGAGGGTACAACTCAGGACTTGTTGATTCACTTTGCTGCATACATAACTTATTGGTCAGCAACAACATAACGTCCATCAGAAGCATAGAAAAATTAACTTCACAGGATTTATAGGTTGATACATCTTGTTCTGGGACTAAAGTAATATGTGCATAAACCTCATCACTATGTTGTTCAGCCTACAATCACAAACAATAACTTGCAGAATTAACCGTAGATTGAGTTGCTGAATCATAATTACTAAAAAAACAAAGTAACATTTGAGGGAATTCATTGGCGCTAAGAGGGTTGACTAAAGGATTCGGTATTTAACATTTGGGGAATTCATTTTCAGCGCCAATTATTTCCCGGGCTTGATTTATGCGGTCTATGCCATCGCCCTTAACTGGGCTGCTGGAAAAGAAAAAATCTTGGGTCTATGCCAACGCCCTAGATTGGGCTGCTGGGTAATTGAAGATCTATGCTAGCGGTTCATAATAGGTGTCTTGTTCTGTCTCCCTCTATTTACTAAATCATTTACTTAAACAACCACAAGTCCATAACATTAACTTGTTCTGCTTTAGGGGATTAGAAAACTAAAATTACTTAGGAAAGAGCATTGAAAAGAAGAACATATACATGAAAAAATTGGTTATCTTATCCTACACTCGTCCTAGCATTCCATAGCCAATAATTTTGAACTAATCAAAACAAAAGCCCCAATCTTATTCCATGAAAACATAGAAAACCTAAACAACAGTAAATCAAAACCCAATGCAATAGGTGTTGTCGGTAGTGGTGATGCTTGGAGATTTAAGAGGAGGAAAAAAATAGGGGTCAAATTGGGGGGATAACAGTTACCCCAATATTCTTGAATGAAAACATAACAAGCTAGATAGTTTGTGCAAACCCCAAATTCATTATCACATCCTACTGAATGAAGATTGAGAACCGGGCCTTGTAAAAAATCAAGCCATATCAGGATTTATTGCACAACAAATTAGTGTAGTTTTTCCTTCTAATTACAGGAGTTACCTATTTGGATCTGTCGTCATAGCTGCACAAACTATAGGTTCCAAAAATCTGAGGAGACTCCATGGCACAACAGTTTGTTCAAAATCGAGCCTTAGGAACAAAATATGGCAGACAGTAGTCACAAGAAATCGAGCCAAAACAAAAAAAAAAAAATCGACCCAGAAGGGAAGGTGTGATACCTATTTCGAACAGATTCTAGAAAAATAGAGGAGAAGGAACAAACCTTTGGTGGAACACAGAACGAAATCAGGATTGAAACCCTAGCACACCAATAATCGAGCAATCCTCAGCCAACATGAAGTGAGTTGTTGGAGAGCGCGGGATTTCCAGAGGTCGTGGATTTTCTGCAGAATCAAAACCCAAACAAGACCAGACCAGACTTCAATCGACCATTTCTAAACTCTATTTGTAAAATGGAATCCAGTTAAGAGTTTAGAAATTGGGGAAAGTGATAGAGAAGAAAGAGAAATTCTCATACCAGGAGATACATCGGCAGCGGCGAGGTAGCAATCGGTGATGGTAGCAGCGGCAGAGATGGAGAGGTAGGGCGGCTTGGCTTTGGAATGGAGGAGATACAGAGATACGAGTTAGAGATGGAGAGACCTGTTAGAAAATCTGAAATCTGATTGGGGCTTTTTCTTCTTCCTTTGTTTTTTTCTCTTGCAAAAGACCCGCCCAATATAGCCCAATATAAATTGAAGCCCGCCAAAAGAAATTTCGCTCCAATCAATTACCGACGAAAACAGTTCCTCGCCCTCTGTGAGCTCATTAGCGAGGGATTATTTCCTCGTCCAATTCGTTAAAATAATGAAAAAAGAAATTTCGGTCTATACAAATTAGCGAGGAAAACAGTTCCTCGCCCATTGTGAGTTCATTAACGAGGATTTATTTCGTCGTCCAATTCGGCCAAGTAAAATAATGAAAAAAGAAATTTCGGTCGACACAAATTAGCGAGGAAAGCAGTTCCTCGCCCATTGTGAGTTCATTAGTGAGGATTTATTTCGTCGTCCAATTCGGCCAAGTAAAATAATGAAAAAAGAAATTTCGGTCCACACAAATTAGCGAGGAAAACAGTTCCTCGCCCATTGGGAGTTCATTAGCGAGGATTTATTTCGTCGTCCAATTCGGCCAAGTAAAATAATGAAAAAAGAAATTTTGGTCTGCACAAATTAGCGAGGAAAACAGTTCCTTGCCCATTGGGAGTTCATTAGCGAGGATTTATTTCGTCGTCCAATTCGGCCAAGTAAAATAATGTAAAAAGAAATTTTGGTCCATACAAATTAGCGAGGAAAATATTTCCTCGCCCAATGTGAGTTCATTAGCGAGGAATTATTTCGTCGTCCAATTCGGCCAAATCAAATAATGTAAAAAGAAATTTCGGTCCATACAAATTAACGAGGAAAATATTTGCTCGCCCAATGTGAGCTCATTAGCGAGGAATTATTTCGTCGACCAAGTAAAATAATTTAAAAATAAATTTAGCTCCATAAAAATGAACGACGAAACATTTTCCTCGCCCAAGGTGAGTTTTTCAGTGAGGATTGATTTCGTCGTCCAACGGATTTCAAAGTTTCGCGTGCCCGGGGACGGTATGGAGGGAGCATATTAGCGAGGAAATTTATTATTTCCTCGCCTAAACTTTGGTTTGTCCACTCTTTTGGAGACAAAATTATAAATTTCCTCGCCCATTTACTAATTTTAGCGAGAAAATAATATTTCCTCACCTTAAATTTGCTTTCCCTATAAATTAGTGACGAAATATGATTTTCCTCACAAAAAAGACATAATTGGAGACGAATTTTATTTTCCTCACCAGCATTTCCTCACAGATTATCACTTTTCTTGTGTGACAGCTTTCATTTCTCTCATCATACTTGACATCACCCTAAGGTTTGCGTTTATTCCACTGACCTCCCTTCTGCTTTCTGATATTCCACTACCCTCCCTTACTTTACAAACTATTTGGCAGATACCCCCCTTGCCGTAAAAAAAGGCCTAACGGTGTTAACTTTGATGATGAATTGACGTCAATGTCCTTAATTCGAACTTTACTTTATTTTCTTTATTCGATCTTCCAAAGCTTTTTGAAAACCTGTTTGATTTAATCAACTAATCTCTTGCTCTCTTTCTCTGTCGCGTTTGATTCAATGTGTACAAAAAACTAGGGTTATATCGGTTTAACAAAAGCTGTTCGATTGCTTTTTTTCCATTTTCTGCTATCAGACTTAGACCTCATTTGGTACTATGATCGGTTCTTCTTGGAAGGGCTTTTGCAGCCTCTTAAAACACTTGAGTTTTACAGGTCTTAACCAAATAAATAAATAACCTGGGTATTTTCAGAACATTATCTGCATTTCATAAATAACTAACCTTGGTACTACTCTTTCCTCTTGTCACTTGAGTTTTTCAGATCTTGTCGTAATAACTAACCTGGGTATTCTCAATAACTAACGTGATGATCACCTATTCTGTTAATTTAGGATGCAATCGTTGGAAGAGACACAAGTATCATCTGTTGCTCTGCCCCAATAGTACACGAGGACGAGGACGGCGTGGAATTTGGGATGCAATTCTCTCTCTGCCCCAATGTTAATTTAGGAAGCAATCGTTGTCGCAAGATGCTAGGTTGAATGACGAGGACGAGGACGGCGCGGAATTTGATTCTGCAAGTGGGAAAGAAGGCTAGGCGTTGTAATTGGATTTTTTTCATTTTACTTTAGCTACTGTCCAAGAAATTTGCATTTGATAATCTGGGTAGTCTATGTAGTCTGGGCAGATCCTTGCTTTGCCTTTTGAACACTTGTATTGTCTATATAGGAATTTCCAGATTTTGCTGCCTGTGGATCGTTTTTACTTGGTAGGGATGACGATTTTGTGCTAGTTCAAGTGATGCAGCTATCAACACTTGTCTTAACATGTAGATGGAAGGTACTGATGGATATGAAAATCCAGTGATGCAGCTATTCCATTTTTTTAATTGGTTTTGCAAATGCCTGTAGCTTGGTTTTGCATTGTCCAAGAAATGCAGCTGCTCCATTTTTTTAATTGGTTTTTTAAATACAGAAATCACGGTACTGCTATATTGGTTTTGCAACTTCTAGTGTAACAAATGGAAGCAATTAGCATGCTTTGTTACCATGCTTTGTTAAATGGAAGTATTGAGCATCAAACAAACCCAGGTGGGAAATGACCATATTGATGCTACCATATGGATGAATCAAACAAACCCAGGTGGGAATTCACCATAAGCATTGAGCATCAAACAAATCGAACAAAATCAAAGATGTAAAATTGAAATCAAAATCAAAACCCTAGCACTAGATTTCTTTGATTTCTACCAAAATCAAACCAGAGAGAGAGATAGATAAAGAGATATCTTGTTTACGAGACCTTCGAACTCCAGAGTTATTTGATTTCTTCTTCGTGGTTACAAATTGAACAAAAAAACCCTAAATTTTTTTTGGATGTTTTGAAGCTTTTAAAAATTATTTTTGCAAAATCCGAGCCGTCCAATGTGTTTAAAACATGTTTTTGCAATGTTCGTTTTTTATGTAAAACTGCTCGGATCAAGCTCTTCCCGGTATTTCTTTTTACTAATTTCTCGTGGGGACGCTTAAAAACACCTTTTAAACACATTGGACGGTTCGGATCGTCGAACTTCGATCCGAAAAGTGGAGGTCCGGATTTTTTAAAAATCTGGGAACCCTGACTGGAAGTGGACTGTATATATATATATATATATATATATCAAAATTTTTCTCATATCATCCGATTCTTTATAAAATAAACTATAATTAGGTGACAAATATCATAAAATAGACTTCAAACTAGAGGTGTCAAACGGGCCGGGTCGGCACGGGCACGACACGTTCGACGGCGGCACAGCACGCCAGAGGCATGGAACGACACTGTATAAGTTGGCACATGGCACGGCACGGACACGGATTTGAGCGGGCACATCACGGTATAAGGCGGCACGTGGCACGGCACGTCACGGTCTTCTATGGGCATGACACGGGCACAACACGAAGTCAACGGGCCACGAGGCACGGCACGACACGGATTTATTCTGCACGGCACGGGCACGAGCACGGAAATTGGCACGGCAGGGCACGGCACGGAAGTAGGACAGGCATGGCACGACACGGGCACGTTGCAGCACGGACACACGGTTCTAGCAAGGCACGTTGGCACGGCACGACACGGGCACGGCAGGAGGCAAAAAACAAAATGTTAAATACTTTATTTCTATCATTGTATGTATTTTTTGATAATTTTTTTAAAAAAAGAAGAATTAATTTTTTGTTATTTTAGTGAATTATATATTTAGCTCAAGTTAATAAAATTGAAGTCAAGACATGAACAAAAAAATAAACAAAAAAAAAAAAAGAAAGAAAAGGGAAAAATAAGTTACAATTTTACATTTTATATTATTTTATTTTTAGAGAGAGAGAGAGTTTGGACAACAAAAAATAAATAATTTTTTAAAACATTTTATATGATTAATAAATTTTAAATCAAAATTCAAACATGAAAAAAAATGTTTACCGGCATCGGCATTATACCGCACGTTCCCAAATATTACATATTTACATATACTGATATTATACATTTATACTCATATACATTGCCAGATTGCCTTTTATGAGTTTATCTAATAAAGATTTAAAAAAATATATTAATTTGTTTTTGTGAAAATTTTAAAAAATAAATAAATAATCTATGTTTGTTTAAGTAATTCATGACTCATGAACAAAAAAAAAAAATAAATAATAATAATAATAATTTTTTTTTTAGAGAGAGAGTGAGTGAGAGAGAGATAGTTAGACAAAAAAAGTTACAAATTGTTTTTATAAATAAAATGATAGAAATTCAAATTATAGGAATTAAATTCTTTTAATAAATTATAAAAGACTCACAATAATAGACCTCCACTTTTTGGACCAAATTTCGACGATCGGAACCGTTGATATGTTTAAAACGTGTTTTCAATGTCCTATGCAAGGATTTGGCAAAAAATAGTGCTCAGAAGGACCTTAAAAATCTTGTCCGATCAAGCCCTTCTGGCAAGTTTTTTTCCCCAAATCCTTGCATAGGACCTTAAAAACACGTTCTAAACACGTCTAACGGTTTTGATTTTGAAAAAATTGATTAGGTGGCGTTGAAGTGGTGCATTATAGTACTGAAATTCCACGAAATGCACTAAATGTGTTCTGATCGTGTGGTTGCCGATATCGGATGATCATCGATTTGGGCGAGAATGATAAAATTGATAAGATATTAAATCGTAACGGTTTAGATCGAACATTCAGAAAAATGAGTGTGCACCTACCTTTCAATTCTATACATCGAACTTACTTCTATATGAACCAAGTTACTATGTTATAGTATAATGTACGATAGCCACACAATCGCAACACAACTATGACGATCCACACCGTTCACTTTGTTTGTCTTGATGTTTTAATGACTCTCACCAATTTTTGCGTCTATCGGATTTTGAAAGGTCCTTCATCGGAACACAATGACGACGATCTTCACCGTTTATTACAAAAAATGGCTTTTGGGTCCCACTTTTTGGTCCCGCGTGACTAATCCAAACAGTTAAATAATTTCAACATAATGTTTTTTATGACTTTGCAAAAAACCAGGTCGATTGGATATGCCCAACTCGTCGATCCAAGCTATGCACATCCAATTGATTTAAAAATTTACAGTTTTGGATGTACCAGTTACGCATATCCAATTGTTCTGATTTTTTGCAAGGGCGTACAAAACGTTATTTTAAAATTATTTAACGGTTTGGATTATTCACGCGAGATCAAAAAGTGGGACCCAAAGTGCCATTTTCTGTGCACTAATCTGTTACCGTAGCCCTAGATTTTAGGGGTATAAATACCCCATTATATATTACTGCAGCCACAGTCATTGCAACCCTAATCTCTCTCTCTCTCTACATTCTCGAACGGTCTCAGATCCTCTCTCTCTCTCTCTCTCTCTCTCTCTCTCTCTCTCTCTCTCTCTCTCTCTCGAATGGTCCTCTGATCCACCACCGATCGACCACCATTACCACCACACCACCCGTCCACCACCGATCGACCACCATCCACCACCACACCACCAGGCCATCACCGATCGACCACCACAACACCAGTCCACCACCGATCGACTACCATCCACCACCAGTCCACCATTGTTTGTGGCTAAGGTTTGTGGCTAGGGTTTGTGTGTGTGTGTGTAAGGCTCTGAGTCTCCACCACTGTGTTCAACCGAAGGGTAAGACTCTATCTGTGTGTGTGTGTGTGTGTGTGTGTGTTGGGTTTGTTGATTTGTTCCACCATTGATTTGATTTGATCTGTGTTTGGATTTCCGTAGATTAGTAGATGGATGCGAGTAATTTTGATTTTGGAGTGGGGGATCCTAACCCCCACTCTGAGTCTTCTGATGATGAATATGGTGGAAACGATGTCCCTGTTCATGTAGCAACACAGGGACAGGGTTTGGAGTCTGTTAGTGAAGCTGCCTCCACTGGAAGAGGAGTATATGCATACAAAAGTTTAAACGGTTTAGGGCAGCATGGTAGACACATTTACGCTAAACATCCAAAAAAAATTGTGCATTTGAGTGGTGAATCTGATAGTAGTATGCAAAATTTTGTTTATACGAAAGAAAAAATGAGAGATGGACTGGCCCGTTACGTAGCATCAGCAAAACAACCATTTACGTTTGGTGATGATATTAGATTTGAAAATTTTATTAAAACTTGCTTTTATCCTCCATTTTCTAAAGTTTCTCGAAAAATACAACCTGTAGTGATACGAAGAAAGCGTATTTTGAAGTTAGAAAATATTTGATTTCTGAACTTGCTGGAATTGGTGCAATCTCTTTTACTTCTGATATGTGGTCTGGTATAAATAATTGTGGTTATATTTGTGTGACTGCTCATTATATAGACTCTACATGGACTTTGCGAAAAAAAATTATTGCTTTCCGTTTAGTGGAGTTTCCTCATGATGCTGATCAGATTTTTGAAAAGTTTATGACTATTTTTTAAGGATTATGAAGTTGTTGATAAAGTTTTTAGCCGTACTTTAGACAATGCCTCTGCTAATACTGTTGCATTGCCATTGTTTAGAAGAAATTTGAGTCCTGCATATTTTGGTGACTTATTGCATGTTCGATGTGTGTGCCATGTCATTAACTTAGTTGTGCAAGATGGTTTGAAACATATAGCACCGCATATTTGAAAAATTCGAGCTGCTGTTCTTTTTATTGGTACTTCCTCATCTAGGCAACAAGAATTTGATAAATTGTGTGCTACATGTTATAATTTGAAGTCCAAACAAATGAATTATGATGTTCCTACTCGTTGGAATTCGACCTATCTTATGTTAAAGTCTTGTAGGAAATATAGTGATGCAATATCTGCTTTTGTTAACCAGAGGTATCGTGGTGCTCCTTTAACTCCAACTGATTGGAATATTGCTTTCGAGTTCATGAAATTTTTGAAAGTGTTTTATGTTGCTACCTTAGCTTGTTCGGGTGTTCGTTATTCTACCTCTTCTATTGTGCTTAATCATCTTTACAATATTAGTCTAAATTTGCGTAATCATAGGGCACAACCAAATTTTGTAAATGCTTGTATAGATATGGAAGTAAAATTGAGAAAATATTATGAGGACATGCCATCATTATTTATGTTAGCTGCAGTAATGGACCCTAGGATTAAGGTAGCTGGTGTTTCTGTGCTTTTAAGAGAGATTGGTACCAATTTAGGGATTAATACTTTACCTTCTTCTGATGTTGTGACTCATTTATTGAATGCATTGTATGCTAGATATGAAGCTAAGTTTGGTGCAATTGCTACATGTACTTCTTCTTCTACAAGTAATGATGCATCTTGGTCTTTGCTCAGTTCAAGTTTAGGATTAGGAAGTAGCTCTGTAACTTCACGCACTGAACTTCTTAAATATTTCGACCTAGAATCTGTTAGCGCAAATGACATGATTAATTTTGATATCTTAGTATGATGAAAATCTCATCAAACGACTTATCTCATTCTTTCAATCATGGCATGTGATCTACTAACAGCTCTTGTGTCTACAATGGCCTACGAATCTGCTTTTAGTGCAGGTAAAAGAGTGTTGGATGAGAAGAGGAGCAGACTAGCTTCAGACATTTTGGATTGTCTCATGTGCTTGAAAGATTGGGAGGATGCACGCCTTGGAATTGAAAAAGGCTCAGGTAAAGAAGAATTTAGAGGTTATTTTGCAGACTCTGATATAGATAGTGATTAGCCTAATATTCATTATTATGCGGGGCTTGTGTCTGTGACTTATTCATTTCAGTAAGTGGGCTGAAGTGGGTTGGCAACTTATGGCAACATGATGTTGCCCCCACTTCAGTTATGACATGTGTGTGTGTGAAGCAACAAGTGCAGCAAACAGTGTGTGACTCTGTGTGGGTTTGGCAACTTATGGCAACATGATGTTGCCCCAACTTCAGTGTGTGACTGTGTGTGGGTTTGGCAACTTGTGGCAACATGATGTTGCCCCCACTTCAGTTGTGTGACTGTGTGTGGGTTTGACAACTTATGGCAACATGATGTTTGCCCTCACTTCAGTTGTGTGTGTGTGTGTGTGTGTGTGTGGTCTCCTTTTAGTTTGAAATGAATAAGTCACAGACACAACCCCTTAGCTCCATGTTCAAACTTAAAATAAAACATGAATTGTGATTTGTAACTAATGATAGTCTTAAATGACAACATAATGTTGCATCCTTTTCAGTTTGTGAATTCTGAATTTGGTCAATGATGATTGTTGAGCCCAATGTGGGCAATGATGATTGTTGAGCCCTGAATTAATGTGTTATAGTGATTGGATTTGGGCAATGATGATTGTTGAGCCCTGAATTTATGTGTTATAGACTATAGTGATTGAATTTGTGCAATGATAATTGTTGAGCCCTGAATTTGTGTTATAGTGACTGAATTTGGGCAATGATGATTGTTTAGCCCTGAATTTGTGTATTACAGTTACTGATTAGGGGCAATGATGATTGTTGAGCCCATTTCAAAGTAAACAAAAAAGGCAATGATGTTGATTGGATTGACTTGTGCTGTTGTGTGGTGTTGTGGTGGTCGATCGTGGTGGACGTTGTGCTGTGGTGGTGGATCGATGTTGATTCACTTGTTGTTGCACCTGTTTCCTGCACTTGTTTGCTTCACTTGTGTGCTGCACCACTTGCTGCATTTGTTTGTTGCACCTGTTAGTTGTTCGTTGCACTTGTTTGCTGCACCTGTTGCTGCACTTGCTGCACTTGAATTTCATTTATATGGGCAATGATGCTTGCTGAGCCCGATTCAAGTTTGTATTCTCTCATTTCGTTACATGCAGGTGGTTTCAACTCAAGCCTTCTTGAGGCAAAGAGAGAAATTGAACAACAGGGGTCTTAGGTGACCAAGAGCTTCATATTGTTATTGTGTTACTGTTATCTTGTCTCCAATGGAATGAGACATTCCTTGGATTTTCTTATTATTGTTTGCTCTATTTTGCCTCCAATGGAAGGAGGCATTCCTTGGATGTTTCTTATAATTGTCTGCTCTGTTAAGTTATTCTGTCTCCAATGGAAGGAGGCATTCCATGGTTGTGTACATTTCTGGAATTCTTGTATGTATTAATAGGTTAATAGCTTTCAATTTTGTGTACATTTCTAGAATTCTTGTATGTATTAATAGGTTAATAGCTTTCAATTTGTTTTATGTAACTTGTAAGTTGTAATAGGTTAAATGGTTAATATCTTTCAATTTTTTTTTAATTATGTAACTTGTAAGTTGTAATAGGTTAAATGGTTAATAGCTTTCAATTTTTTTTTAATTATGTAACTTGTGATTTTTTTTCAACTATGTAATTTGAAAATTGATGGCACATTGGCATTTGGCACGACATGATTTTAAAAAACACGGCACGACACACGATTTAGTAAACGGGCCGGCACGGCATGACATGATTCAAAAAGCACGACACCAAAGTAAACGGGCCAGCACGGCACGACACGATTCAAAATAACACGGCACGACACAACACCATTAAAAAGGCACGTCACGATACGACAAGACAATAAAAAAGCACGACACGACACAACACAATTTAGTCAACGGCATGGCACGGCACGAGTAATTAAATCGGGCACGGAACGGCACGTCACGACCTTAAAATGGCACGACCCGACACGGCACGGTAAAGTAAATTGGCACGGCCCGGCACGGCAAGGCATGAGCACGTTATGTCACGGCACGCCGCAGCACGATAAAGAAAATGGGCACGGCACGAAGCACGATAGACATGTAAGTTGAGTTGCACGGCACGGCACGACACGGCAATCACGTTTGACACCCCTACTTCAAACTAGCAAAAAAATGCTCCAAGCGCAAAATGAAATGTCTATTTTTCAGAGATTTCAAATCCATAGTTGGTGATTGTTTTTACTTAGTGGGCCCAAATTTTCCAGATGTCCTATTCACTGTCCGTAAACCTTCACCTTTTCCAAGCTACTGTCAATCTGTAATCACAATCGTCGGCATAAATCTCTCAGTCCGTGGTCACGCACCACCCCGTTCATCCAACGGTCCGCATCTTTCATTTCACAACGAAAAAATTACTCCCTCCGTCCCATATTGTTAGTAGGGGTGTACACGGTCCGGATTGGATTGAATTGGCATGAATCCAATCTTAATACGCGAATGACGATTTTTAGAAAATACAATCCGTGTCCGAACCAAAAGTCTCACGGTTCGGTTCCAATCCGATCCGCGAGTCAAGGATCGGTTCCGGTTTTATCCACGGATTACGTGTCATACGTAAACAAGTAACAAACAGTTTCATCAAAATAAAATCCTGAAAAATCCAGGGTAGAAAACAGAGAGACCTTAGATGGAGCATGTGATGACACAACCGGAGCCTAAACAAGCAGTAGTGGAAAGCATGTAGCTTAGTTCAGTTACATAGTGGAATCGAAACAAAGACCATTTAATAGCAAAAAAAAAAAAAAAAAAACAGTGAACATTTACTAAATTCAGTGAACAACTACTAAATTGATTAAAATCCAATACAAATGCACGACAGTGGAATTAATACATCAAATGGGGTACCAATTTACCTCCTAGATTTTGTAGGAGATAACATTATAACCCTATATCAAATTGACAATATTTATGAAAGTGGTAAAATTATTTATACATACATACATAGATACATATATATTTATTTTTTAAAAATTATATATAATAATAATCTCACGGTCCGGATTGGTTAATCCACGATTTCAAAATCAAAATCCATGTCCGGACCGCGAGTCACGGTTTATTATTTTTTGGATCCGTTTCCTGACCATTAATCCCCGGTTAAACTCCAAAACATACGGATTGGTTCGGTCCGGACCGAATTCACGGTTCATCGATTTTTTTGTGCAACCCTAATTGTTGGGCCTCTTTACTTTTTTGAATGTCTCAAAGAATTATTTATTACCTCATAATCTATGATGTTTTTGGTAATTCCAACAACTTTGTTTAATAAACCTAATTGAAAACTATAAAACAAGATCCATATTGAATATAAAAAACTTAATAAATAAAAAATTATAGACAATTTTTTGAGACGTCTAAAAAAATAAAGAGACTCAACAATATGGAATAGAGGGAGTATCGTTTAGATCAGCTTGTCTCCAAGGCGATCAAAATTAGAAGAAGTTAGATCCTCCTCCCCCAAAATGTTAGATCTGCTCCGGAGTAGGTGTCAATCGATCAGCTCCGGCACCAGCTCTGGCAACAATCGATCTCTCTCTCTCTTGCAACTTTTGCGTTGGTCTCTCTCTCTCTAATTCTACTCCGATCATTGTCTTCTCGATCTGCAAATCTCGGACGAAACTTGACATACCACCATCTCGTTTGGCATTCTCTGAAATTACCGGTACTTTCTGGTATGGGCCGGTATTGACTTCGGGACAAAACTTGAGGTTCATAGTACCGTTCATATGTAAATCCGGTACATACCAATCGGTACGAAATGAGATTCATAACCTTGATTTTTCTTCCCATGTGTTTTAAGTTGTCGGTTGTAAAATTCCCCTTCTGTTAGGACATTGTTACTAATTTGGACAGAAATGCTAAAATCACTATTTATGTCTATATATTTGATCATTTTACCTGAACCCCGATGTGGGTGTTGTTCTACGGGCACGCCGCCGCCGTGCTGGTGTTATGCTAATGATCGGAGATGTTCACCGCGTAGAACTCGTTGAGTTCTACATGTGTAACAAAAACCAGCTCGATTAAATATCGTTAAGTGCCACATCGGAACAGATATAACTTGTTACAATGGTTTTGATTTAGTGTTTCGGATCTGTTCGGAATCATGCATTTCAATAACTTGTTGCAATGGTTTTGATTTAATGTTTCGGATCCATTTGCAATCATTCATTTCAAGATAATAATGTTCCGATGAGACATTTAATGATATTCGATTTTTGGTACACTTGTAGTACTCAATGAGCTGTACGTGGTGAACGTCTCTGATCGTCGGACCGACAGCACAAGCCCTTACACAGCGCGCTACATAGAACCCCTGATTCTATTTTACCTTGGTAAGATGATGAAAGCCATGAACCCCCACCCAATCCCATTTTAAAGGACCTATAGTAATTTTTTTTCCCTCATTTATTAGTTTTACATCAAAAAGCGGAATCGAAAAAGTTATACTATTGAAACTCAAAAAAAGACAAAAATAAATGATAATACCAAAATCATTTTTGTTAATGCCAACATTATAGTGCATAAAAGACACTGCATAGTTTTGGCGAAAAAAAAAATAGTTTTGTATCCACAAGTCTTTTTTCTTTGTCCGGTTTGGGTTTTGAGGGAGAGTTTTTGGGGTAATGCATAGAGAGAGAGAAAAAGAAAATTTTACTGGGGACCGTGTGGGGTGGGTCTTGAGACCCAAACCGAACAAAGTGTTTATATACTGTTGGAAAAAACTTGATTTTTATAAATTTTTATTAATTGTTTTAGTGGGTCCCACACGTCCACGTGGACGGACCCACATACCGTTGTGTACGTCTTGGTTAGGAGATTAAGACCGAACACTCGGTTGGCCAAAATCAAGTTAAGGTGAATGAGAAATTGACCTTTAATAGTGCCTACATGAACTTGGTAGAAGGGGGAAAATTCTCTTGCCCCACATTGGTTGTGGAGAACAAGTTGATTGGGTATATTTACCCTTAGTTTGACTTAAGGGATTGGGCCCTTAGGGTCATGGAAGTTTTATAGGGGGAGAAGGCATGGACAAAGTGGGCTTTAAACCCCACGCGCGCGCCGCCGCCTGCCCGACCGGGCTGGGCTAGGTCATTAGATAAGATTTGGCTTGGCCCAAGAGGTTCTTATCTTTTTGCTGAAAATTTATTACCGAACTGGGTCGGGTCAAAACCGATCCATAACGTTTTAATTCAGTCTCTTCCTTATTCTTCCGAAACGTTTTTCCCTTTCCCGTCGTTACTGTGCGTGAACCGTGAAACAGTACCAATCGTGACTGTTCGGTTCCGAACAGCCACGCCTTTCGGTTCATGTCTCTGCCGATCGGGTGTCTATTTTCCTATAAATAGAACCCTCCTCTTCTCATTTCATTCACATTTTCTTGCATACAAATCTGCATCATTCAGCATAAAACA
Organism: Vaccinium vitis-idaea; assembly: GCA_963854785.1. Taxonomy (NCBI): domain Eukaryota; kingdom Viridiplantae; phylum Streptophyta; class Magnoliopsida; order Ericales; family Ericaceae; genus Vaccinium; species Vaccinium vitis-idaea. The sequence goes on along the minus strand of OY978216.1, from coordinate 23,379,133 downwards.
TCTGAGAGTTGCTGCGTAGTTTTCTGGTTCGCTTACTGTACAGATTGGAGTGCTACATCCGTGTAGTCCTGGGAAACAGACGTTTGCGTAGTCCATCAGCACCGTAGTGGAGGACGAATCTGTTTTAAGGACAGAGTATCTAAATACTTGCCCCGGTTCGATTCGAGTCGTCTCTTACCAAATTCCGGTGTACTGAATTTGGTCCAGTAAGTTTCTGTTCATTGATTTATCTCTGATTATTTGTTGTTTTTCCAGATTTACACAACTGAGTTTATAACAATCTTAAAACAGATTCGGTTTAGTTTAAAAAACTCGGTTTATAATCTGGAATTATATCGTGCTTCATTACCGTTCGGTTTCTGTAATTTTTTGTCTTGATAATAGTCTACATCACAGATTGGTTGTTAATGACATAATTCTTACTTGTTCGATTGATACTTGAGTCATGTTTTGAATAATTTCATTTAATCAGTAGGTTTCTAATTTTGCTGTCTCTGTTACATAAAATTGCATTTCAGTACTTGTAATTTAAGATTCTAGTAATTAGTTTGGTTCAATCAGTTTCTTTCAAAACCCATTCGAGTGATCAATTTTGTTTTTTTTTTCCTGTCAGTATCACTAAACTTGGTATATCTAAAAGTCAAGTTTCTCGTTCATTGTGGTTTTACTTAGTAAAACAATCAGTAAGGGTATTTTAAAAAAAAAAAAATACAATAAGGTTATATTCTTTTGCAAGTCTATTCTGTCGTCTAGTCAATTTTAATTTTTGGAAGCATTGAACAGTAGCATTATATTCTCTACTTCATAGAGTCTTGATTTGGGTTATACAGTCAGTAGACTTGTTGTGTTTTTCCAAACTCTTAAAATATTGTGCACATCATATTAGTGTCCTGTAACAGATCAATTTTAATCTATTAGTGTTCACGGGCTCTTTATTTATTTTTCCAAATAAAAGTGTATGACTTTTTGTTTCGGTTAAAGTGAAATCTGTTATTTATTGATTGTGTCGATCTTCTGTTTTTTGTAACAGAAATGGAAGTCGAAAACCCAAATGGAAATGTCCCTCCTACTAACCCTCCTCTTGTGGTTCCAACTGCTGTACCTCTGGGTCCGGTTGCGTTGCCGGTGAACCATTCCGAGAAACCGGAAAAGTTCAATGGTACGGAGTTTAAGAGATGGCAAATGAAGATGATGTTTTATCTCACTACACTCCGTTTGTCGAGGTTTTTGTCTGAAAATGCCCCCACTTTGGCAGAAGATGAGACAGATGTTCAGGTTCGGATTGCATATGATGATTGGAAGAATTCTGACTATCTCTGCCGAAACTACATTCTCAATGGACTGGACAATGCATTATATAATGTGTATTGTACGGCCCAAACTGCAAAGGAACTTTGGCTTACATTGGAGAAGAAATATGTATCTGAAGATGCCGGGTTGAAAAAGTTTGTTGTGGGGAGGTTCTTGGACTACAAAATGGTTGACACAAAGTCTGTGATGGCTCAAACCCAAGAACTCCAGGTGCTGCTTCATGAGATTCATTCCGAGGGAATGATTTTGAGTGAGTCTTTCCAAGTGGCTGCGATCATTTGGAAGTTGCCGCCTCTTTGGAAAGATTTCAAAAAGAAGATGAAGCACAAGCGTAAAGAGATGAATATGGAAGATCTGATTACGCATCTGCGAATGGAAGAAAACACTATGAATATGGACAAGAAGGTTGCTAATCAGTATGCTGCAAAAGCTAATATGGTTGAACAAGAGCACAAACCAGGCAAATGGAAGAATGGTAATAAGAGGAAGTATCAGGGTAAAGGTATTAACCTCGGTCCGCGAGGAGGGGTGGCTAAAAGGCTAAGACCGATGGCAAGCACAAATTTACTGGCAAGTGCTTTGTCTGTGACAAACAGGGTCATCGGGTTGCTGAATGTCATAGCAAAAAACAAGCACAAGCCAATGTGGCTGAAATGGAGATTCTGTCTGATGGTGTTGGAGAGATGAATCTCTCTGCTATGGTATCTGAAGTCAATCTGGTGGGTTCCAATCCCAAGGAATGGTTTGTGGACACTGGCGCAACTCGCCATGTGTGCGCAGATAAGAAGATGTTCACCACCTATAAACTGGTGGATTCTGGTGAACATCTCTACATGGGAAACTCCTCGACCTCTAAAGTTGAAGGAGTTGGAATGGTGGTTCTCAAAATGACTTCAGGCAAAGAGGTGACTCTTAAGGAGGTGATGCATGTGCCAGAAATTCGCAAGAATCTGATTTCTGGTTCGCTGTTGGTCAAACATGGCTTTTGCTTGGTTTTCCAGGCTGATAAGGTTGTGCTGAGGAAGAAAGGAATGTATGTGGGTAGGGGTTACATGGTGAATGACATGTTCAAAATGAATGTACTGACTAAGGTTCCGGCCTCTCCGGGTGTGACACAGGTTCCGGCCTCTCCGGTTGTCAATGAAATGAACACAATTTCTGATTATATGCTTGAGTTTTCTGATTTATGGCATGGTAGATTAGGACATGTTAATTTTGGTTCATTAAAACGTTTGATAGACACAGATTGCATACCAAAATTTAGTATTAAATCTGGTCATAAATGTGAAATTTGTGTTGAGGCAAAAATGACAAGGAATTCATTTCAAAATGTAGAAAGAAGTACGGAACCACTTGGATTGATTCATACAGACCTATGTGACTTAAAGTCTGTTGAAACTATTGGTGGAAATAAATACTTCATTACTTTTATTGACGATTGCACTAAATACTGTTATGTATATTTGCTTAAAACCAAAAGTGAAGCCATAGAATCATTTATCCACTACAAGGCTGAAGTGGAAAATCAACTTGGCAAAAAGATCAAAATGATTAGAAGTGATCGAGGTGGTGAATACGAAGCACCATTTGGTGAATTTTGTGCCAAACATGGTATTATTCACCAAACGACTGCTCCTTATACACCACAACAAAACAGAGTTGCTGAACGAAAGAACAGAACTCTAAAGGAGATGATGAATGCCATGTTGATAAGTTCGGGATTACCACAGTATTTGTGGGGAGACGCAATTCTCTCTGCTAACTATATCTTGAACAAAATCCCACACAAGAAAACAAAGATTTCTCCTTATGAGTTGTGGAAAGGTATAAAGCCTTTCTACAAATACTTGAAAATGTGGGGGTGTTTGGCGAATGTGGCAGTTCCCGGTCCTAAAAAGATTAAGATAGGACCTAAAACTGTTGATTGTGTTTTCATTGGTTATGCTTATTATAGCAGTGCATATCGTTTACTTGAAAATAGGGTGCACTTTCCTATTATAGGGTTTTAGTGGTTTAGGCACTTTCATATGGTACTCTAGTCATAGGGTACCGTAGGGTTTAGGTTTAGGGTGCACTTTCTTATTATAAGATATAGTGGTTTAGACACTTTCATAGGGCACCTTAGGATTTTAGGTACTTTCATAGGGCACCTTAGGATTTTAGGTACTTTCATAGGGTACCCTATGATTTAGGTATTTTTATACGGGTTGGAGAGTTGAAGAGAGAGGGGGCTTGACCTGATGGTAATTATGGGATCTAAAGGTGACCTGATGGTAAATGTCTCTCATTTCTATCAAGGGAACCTGGGATTGCATCCCTTGTCTAAGCAGAGGCTTTCGAGGGAGAACGTAGAGGTAACTTTGCATTGATTCTCAAAGATCTTTTGGAGAATTATATTTCCCTTGCTCTTCTATTCGTAGCTATAGATTTCCCCGTTCAAGAAAAGCCTCTACAAAAATACGAGGTACGAATCAGGGCATGTGCTATATCACGCCCTCAAAATTTTAAAAGCCAAATACATTTATAATTCTATGTGGAAAGTCAACAAAACTCAATAATCCAAGTCAAAGTTCAAGTCCACCCTATAAGGTCAACGGCATACATCCATAATAGTCAATGGGTACCCGTACCCCAAATATAAAGTGTTAAATCTTAAAAGTTATTACAATCCCAAGTGGAAAGAAATATGTCAAATGAAATTACAAAATCATCTTATTTCAAAATAAATAAAGTCCAAAGATGATTCTATAACTCTTCCTTTAAGCTTTCAAAAATATGCATGGATGCACTCCAAGCCAATCTATATCATGCGTTGTGCAAGGGTACTTGAAATTATTAGGGTGAGCTCACTAGTCCAGTAGAGAAAAGTCTACCAATACTAAGTGCAATGAAAATGCAAGTACGGGGTGGAGATGGGGATGACAAGTCACGCAAGAATATTCCAAGGTCTCATAAGAACTAAAGAGAAGGAAAGTAAACTCACAAGTTCCTAGATTCATAGACTTTCACCCAAGTGTACCCGATACGTACGTACCCGACACGTACCGAACCTCTCAATACTCAAATCCCTCTCCACATCTTCACTCAAACTCCAACCCAAATGTTTTAGTAACACACTTTTCTAAAGGCAACAATAGTTATGAGTCATATTTATAGTCGCATATCTTTGATTTTGTGGCTGTAATGTTGAATTGAGCATATGAATGCATTATGTTTCCTAGATTTTCTCCATCAATTCTCTTCCAATTTTAAGCCTTTCAAATCACACTACAAGAAAAAGCACATTTGGTGACTAAGAATTTGGTCACTAAAAGGCCCTATTTAGTCACCAAAGTCCACCGTGACCAAAAATAATTTGGTCACCTGACCCTACTCGCAGAAAGGTATTGGTGACCAAATTTGTTGTGGTCATGAAAGCATAACATTTAGTGACTAGAACTTGGTCACGGTTGTATCCTTTGGGTGACCGCATAAATTTGGTCATTGAAAAGTGGTGGTCACTAAATGGTACTATTTGTTGACCACAAACTTTGGTCACCGAAAACTGGTGGTCACAAAATGATACACTTTACCTACCAAAACAGTAGTCACTAAAAGATGGTTTTCGTGACTAGTTAATAGCTATGTGTAGGCGACCAACCTTTAGTCACAAAATCTTCTAATTTCTTCTTCTTCAAAAAAAAAAAAGGCCAATATACAAGGCCTATTACAGAAATTACTCTAGCATTTGTAGAGTTCAAATGATATGCGGATATGCTACAAAAAAGTCATAAGTATGCAATCCCCAGTCTCTCGACCACGAAATCATACTATTCTGATAGTCTAGGAGGCTGCCCACGTGCTCCACACAAGAAGACATGCCTTCTGGTCTTCGCACGAACGACAATAGCCAAACTCACTACGACTTCTTCGTAAAGAACCAAGTCGACCCTACTCACAGCAAGCTCAGTGATTTCATCAAAATATAGCTGCACCAACAAGAATGATTGTAGAATCAAATTTAACAGGTAGCCAAGTTGTAATCAAACATAATTGTGTACTTTTGGGGGGAAAAAAAAGTTAAGAGTACCATGTACCTGAAGCTCCCTAGACAGTACATGTTTAACGAGTAATTTAATGTCAACAGGAACTCCATCATCTTTTTGCTCGGGTTTTTGGTTATTAGGAGCAGCAACAATAACACAATTACAAGCAATCATTACAAATATAAACTCCTCTAATATGCAATCAAGCCACTGCAAAATAGAATTATTCAAGTAAAGAAGATTTAGTTTAGATTTAGAAACCTACAACAGGAGTATTTTCTGAAATAGCAGGTTGTGCTCCTTCAATAGCTAGGCAGTGGCAAATGACTGAAGTATCAAGTAGTGCTTTTGGAGAGGAACTTCAATCACCTAGATGTAAAAGAATCAGGAAAACAAATAAGAAAAGAGAATATTTTTCACATGAGAAGTCTTTCATAAATATCAAAGTTAACGCATGCCATTTTGAAATTATATTTAAGTGGTTTAGCAGTAAATTTTGAAAGAATATGAAACAGTTACTTAGATTAGAAATGAAAGTCCCACTTCCCATTGATTTCTTTTTGACCATCAACCATAGAAAGATCAATACCAATGCTGGTTCCACTTGTGGCTTGTTCCTAAACAGAAAACTTTAAGAAACTCATATTCTTTATGTTCAAATACTAAGGATGATAGATTCATACATGCAGCTTAAATGTAGTATTTGAACCACAAAATTTCCCCATAGATGCTTTCCTATATTCCACCTGAAGAGTCCAAGAGCAATTACTAACACCAAAAAACATATCAACCTTTTTTGGATACAATTAAAACAATCTCACTAATGCAACCATTATTCACATGACAAACTAGATAAACTAACTTGCTCTTCCTACTTCCTCACCAATCCAGTTGATTAGCAAAGAATGATTGGCATGGTTATTATGTAGATCTAAAAGCTAAAATCAGGTTCCAATTACCCCATTGGTTATATCTTAAAAGGAAGAGAATGAGAGAAACAGATGTTCAAGTTCATGACTATTCAATTACAAGCAATGTGTACATATGCATAAACTAGGTGGAAACCGCCGTGCTTCGCATGGTGGTGTAACCCGTTGGCTGGAAATTTGTAGACACCCCAATTTTGAACCCGAGATGCGCTCAAGCATCCCCGATGATGAAACGGACCAATCATGATTACCTGGAACTTGTGAGAATGACTTGAATTTGATCAAAATCAACCAAACACCACCCAAACAACCAAAATAGCCCAAACCAACCCAAGCATTGTTGAACCAAGCCAAACCATCAATCTGCCACCAAGAACCTTGAGCGCTCAAACCCCTGAGAAACACCTTGAGCGCTCAAGCCCACGGCTTTGAGCGCTCAACTCTGATCCAGTCAGCAACTTGCAGAGTATCTCATCATGAGATTTTCTGCATGGGAGCGTCTGAGATGATCTTATACGATCTCTATATGTATAATACACTCCACTAGCTCCGAAAATACACAAAATATACTTCTCCCCCACTTTCAAAATAAAAACCCACTTCCTCTCTCTCCTCTCTTCCCTCCCACTCACTCTATAAAACCCATTCACTACCCCTGGTTTTGGAGGTGAACCACTCTCATACACCAGCTCTCAATCCACCCAGAATTGGTTGTTCTCTCTCTCTCTCTACAAAACCACACATTCATTACCAAAACCAGTGGCAAAAACCACCTTTCAAGTCCAAAATTGAGTCCTTGGTCATCAACCAATCACCTACATTGTTCAATTCGTCCAGAGTATAAGCCAAAAACATCCACAATCGTCATCCCTAAGCCCAGAATCAAGTTCAAATTACAAGCATTTTCCAAAAGGTAGTGAAACATGTGATGTATTCACTGTTTTGGCCCATCTGAGGAAGACCAGTGAGTTCAAACAGGTTCTTTATACTTGTATTGAACTCACAAAGGTCTAAAAGTTGTTCAAAATCATTTTCAAAATCTGCAGTTTCAGCAGGGGTTGAGCGCTCAAGCCTCTGACCTTGAGCGCTCAAACCCAGCTCTGGGTCAGTCACTGTTTTGCTGATTTTTGTGCTTTCTCTTGGTTTTAATCATCATTAAATGGTTAAATATGTTCACATCATTCTCAAAACAGCTTATTTCTACTTCAAAATCATATGCATGAGTATAAGTTAACCATTTTATGATGATCCAACATCAAAACCTTTGAAAATCTCATAGTTAAGAGTAAAACGGTGACTATTCAAACTTCAAACATCTTTAATCTGTATATTTATGATCTTGAAGAGGTATCAAAAGCTTGCTTAAAGGTCAAAAATCAGAAAGCCAGATTATGGCTTGAGCGCTCAAGGTCATGAACCTGAGCGCTCAAGCTGTTCTTGAGCAGTTTGATGTTTATGTCTTATTCTGGAAGAGTGTCGCAGTAAATTAACTAGAAAGTGTGTGTGAGTTGTTATTACTGTGTTCAGAATCTGGACCTCTCTCTCACTTCTCTATTTTCAAACATTTCTTTGTTAATATTGTGGTGATTATACTCTTTTCATCATTCTTTAAGAGATCAATCTGTATGTTCTTATTTGTTTCTCATAGGAAAGTGTTTGATAAATGTTTGATCTCATAAAGGAGCTGCAAAAAGATGTAATTTCGCAGAAGCCAGGAACTGGTTTGAGCGCTCAATCCATGAGCCTTGAGCGCTCAAACTGATTTGAAGAGGTTGAGCGCTCAAGCCCTTGTCTTTGAGCGCTCAATCCCTATTCTGGGATCCAGTTTGTGAAACAGTATTAGTTATGTCTCATGTTAATAATTTCTGAAATTGCTGTACAGTCTCTGTAATCTCTCATTTCCTGTGGATAATTGTGGTAATTTCATTTGTTATCATTGTCATCATTCATGTAAGTCATCAAGCACAAGCATCCACTTTAGATTCCCGTTTTACATTTTTGCTGCTTATGTGATTCCCATTCCCGATTCCCTATTTTCGTGAACAAACTGAATTTCAAATATTTCTAAAATCCCACAAAACATTGAGTAGAGACCGGTTCATGGACCGGGCGAGAGGGGTGCCGTAAAACCCTTCCCCTCTCGTAACCAAACCCCCGAATCCGAGAAATCTTTGGTTTCACAAGGACTAGTCAAATCTTTTTCAATGGGCAACGAGTCATATTTTTATCGGTTTCTCGGGTTCGGACCTTAAATCCGGGTGGCGACTCAAACAATCACAATCTTTTCGAAAACCGAACCGCACCGAATTCCAGTGGGCCGTCCACAAAATCGTAGTCCGGCATGGCTGTATTTTACATGTTAGAGTTTGTTTGCAGCATGCAGAATTTTATATAAATGGGTGGGGGAAATCAGCAGTACGGCTTTCACATTGCAGTACCGAACGAGCCGCAATTGTTGATTGAGTATAAGCTGAAGAGTAGTGTTATAGATACATCAACAGAAGATTGTTCCTTTCGTTGTTCTTATAGATTAAATCATTCATGTAAATTTTTGGCTTGATCGGGTTTAAAAAGCCCCTTCATCGGGATGCAAATTGGTAGTAAACTAAGTCTTGTGCCATGGTTGAATATACAGTAGCCACACGACCGCGACACAATCATGATGATCGAGATTGTTGATTTCGTTGTGCTTGTTGATTAAATCATTCATGTAAATTTTTTACTCGACCGGGTCTAAAACCCCTTCATCAAGATGACTGATAGTTCCCCCAAAAGTGGCGCTAAACGACATTTATTCGGTGACCACATGATTTTGGTCACCAAACTAATTATTCAATGACGAATAAATTGGTGGTCACATAATGTTCTACCTATGGTGAGTAGATTTTGGTTGGTCACTATAAGTACTATAATTAGTGACCAGATTATAGTTAGTCACAGAAAGGTTTGAACAATTGGTGACCAAGTCTACATTTGGTCACCAATTGTTCAAACATTTCTGTGACTAACCATAATCTGGTCACTAATTATAGTATTTTCAGTGACTAACAAAAATTTACTCACCATTGGTAGAACATTCTGTGACCACCAATTTATTTCGTCACTGAATGACCAAGATTTTGTGACCATCGTATTTTCGTTTCCTTGTCTATGAGTCAGAAATTCCTGATATCCAACCGAATACGTTTATGGAATCCAGGAATGCAAAATTCTTTGAACATGTGTTCCCATTTAAGGACAATAGAGTCCATAGGCCAGTTGTGGAAACTGAGCCTATACAGGAATCTGATGATATGAATATTGATTCAGTTTCTGAAGAAAACGATGATGATTTTGGTGGTCCTCGTCGTAGTAAAAGGGCTAGAACATCGAAGTCCTTTGGACCCGATTTTCTAACATATGTGTTAGAAGCTGAACCTCAGACTTATAAAGAGGCAATGTCATCATCGGAGGCTCCGTTATGGCAAGAAGCCATAAATAGTGAAATAGAATCCATACTGCAAAATCATACTTGGGAACTTACAGATCTCCCTCGAGGCTGTAAACCTCTTGGATATAAATGGATATTCAAACGAAAGATGAAAGCAGATGGATCTATTGACAAGTACAAAGCGAGACTTGTAGTTAAAGGTTATAGACAAACGGAAGGTCTTGACTACTTTGACACTTATTCTCCTGTTACAAAGATAACATCTATAAGAATGTTAATTGCCTTTGCGGCGTTAAACAATCTTGAGATTCATCAAATGGATGTAAAAACCGCCTTCCTAAATGGTGATCTAGATGAAGAGATATATATGGAACAACCTGAAGGGTTTAAAGTTCCAGGACAAGAGGGAAAAGTGTGTAAACTTGTCAAATCACTATATGGTTTGAAACAGGCTCCAAAACAATGGCATGAGAAATTTGACAATGTCATGATATCAAATGGTTTCCGAATCAATGAATGTGACAAATGTGTGTATGTCAAATACATCGGCAGTAATTATGTCATTGTGTGTCTATATGTAGATGATATGCTCATTCTTGGTAGCAATAATGAGATGATAAAATCTACAAAGAACATATTAAACTCCAAGTTTGACATGAAGGATATGGGTTTGGCTGACGTCATATTAGGAGTCAAGATAATTAAAAGTCCCGAGGGATATATCTTGTCTCAAAAACATTATATAGAGAAGATGTTAGAAAAGTTTAACAAAGATGACGTTAACACAGCCAAAACACCAGTAAACTTGACATTACATCTATACAAGTATACTGGTCAAGGTGTGAACCAATTGGGATATGCTCGAATTATGGGTAGTCTAATGTACTTGATGAATTGTACAAGACCAGACATAGCCTACTCTGTTAGCAAACTAAGTAGGTATACAAGTAATCCGGGGAAGGATCACTGGACGGCTATAATCAGGGTGCTTAGATATCTAAGGCATACCATTGATTATGGACTACACTATACTCATTATCCAGCAGTGCTAGAAGGATATAGCGATGCTAATTGGATATCTGATTCTAATGATTCAAAATGCACAAGTGGATATGTATTTACATTAGCTGGTGGAGCCGTGTCTTGGAAATACACTAAGCAAATGTGCATTGCACGGTCCACGATGGAATTTGAGTTTATAGCTTTAGATAAAGCTGGTGAAGAAGCTGAGTGGCTTCACCATTTCTTAGAAGATATTCCAACTTGGTCTAAACCAGTGCCGCCAATCTGCATACATTGTGATAGTCAATCTGCAATTTGCAGAGCACATAATCATATTTACAATGGGAAGTCTCGACATATACGTCGACGACATAACACTATTCAACAACTACTCTCCCAAGGAATTATCGTACTTGATTACGTGAAATCACAAGATAATATCGCGGATCCGCTAACCAAAGGATTAACTAGAGAGTTAGTTGTTAGATCATCGAGGGGAATGGGGCTAAAGCCCATAACTTAAAAGCCTCTATAACGGCAACCCAACCTAGCTGACTGGAGATCCCAAGATCTAGGTTCAACGGGACAACCGAGTTATATGAGACTTAGGAGAATCACTGTGGAGACTCTGACTCTACCCATTCCTATGATGTAACAGTGATGCCTGCAGCGTACAAGGTTAGGTAATGCCTTTAATGATTCTTAAACACTGGTAATCCAAGTAGGGTATAGCAGGATACTCTTATTAAGAATCACCTATGTGAATGTCAAAGGGGCCGCTTCTATGAGAATGTCGAGGGCTGAATTCTCTACAAGCATTCATGAAGACCAGGAGTGTCTCAGGGCCGTAATGAGCACAACCGTAAGAACCAAACTGCGTTTGGAAAGATTCTGTGTGTTTGCTATTGTCTTGGCTTACACCAACGGCTGAACAGTTCAAGACATCGCGTTCACTGGTTAGCTAGTAAGTCCGATAGTTATTCACAAGGTGAGGTTCAAAGCCAAAAGCTACCTGACCCCATGCAGGAGATTTCCTATTGTAACTCTCAGTAATTTGCATCTGCATAGCACTGTTTATCCTGCCAATTTCATTCATGTGGGAGATTATTGGAAAAAACTTGATTTTTATAAATTTTTATTAATTGTTTAAGTGGGTCCCACACGTCCACGTGGATGGACCCACATACCGTTGTGTACGTCTTGGTTAGGAGATTAAGACCGAACACTCGGTTGGCCAAAATCAAGTTAAGGTGAATGAGAAATTGACCTTTAATAGTGCCTACATGAACTTGGTAGAAGGGGGAAAATTCTCTTGTCCCACATTGGTTGTGGAGAACAAGTTGATTGGGTATATTTACCCTTAGTTTGACTTAAGGGATTGGGCCCTTAGGGTCATGGAAGTTTTATAGGGGGAGAAGGCATGGACAAAGTGGGCTTTAAACCCCACGCGCGTGCCGCCGCCCGCCCGACCGGGCTGGGTCATTAGATAAGATTTGGCTTGGCCCAAGAGGTTCTTATCTTTTTGCTGAAAATTTATTACCAAACTGGGTCGGGTCAAAACCGATCCATAACGTTTTAATTCAGTCTCTTCCTTATTCTTCCGAAACGTTTTTCCCTTTCCCGTCGTTACTGTGCATGAACCGTGAAACAGTACCAATCGTGACTGTTCGGTTCCGAACAGCCACGCCTTTCGGTTCGTGTCTCTGCCGATCGGGTGTCTATTTTCCTATAAATAGAACCCTCCTCTTCTCATTTCATTCACGTTTTCTTGCATACAAATCTGCATCATTCCGCATAAAACATCTGAGAGTTGCTGCGTAGTTTTCTGGTTCGCTTACTGTACAGATTGGAGTGCTACATCCGTGCAGTGTAAACCGGGTAGTCCTGGGAAACAGACGTCTGCGTAGTCCATCAGCACCGTAGTGGAGGACGAATCTGTTTTAAGGACAGAGTATCTAAATACTTGCCCCGGTTCGATTCGAGTCGTCTCTTACCAAATTCCGGTGTACTGAATTTGGTCCAGTAAGTTTCTGTTCATTGATTTATCTCTGATTATTTGTTGTTTTTCCAGATTTACACAACTGAGTTTATAACATATACTCTAATTGACATTATCAATATCTAAGACAAAACTCAATAAAGTGTAACTAGTACAGAAAGTGACATGAGTAAAGGGTAACGACGCACATGGATTCAATTATTGGTCCATCAAGAAGTTAATGCATGCTAGTTTTAGTAGGGCTCCTTCTAAGAAGACAAAAAAAAAATACTACATATTTTAGTATATACTTTTTTGTTACATTTTTTATATACTTTCATACATTCTTATGCACTTTTTACTCATTTTAATATATTTATGACCCTATATTGGCTACCCATGGCAAAAAGAAGACTCGGACATAATGTACACTGCCAATGAAAAAATTCTAAAATCAACCCATTAGGTTGTCATTAAAGTTTAAAAAATATAGGGTCATAAATACAACAATGCTATAAGTACATTACATGTGTACCCAAATGCACACCACCCTGAGGTGGCAAATGAGGAGAGACCCATTTTTTGGACGAGCCCCACACTGGGCCTCTCCCCATTTGCCACCTTAGGGTGGTGTGCATTAATTTGGAGTACACAAATTGTGTACCCATATCATTTTCTTTTTACTGTTATTACTGTTACTATCAAGAAAAGATTAATTTTCTCAACCAAACTGAGAATGTTTTTTACAATTAGAGTAAGCCCTGAGATTTTCGAGGGCTTAAAATTTGAAAATGGGGCCTTTAATATTTTCTATATATTTATTAATTGTTCAATGACAGGGCCATTAATATTACCTTGTGGTGCAGAAAAAATGCAATTAACATGATTTGGTTACCTAAGGCTGTGAGATCAACTCTCACAACCTGCCTTTGAATAACCTTTTTTGTACCAGTTTGAAAAATGTTGGTTTTAAAAATGAAAATAGCAAGAGTTGAACTCATGACCTAATAATTAGAAAAAGAAGTCACCGCTGTGCTACATTGAACTCATGGCCAGGGGAGAACTTCTGGAGAATCGAAGTGTAATCTGGTAGACCCCTTTGCAATTCATTGAATTCAAGTTTTACTCCAGACCTACCATGGTGGGGAGTAAAAATAAATGAAAAGAAAAAGACGTTAAACAGGTGGGTAGGTGGCTGGTGGGTGAGCAATTGATAAGTGTAAATGAACAAAAAAAATTATGAGAGTTGAAATGGTTTGAATTTACATTTAATGTCATTTCAAAGTGTATTTATACCTATGTAATATTAGGCTCATTTTAAAGATACTATTAATATCTTTTCAATGATATAAATTTTATAAAAATTGAGTGTATAATGTAAAAGTTATATGTCATTCAAGAAAATTTAGTAAAGAGAAATTAGGATATGGTTGGTATTATAATTTTTCATCAATACATCCAAAGGATAAAATGATGATTTTAAGTAAAAAGAGAGAAATGGAGATGGCTCTCCATTTGGTGGGAGATTCTCCAATTATGAAGGATGGGAGTTGGGTCTCCAAAATGGAGATGGGTTGGAGGGCATGGATTCTCTAAGAGCATCTCCAACCATACCTTCATTTCTTCATTTTGAAGAATGAAGGGGCTCCAACCAATCTTTATTTCCCTCCTTCATTTTGGAGAATCAATTTTCGTTTTTCATATATGAAGAACCACTTAAAAAATGAAGAACATTCTTCAAATGAGTTTTGCACTATTCATTTTTATCTAAATGTGCTTATCTTTTAAATTCTTGATCAAATATTCATAAAAATGGTACCAATAAAAAGATATTAAAAATACCTTTAAAATGAGACCAATGTCCAATATATCCGGAAAAAAAATTGTAGCATAAAATTTAAATTTTTCTAGAGGGACAACTTTGGAGTGAAATAGAGGGAAAAATGAAGAATTGGGTTGGTGTTAGAGTGAATAGTGACATTCTTCAAAGCCACCTTTTTAATAAAAAACATTATTTTAGTTCTTCAAATTGAAGAATGTGGTTGGAGATGCTCTAAAGGGAAATTTGGTTCTCCAAAATGGAGATTTGGAGACGGGTAGGAGATGCTCCGAGTCTCTTTGCACAATATTTGACATAACTAATATATAACATTATCCACCACTTGAGCGTCCTGCCTAATGATTGGAGACCCGAAGCGACGACCTAGTGGGCTTAAACCCAGAGCTGGCCTGCTTACAATCTCTCTTTTCTCACTCTTTCACTCTTTACAGCAATAGCGGTATGGTTATCCAAACGAATTAAACTGAGAGTTGGGGTTCATATTGAAGATGAAGTTTGGACTAGACTAGTCTCGTAACTACATATAAGGGAGTACTTAGGGTGCTTTGGTTAAAATAATCTATATGGATTATTTTTTTCTGTTCTCATTCAATTTTTTTTCGCAATTGTTAGTTTTGCGTTGATTTTTTGTGAATTATTGGTTCACCTCGATGAGAGGAGTCTAAAAAATAAAAAAGTGAGACGAACTAATAATTCCAAAAAATAATCGACTTAAATTATTTTAGCCAAAGCACCGTTTAATAACGGACTATAATTGTGTATTTAATCTCACAGCTCAATCCATTGCCTCAAATTCGAGGGGGATGTCCGGGCGCCTATGCTCCCATCCAAACCAGCCTTAAGAAAAAAGTTTCCTACGGTGATGTCATTCACATGACTAGATTCATTTCTAGGGATTATTACCTCTAGGTCTAGAAAAGAGATGTCTAATTACCACTAAGGTAAGTCATTTTTTTTAATTACCACTAAGATAAGTCACTTTTTTTTGGAGTTTAGGTTTAGGGTGCACTTTTCTATTATAGGTTTTAGTGATTTAGGCACTTTCATAGAGTACCTTAGGATTTTAGGCACTTTCATAGGGTACTCTAGTAGTAGGGTACCCTAGAGTTTACGTTTAGGGTGCACTTTCCTACTATAGGGTTTTAGTGGTTTAGGCACTTTCATATGGTACTCTAGTCATAGGGTACCGTAGGGTTTAGGTTTATGGTGCACTTTCTTATTATAAGATATAGTGGTTTAGACACTTTCATAGGGCACCTTAGGATTTTAGGTACTTTCATAGGGTACCCTATGATTTAGGTATTTTTATACGGGTTGGAGAGTTGAAGAGAGAGAGGGGGCTTGACCTGATGGTAATTATGGGATCTAAAGGTGACCTGATGGTAAATGTCTCTCATTTCTATCAAGGGAACCTGGGATTGCATCCCTTGTCTAAGCAGAGGCTTTCGAGGGAGAACGTAGAGGTAACTTTGCATTGATTCTCAAAGATCTTTTGGAGAATTATATTTCCCTTGCTCTTCTATTCGTAGCTATAGATTTCCCTGTTCAAGAAAAGCCTCTACAAAAATACGAGGTACGAATCAGGGCATGTGCTATATCACGCCCTCAAAATTTTAAAAGCCAAATACATTTATAATTCTATGTGGAAAGTCAACAAAACTCAATAATCCAAGTCAAAGTTCAAGTCCACCCTATAAGGTCAACGTCATACATCCATAATAGTCAATGCGATACCCGTACCCCAAATATAAAGTGTTAAATCTTAAAAGTTATTACAATCCCAAGTGGAAAGAAATATGTCAAATGAAATTACAAAATCATCTTATTTCAAAATAAATAAAGTCCAAAGATGATTCTATAACTCTTCCTTTAAGCTTTCAAAAATATGCATGGATGCACTCCAAGCCAATCTATATCATGCGTTGTGCAAGGGTACTTGAAATTATTAGGGTGAGCTCACTAGTCCAGTAGAGAAAAGTCTACCAATACTAAGTGCAATGAAAATGCAAGTACGGGGTGGAGATGGGGATGACAAGTCACGCAAGAATATTCCAAGGTCTCATAAGAACTAAAGAGAAGGAAAGTAAACTCACAAGTTCCTAGATTCATAGACTTTCACCCAAGTGTACCCGATACGTACGTACCCGACACGTACCGAACCTCTCAATACTCAAATCCCTCTCCACATCTTCACTCAAACTCCAACCCAAATGTTTTAGTAACACACTTTTCTAAAGGCAACAATAGTTATGAGTCATATTTATAGTCGCATATCTTTGATTTTGTGGCTGTAATGTTGAATTGAGCATATGAATGCATTATGTTTCCTAGATTTTCTCCATCAATTCTCTTCCAATTTTAAGCCTTTCAAATCACACTACAAGAAAAAGCACATTTGGCGACTAAGAATTTGGTCACTAAAAGGCCCTATTTAGTCACCAAAGTCCACCGTGACCAAAAATAATTTGGTCACCTGACCCTACTCGCAGAAAGGTATTGGTGACCAAATTTGTTGTGGTCATGAAAGCATAACATTTAGTGACTAGAACTTGGTCACGGTTGTATCCTTTGGGTGACCGCATAAATTTGGTCATTGAAAAGTGGTGGTCACTAAATGGTACTATTTGTTGACCACAAACTTTGGTCACCGAAAACTGGTGGTCACAAAATGATACACTTTACCTACCAAAACAGTAGTCACTAAAAGATGGTTTTCGTGACTAGTTAATAGCTATGTGTAGGCGACCAACCTTTAGTCACAAAATCTTCTAATTTCTTCTTCAAAAAAAAAAAAGGCCAATATACAAGGCCCATTACAGAAATTACTCTAGCATTTGTAGAGTTCAAATGATATGCGGATATGCTGCAAAAAAGTCATAAGTATGCAATCCCCAGTCTCTCGACCACGAAATCATACTATTCTGATAGTCTAGGAGGCTGCCCACGTGCTCCACACAAGAAGACATGCCTTCTGGTCTTTGCACGAACGACAATAGCCAAACTCACTACAACTTCTTCGTAAAGAACCAAGTCGGCCCTACTCACAGCAAGCTCAGTGATTTCATCAAAATATAGCTGCACCAACAGGAATGATTGTAGAATCAAATTTAACAGGTAGCCAAGTTGTAATCAAACATAATTGTGTACTTTTGGGGGAAAAAAAAAGTTAAGAGTACCATGTACCTGAAGCTCCCTAGACAGTACATGTTTAACGAGTAATTTAATGTCAACAGGAACTCCATCATCTTTTTGCTCGGGTTTTTGGTTATTAGGAGCAGCAACAATAACACAATTACAAGCAATCATTACAAATATAAACTCCTCTAATATGCAATCAAGCCACTGCAAAATAGAATTATTCAAGTAAAGAAGATTTAGTTTAGATTTAGAAACCTACAACAGGAGTATTTTCTGAAATAGCAGGTTGTGCTCCTTCAATAGCTAGGCAGTGGCAAATGACTGAAGTATCAAGTAGTGCTTTTGGAGAGGAACTTCAATCACCTAGATGTAAAAGAATCAGGAAAACAAATAAGAAAAGAGAATATTTTTCACATGAGAAGTCTTTCATAAATATCAAAGTTAACACATGCCATTTTGAAATTATATTTAAGTGGTTTAGCAGTAAATTTTGAAAGAATATGAAACAATTACTTAGATTAGAAATGAAAGTCCCACTTCCCATTGATTTCTTTTTGACCATCAACCATAGAAAGATCAATACCAATGCTGGTTCCACTTGTGGCTTGTTCCTAAACAGAAAACTTTAAGAAACTCATATTCTTTATGTTCAAATACTAAGGATGATAGATTCATACATGCAGCTTAAATGTAGTATTTGAACCACAAAATTTCCCCATAGATGCTTTCCTATATTCCACCTGAAGAGTCCAAGAGCAATTACTAACACCAAAAAACATATCAACCTTTTTTGGATACAATTAAAACAATCTCACTAATGCAACCATTATTCACATGACAAACTAGATAAACTAACTTGCTCTTCCTACTTCCTCACCAATCCAGTTGATTAGCAAAGAATGATTGGCATGGTTATTATGTAGATCTAAAAGCTAAAATCAGGTTCCAATTACCCCATTGGTTATATCTTAAAAGGAAGAGAATGAGAGAAACAGATGTTCAAGTTCATGACTATTCAATTACAAGCAATGTGTACATATGCATAAACTAGGTGGAAACCGCCGTGCTTCGCATGGTGGTGTAACCCGTTGGCTGGAAATCGTAGTCCGGCATGGCTGTATTTTTACGTGTTAGAGTTTGTTTGCAGCATGCAGAATTTTATATAAATGGGTGGGGGAAATCAGCAGTACGGCTTTCACATTGCAGTACCGAACGAGCCGCAATTGTTGATTGAGTATAAGCTGAAGAGTATTGTTAT
Source organism: Vaccinium vitis-idaea (assembly GCA_963854785.1). Classification (NCBI taxonomy): domain Eukaryota; kingdom Viridiplantae; phylum Streptophyta; class Magnoliopsida; order Ericales; family Ericaceae; genus Vaccinium; species Vaccinium vitis-idaea. The sequence continues at coordinate 23,360,222 of OY978216.1, read as the reverse complement.
AGATACATCAACAGAAGATTGTTCCTTTCGTTGTTCTTATAGATTAAATCATTCATGTAAATTTTTGGCTTGATCGGGTTTAAAAAGCCCCTTCATCGGGATGCAAATTGGTAGTAAACTAAGTCTTGTGCCATGGTTGAATATACAGTAGCCACACGACCGTGACACAATCATGATGATCGAGATTGTTGATTTCGTTGTGCTTGTTGATTAAATCATTCATGTAAATTTTTTACTCGACCGGGTCTAAAACCCCTTCATCAAGATGACTGATAGTTCCCCCAAAAGTGGCGCTAAACGACATTTATTCGGTGACCACATGATTTTGGTCACCAAACTAATTATTCAATGACGAATAAATTGGTGGTCACATAATGTTCTACCTATGGTGAGTAGATTTTGGTTGGTCACTATAAGTACTATAATTAGTGACCAGATTATAGTTAGTCACAGAAAGGTTTGAACAATTGGTGACCAAGTCTACATTTGGTCACCAATTGTTCAAACATTTCTGTGACTAACCATAATCTGGTCACTAATTATAGTATTTTCAGTGACTAACCAAAATTTACTCACCATTGGTAGAACATTCTGTGACCACCAATTTATTTCGTCACTGAATGACCAAGATTTTGTGACCATCGTATTTTCGGTCACTATTTGGTTGTTTTCCGTGACCAAAACGCGGTTGGTCACTAAAAGTGTAATTTCTTGTAGTGTCACCAAATCTTCCCAAATTGTGTTTCTCTTGCTTAAATCCTTATTTGCTTCTTCAATTGTCGGGCCCAAAAATCCACCACAAGAAAAAAATACACAAACCCAAATGGGAGAAAGATAGAGGAGAGATTAGGAGCAAGAGGCAGAAACCGGTTGTGGAAACTGAGCCTATACAGGAATCTGATGATATGAATATTGATTCAGTTTCTGAAGAAAACGATGATGATTTTGGTGGTCCTCGTCGTAGTAAAAGGGCTAGAACATCGAAGTCCTTTGGACCCGATTTTCTAACATATGTGTTAGAAGCTGAACCTCAGACTTATAAAGAGGCAATGTCATCATCGGAGGCTCCGTTATGGCAAGAAGCCCTAAATAGTGAAATAGAATCCATACTGCAAAATCATACTTGGGAACATACAGATCTCCCTCGAGGCTGTAAACCTCTTGGATATAAATGGATATTCAAACGAAAGATGAAAGCAGATGGATCTATTGACAAGTACAAAGCGAGACTTGTAGTTAAAGGTTATAGACAAACGGAAGGTCTTGACTACTTTGACACTTATTCTCCTGTTACAAAGATAACATCTATAAGAATGTTAATTGCCTTTGCGGCGTTAAACAATCTTGAGATTCATCAAATGGATGTAAAAACCGCCTTCCTAAATGGTGATCTAGATGAAGAGATATATATGGAACAACCTGAAGGGTTTAAAGTTCCAGGACAAGAGGGAAAAGTGTGTAAACTTGTCAAATCACTATATGGTTTGAAACAGGCTCCAAAACAATGGCATGAGAAATTTGACAATGTCATGATATCAAATGGTTTCCGAATCAATGAATGTGACAAATGTGTGTATGTCAAATACATCGGCAGTAATTATGTCATTGTGTGTCTATATGTAGATGATATGCTCATTCTTGGTAGCAATAATGAGATGATAAAATCTACAAAGAACATATTAAACTCCAAGTTTGACATGAAGGATATGGGTTTGGCTGACGTCATATTAGGAGTCAAGATAATTAAAAGTCCTGAGGGATATATCTTGTCTCAAAAACATTATATAGAGAAGATGTTAGAAAAGTTTAACAAAGATGACGTTAACACAGCCAAAACTCCAGTAGACTTGACATTACATCTATACAAGTATACTGGTCAAGGTGTGAACCAATTGGGATATGCTTGAATTATAGGTAGTCTAATGTACTTGATGAATTGTACAAGACCAGACATAGCCTACTCTGTTAGCAAACTAAGTAGGTATACAAGTAATCCAGGGAAGGATCACTGGACGGCTATAATCAGGGTGCTTAGATATCTAAGGCATACCATTGATTATGGACTACACTATACTCGTTATCCAGCAGTGCTAGAAGGATATAGCGATGCTAATTGGATATCTGATTCTAATGATTCAAAATCCACAAGTGGATATGTATTTACATTAGCTGGTGGAGCCGTGTCTTGGAAATACACTAAGCAAACGTGCATTGCACGGTCCACGATGGAATTTGAGTTTATAGCTTTAGATAAAGCTGGTGAAGAAGCTGAGTGGCTTCACCATTTCTTAGAAGATATTCCAACTTGGTCTAAACCAGTGCCGCCAATCTGCATACATTGTGATAGTCAATCTGCAATTGGCAGAGCACATAATCATATTTACAACGGGAAGTCTCGACATATACGTCGACGACATAACACTATTCAACAACTACTCTCCCAAGGAATTATCGTACTTGATTACGTGAAATCACAAGATAATATCGCGGATCCGCTAACCAAAGGATTAACTAGAGAGTTAGTTGTTAGATCATCAAGGGGAATGGGGCTAAAGCCCATAACTTAAAAGCCTCTATAACGGCAACCCAACCTAGCTGACTGGAGATCCCAAGATCTAGGTTCAACGGGACAACCGAGTTATATGAGACTTAGGAGAATCACTGTGGAGACTCTGACTCTACCCATTCCTATGATGTAACAGTGATGCCTGCAGCGTACAAGGTTAGGTAATGCCTTTAATGATTCTTAAACACTGGTAATCCAAGTAGGGTGTACGGGGATAAATCCACGTAACCTGGATCACGTGCTTCCTTGAATCAACCCTGGATCTGCAAGACAGAAAAAGTGTTAGAGCACATTTGCCTCTCGTTGGCAAAGGCCCTCCGATGCCTAAGTTAGTATCACGTACTTGAAAGCTCAAATCACAATGCGTATGAAAATAGGTTTCACAGCGTACCTTTCTTCATGGATATCGTTCTGTATTTACAGTTGAAGAAGGCTTGATTTAGGCATCCCGTGCCTTGGTTTCCTATTAGCTTCAGGAATCCCTTTCCTAATAGGACTTTCCTTTTAGGGACGAGCTTCCATATCCTACTAGATCTCGTCTAGTAGAGGTCTTTCTTTCCATATAGGATTCTTCCCTATATGGGGCATACTCCTAATCTCATTAGGACTTCCCATACTGATCCCTTATGCTACGGGATCGCTCCTTATCTCATAAGGAACCGCCTTTAGATCATTCTGGAATGTCTCACTGCCTTACTCGTGGCGGTGTCGTGCTTCCACATAGCTCGGAATAACCTGTTCGTAACTCAACTCATCTCCCCGAGCTGATTTATGTATTCCAGAATGCTACTTAAGCTATACACGTAGCCCACCTAGCTCGGCCATACCAGGGGTATCCCTTTATGTCTTATGCCGAGCTAGTGCATCCTGATATATTAACTTACTTAATTATCCTGACCTTATTCATGGTCCAGGATCAGCTCGGCACAGGGCCCACGGACTCCCTATGTGGTGCCGAGCTATTCACCCTTTCGTGGTGACCGCCATAGGCACGTGCTATGCCTAATAATAGGGTAATCAGATTTTACCCACTCCAATTGCTCCCCAGCTCTGCTACTGCTGTCATTCATCAGCAGTGCGCAGAGCTTCCATGGTTCCAGATGCATCTTCTTGCACGCCTCCCCCTCACGTGGGGAGCAAGACTGTTCTCGCATTAAATGCGAAATGACCCGTTGGTCACCGGATAAGCCCAAAGGACGTTTTTTGCTGACGTGTCCAGATGCGTCATACCCAACTTTTTGGGGTTTTGGGCGGGATAATCATTACTCCCTCCCCCCAAAAAACCCCTAGGTCTCGAAAAATCCCTCCCTCTCCCCCTTCATTTCCTTAGTTCCTTTACCAGAAGTAAGAAACAAAGAAAGGGAGAAAGAGAAAAGAGTTTCGTCTGCCATCAACGCTGCCTCCAGAGTTCATTCTTTCGTCGCATCGTTTCCGTTCCTCGCCGGAAATCCCCTTCAAAACCCACACTTCCTCACGTAAGTGCATTCTTCCTATCCTTAGATTTCCATCACGTGTTCCCCTGTTAGGTTTTCCTTGATTGTCCTGTTCATCGTCTTCCTTCTGGGTTTCAACTGCGAAACCCTAATTTTAGTAAAAAATGGGCAGACACAGAGCCCTTCTAAGCACCCCAGATAAAGCGTTAGAGTTTCATAGGAAGTATGGGATTCTCGCCGATGTTCAATTCCGGCTAGACAACCGTAGTGATATGAAAGAACAAGGTCAGGATGAAAACAAGATCCACATCCCCTTGATTTTCATAGTTGAGGGGGGCCTTAGGTTCCCGTTACACCCTTTTTTCGGGGAAGTTTGCAGTAGGTGCCAGTTAAACCCTATGCAACTCTGCCCCAACTTTGTTAGCGTAGTTATGGGCACAGTAGCCCTTAATAGGCTGCTCGGCCTCCATCTCGATTGGTGGGACTTACACTACCTCTATAGCGTAGTCCCTACAATCGACAACAACTTCTACTTCAAGGCCAGGGATCCCAACCAGAAGCTTATCACCGACCTGCCAAATTCCTCCAAGGGAGAGGCAGACGACTACCTCGTAGTCACTGGCAACTGGGAGCCCAGAGATGCCGAGGGGAGGACCATCGACTTTGCCTGCCCCACAACTCCTGGCGGACTGCGTTAGTACCTTCATACCTGTATCATTGCTTTATTTATTTGCTTTCCTTTAGAAACTGTAATTGATTGTTTCTTCTTCATGTTATTTTGCAGCGGACAACCTTAACCACGGTGGTCGCCTGATCCACGGCAACCTCCACCGCGAGGACATCGCCAGAGCTTTGTACTTCGACGGCTTTGCACCAACCCCAGTTGGTCTTGGCCGTGCAGCTCACTTACTATTGGGCTACACCCCATCGTATTGGGGAAACGTTAGAAGGACAAGTGAACCAAGAACAAGACATCCTTGGCCGCCAGCCGCCCCCCTGATTGCCACACGCCCCCCTGGAGAACTAAGGACCGGTCAACCCAGGAGAGGCCGAGCTAGGAGAGGATCCCGACGTTCCCGAGCTTCAACAGATCACTTTTGCCACGTTCCCGAGATCCTGACAGCCATCCCTATCCTCAACCGCACTGACGAGGAGCCCAGCACTTCTGGAAGGGTTATAGTAGAAGAGGAGGAAGAAGAAGAAGAAGGGAGAGAAAGAAGAGGTGAAACCGATCATCGTGCTATCATTCGCTCTCTCGCCGAGCAATCCGCCCTGTTAGCCGATTCGGACGACTCACCAGGCTATTCTCCTTCACCAGATCGAGGAGAGATGCCTCGTCAGCCGATCAACCTGCTAGACGAGCTAAACCTTGGCCGAGCTTCCCGTGCTCCACCAGCTGCTCGCGTCATCACTTCGTGCCAAACGTCGTCCCCCTCTCGCCTTGAGGATCAGAGAGACAAGAGGCCGATAGAGAGTCCTCAGTACGCCCAACCCCCCTGCAAAGGAGAAGGACTGGGGACATGAGCTCGAGTCAACCCCTCTCCAACTCTCCTCCTCTGGTACAGCCTTGGGCCCCAGTGCTTGCTCGCCCCGATGGCACCCCTGTAAACATGATCGACAAAATTTCCTCCGTGGATGTCGCCTACGGCATTTCCCGAGCTGCTCTTCTCCCCCTGGACATGGACAGGGAAAAGGGCAACTCCTACGACAGCCTTATGAAGTCCATATTTCAATCCAGTGCTAAGGTAAAAAGGGTCTTCCTTCTACTTTTTTTCTTGCATTTTTATCCCTCCACTTATTGGTCGTTTCTTACTTTGCAGATCATGCAAAAGGCATCAGTTGGTCTGGAGAGAGCTAAGGACGCCGAGAAGGAACTGAAGAAGGAGCAAAAAAGGGCGGAGAGAGCTGAGAGAGAGAATGCCCAACATGCTCAATTGCTGAAAGATGCTCGGGAAGAGACCGAGGGACTGCGGAGGGCTAATGCCGAGCTAAGGGGGAAGGCTGAGGAGGTCGAGCGTGAACTTCGGCAACAACTTGCTGACGCAGAGGCCAAAGCTGAAGCTGAATATGATCGTGCTGTTGGCGTGATTACGGACAATTACAAGGCGTAGATGCCAGTTGTTCAAGATGCCGTCTGGGGTGCGGCCTGGCGGAGGTGCCTTACCAAGCTCGGTGTGGACCCGTCCTCCCCTCACTGGACTGACATGGATCTCCCTAGTGAGGTGGCCGCTACCCAAGCCAACTCTGGTGCTGGAACGCAGCCCAATTCTGAAGCTTGTCCTGACCCCATTGCCGAGCAGTCCTTGACAGAAGAAACTGTCCCTGATCTTTCCACTTCTGTTGATGGTCTTGGGGATGCTAACCCCGACCCCAATCTTGCCACCGGTGCTGGTCAGCACGGTGAAGAGGCTTGATGCCTGCTGCTAGACTTGTCTTTTGCTTACTTGAATCTCAACCTTTGACCCTGCGTGGTCTTGGCTCGGCCGGATGTGGCCTTTCTGAATACTTTGGTATTTTGTTAAGTTATTCATTTGTAAGTGTTTTCGTACTCTTTCCTTTAATTCAACCTTTTATCAAGTCTCATCCTTGATGTGTTTGTCTGCACGCTAAGCGATTCAAGTACCTTCTTACTCGAGTCCCTTATAGCCTAAATGTTTTCATACTTAGGAACTACTATGGTGTTAACTGCAGATTCAAGTTTTTTTCATACTTTGTTGTTTAGTTGCCGCAATATTCGTTGCAGATTTACAGTATTCATTGCAGATCTAAGTTTCTTCATACTTAGAATTAATTTACTGCAATGTTCGTTGCAGATCTAAGTTTCTTCATACTTAGAATTTCTTGCAATACTCGTTGCAAATCTACGTTTCTTCATACTTAGAATTTCTTGCAATACTCGTTGCAAATCTAAGTTTATTCATACTTAGGATTTATTTTGCAGTACTCGTTGCAAATCTACACATTCCCTGCTCCCCAATAGGAATCCAAATTGTTAAGGACAAATTGCAGTTCGTATTAATCAAAATCGCGATAAGAAAAGATAAAATTCTTTTAATGCTAGAAATACCAATAAAGACAAATCTGAATAACTGATGTTGGTGATTTTACTCGTAATCCCAACTAGGTACTAAAAACAAAAATGTGAACTTATTCGTATTCACTAAAAGAAATGTGATTGTTTTCGTAATCACGAAAACATGTTACTGGAAGAATTTTCTAAGGTTCTGGACATTCCATGGTCGTGGAACCGGGTCTCCATCCAGGTCGGCCAAACGGTAGGCCCCAATGCCAGCAATTCCCACAATCTTGTATGGGCCTTCCCAGTTCGGCCCAGGCTTCCCATCTGAAGACACTTTGGTGTTAGCCAACACCTTCCTCAGGACTAGATCACCAACTTTGAATTCCCTTGGCTACACCTTCTTATTGTAGCTCCTTCGTAGCTGCTCCTGATATGCCGCTAGAGTGATGAGTGCACGTTCCCTTTTTTCCTCAACAAGGTCGAGCTGCTCGGCCAGGGCTTTATCGTTGCCCCCCGACTCCATAAGTGCAGTGCGAATGGTCGGCAAGCCCACCTCCAATGGAATCACTGCCTCTGTTCCATAAGCAAGGGAGTACGGCGTCTCTCCCGTAGATCGCCGTGGGGTAGTCCTGTATGCCCAAAGCACGGCTGGAAGCTCATCGGGCCATTTTCCCTTCTTATTCTCCAACCTTTTCTTGAGACTCTTTAGGATAGTCTTGTTTGAAGCCTCTGCTTGCCCATTACTCTGTGGGTAAGCTGGGGTGGAATAATAGTTTCGGATGCCATACTGGGCGCAGAAAGCCTTAAACTTCTTGCCGAACTGGGATCCATTATCTGAGATGATGGAGTAAGGTACTCCAAACCTTGTGATTATCTTGTTCCACACAAATCTTTCCACCATTGCTTCTGTGATTTTGGCAAGAGCTTCCCCCTCTATCCACTTGGTGAAGTAGTCAGTGCCAATGAGTAGGAACTTTCGTTTCCCTGTTGCCATAGGGAGAGGACCTACGATGTCCAATCCCCACTGGGCAAATGGCCACGGGCTGGCCAAGGGCAGCAAATCCTCAGCTGGCGCTCGAATTAGAGGGGAAAACTTCTGACACTTTTCACAAGTTTTGACAAAGGCCTTTGCGTCCTCCTGCATGTATGGCCACCAGTATCCCTGGGATATTGCTCGGTGGGCTATGGACCTCCCACCAGTGTGTCCCCCACAAGTTCCAGCATGGATTTCATTGAGGAATTTCTGGACCAGGGCTGGGTGTACACATAATAGATATGGACCAAGGAAGGATTTTCTGTAAAGCTTACCTTCTGGAGAGAGCCAAAAGCGTACTGACTTAGTCTTGACTTTGTGAGCTTCCCTCTTGTCTTCTGGCAAGGCCCCATCTCGTAGGTATGCCACTATTGGGTCCATCCAGCTCGGCCCAAGCTCTGTTTCCATTACGACTTCCACTGCTCGGCCAATGCTTGGTTCGCCCAGATAATCCACCGTCACTGTGCGGCGATACTCCGTCTTGACTACTGACCCCAGGCAAGCCAGCGAGTCTGCGTGCGCATTCTGACCCGAGCTGATCTGCTGGATGTGGATCTTGTCAAATTTATCAAGCAAATCTTTGGCTGCCTCTGAGTACGCGGCCATCTTCTCGCTTTTCGTAGCGTATTCTCCTGAAAGTTGATTAACAACTAATTGCGAGTCACAAAATATTCTTAATTTGTTTACCTTGAGTTCTAGGGCACTCTTCAATCCAGCGATCAGGGCTTCATATTCTGCTACATTGTTAGTGGCACTGAACCCTAGCCGTAGTGCTTGCTCCAGAACCAATCCTTCTGAAGAGAGAAGCACAACCCCTGCTCCAGATCCTTTGTTGCGGGCTGACCCATCAACGTAAAGCCTCCATTCGTCTGGTTCCAGATCGGCCATTTTCGTTGGCTGCTCGGGATTACTAACTTGCTCCTTCTCGCGGAGAGTTGGCGGCGGTGGCGCCACTGTTGGAGTAAACTCAGCTACAAAATCCGCTAAAATCTGCCCTTTGATTGCTGTTCTAGGCTGGTAATCAAGGTCAAACTGACTCAGTTCTATTGACCACTTGGAGGTTCTTCCAGAGAAGTCTGCCTTCCTGAGCAAGGCCTTTAGTGGATACTCAGTGAATATGGTGATGGGATGTTGCAATAAGTAATGGGGCAGTTTTCTTGATGCCACAACAAGAGCGTATACCAATTTCTCCAGCGGTAGGTAACGCGTCTCAGCATCCAACAGTGTTTTGCTCACGAAATAGACTGGAGCCTGCTCCGTCCCCTTCATTCGTAGGAGGACCGAGCTGACCGCATGATCAGATACCGCTAAGTATAATATCAACCGCTCCCCAGCTTCTGGAGTAGAGAGTAAGGGTGGTGATGATAAGTAACTTTTTAACTTTTGGAAGGCCTGTTCCTTCTCGGCTCCCCACTCATAGCCTTCTCTCTTCTTCAGAAGTTGAAAGAAAGGTCTGCAGCGGTCCGAGGACTTGCTAATGAAGCGATTAAGAGTTGCTGCCATTCCTGTTAGCCTTTGGACCTCCTTTGTGGTCCTTGGGCTTTGAAGGCCTTGCAGAGCCGTGATTTGATCCGGGTTGGCTTCAATCCCCCTTTTAGTTACTAAGTGCCCAAGAAACTTCCCCGAGCTGACTCCGAAGGCACACTTGGAAGCGTTTAACTTTAGCTTGTATTTTCTCAGAATGCCGAAAGTCACCTTTAGGTCAGCAAGGTGATCAGGCTTCAACTTGCTCTTGACCACCATGTCGTCGATGTAGACTTCCATGGTTTTGCCGAGCTGTTCTGTGAACATCTTAGTAACTAGCCTCTGGTAGGTTGCTCCAGCGTTCCTTAGCCCAAACGGCATAACTTTGTAGCAATAGAGCCCCCTGGGAGAGATGAAAGATGTCTTCTCCTGATCGGGTTCGTGCATAGTTATTTGATGGTATCCTCGATATGCGTCAAGGAAACTCATCCTCTCGTAGCCTGATGTAGCATCCACAAGTTGATCAATTCTGGGCAGTGGGAAGCTATCTTTGGGGCATGCTTTGTTGAGACTGGTGAAATCCACACAGACCCTCCACTTCCCATTTTTCTTTTTGACTACAACTGTGTTGGCCAACCAATCTGGATGGCTCACCTCTCGTATGGCATCCGCTTCTAGTAGTCGTTCTACTTCCTCAATTACAGCGTCTGCGTGCTGTGGGGCCGACCTCCTTGCCTTCTGCACAACTGGCTTGTGCTGAGGGTCCACGTTCAAGTGGTGGCAGATGACTTCAGGATCTATCCCAGGCATCTCCTGGGGGGTCCAAGCAAACACATCAATGTGGTCCTTAAGAAAAGTGACCAGATTTCTTTCCTCTAGCTCGGAGAGGGTCTCGCCGATCAGGAAATACCTCTCTGCATCGTCCTCTTGAATCTGTATTTTCTTTAGCCCTTCCACCATCTTCTTGGTGGGATCGCCTCCGACGTCCTCCAAAGTTGGTTGGTCTGGAACTTCAACTGTCTGCACCAGCTCGGCCTTTGGGGATTTTCTCAGGACCATGGTGAAGCATTGATCGGCCACCTTTTGGTTACCTTTGATGCATTCTATTCCATCTGCTCTGGGGTACTTGATCTTCTGGTGGTAAGTTGAAGAGACCGCCCTCATTTTGTGCATCCATGTCCTCCCTATAATCACGTTATAGGAGGAAGGGATGTCTACCACAAGGAAGTCAGTCTTCAGTACTACTGATCCTGCTCGGACAGGTAGTGTGACCTTTCCCATAGGCCATACCGTTTGCGCACTGAAGCCGACCAGTGGAACTAAGCATTTCTGCAACGAGCTCGGTGGGAGTTCCATCTTTTTGAAAGTGTGGTAATACATGATCTCCGTGCTAGCCCCCTGATCCACAAGGATTTTCTCCACGTCGTAATCCCCTATTCGTAGGGTAATTACCAACGCGTCGTTATGGGGTACTGATACCCCATCCAGGTCATCATCAGTGAAGGTGACCGGTGTTTCTACGACTCCCTCCGCCCTCGACCTCTTCATGCCGAGCTTCATGATTTGTTTTGCCTGCCCGTTGACCCTTTGGATGTGTCTTATCTCATTGTTCGTGTATGGGGCCACCAATCCATGTATCATATGGATTGTCCCTTTTGGACCTTTCTCGTAGTCCATTTCTTCTATTAGCTCGGCATCGTTCTTGCTGTCAGCCAAGAATTCCTTAAGATGGCCTTCCGCCACCTTCTCGTCCAAGAATTTCTTGTACTCCACGCAATCCTCGGTCATGTGCCCCCAATCCCTGTGATAGCTGCAGTGTTGATTGGTAGCCCTCCTTTTCTCTGGGTTCCCAGTCATCTTTGGGGGTCTTCTGAACCATTGCTCATTCTTGATCCTGTACAGCATCTTGTAGATTGGGATATTGAAAGTTGCCATGACGCTGAAGTATGACTTGGGGTCTGGTTCAGCTTTGTCTTTCCTTTGCTGTGCGTAATCCTTCCGTCCCGTCGTGAAGTCCTTCTTGTATACCTTTGACTCCATCGTCCTCTTCTCTGGGAGCTGAGGTTGTCCAGCTACGATCTTTCCCCCAGCCTGCAGGATGTCATCTTCTACCCGTGCATGCTCTTGAATTCTCTCCATCAGTTTGGCCACAGTCTTGACTGGGTGCATGGTAAGCGATTCTCGTAGCTTACTATGCACGGGCAAACTTGTTTTGAACGTTGCCAGAGCATACTCCTCACTACAATTTTCAATCTCGTTGAAAGTTTCCCAGTAACGCTTTGAGTACTGTCGCAGAGTCTCATCATCCCTCTGTCTCATAGAGGTTAATGCATCGAATGTTTTTGGAGCTGCTCGGCTTGTAAGGAACCGTGCAGTGAATTCCTCAGCCAGTTGAGTCCAACATAAGATGGATCCTTCTGGGAGCTTATGGTACCAACCCAAGGCCACTTTTCCTAGGCTGGATGGGAACATCTTGCACAGTAATGCATCGTCTTGCTCATGCATAAACATGGCCTGCTGGTAGTGTTGGATATGGGCCACAGGGTCCGTGTTAGTTTCGTAAGGGATGAACGCTGAGTGTTTTACCCTGCTCGGCGTCTTCTCTGCGCGAATCCAATGGGCCAGTGGTGATTTGGAAATCTGGCCTAGGGCTTCCTTAGCTGCCTCTCGTGCAATCTTAGGGCCTCCCTCAGCTCGGCCAACATCCACCCTTCTCGCTTGCTGCTCAGGAATGTGCTCATTGGAACCAGATCTCTCATATCTGTCCCTAGCATGCTTCTTTCTTTCTTTCTTTTCCACTGAAGCACTTCTTTCTCTCCGTTTTCGTGGAGAGGCTGCTCGGTCAGCAAAGACGTCATCATGATGATGGACCCTTCTTTCTTTTACGTACTGCACGGATCTCGTCCGCGAACGTAAATCCTTCTCCTTCTCTTGGAGTTGTTTCTTTAGGTCCTGAATCTCTCGTTCTCGTCGAGTGACTTCACGGGCCAGTTCTTCTGCCTCCTGTTCTCTTCTGTCGAGGCTGTCCTCTCTTTCTTTGTTCCTAGTTCGCCTGTGATCATCCCTTCTCGGTGGGCTCCTCCTCCGTTCACGTCGGGTTGAGGCCTCCCCACCTCTTGGTGGTGTTTTTGAGCGTTTCCGTCGCTCGTTTGATCTTGGTGAGTCATAGTTTATCAGGCGCGTATCCCTAAACTTTGGAATTTCAGGGATATGCCCTATGTTAAACCTTCTGGTGGCAGGCTTCTTTTGTGGTGCTTTTAGAACTGCAGGAGTTTCGTCCACCTTCGCACTTTTTCTCGTAGTGTAAACAATGGTGGTTCCGCCATCGTCCTCCACATCCTTCCTCTGTGGGGTGCACAGAAGAGGTTCTGAAAGCACCATTGTTGATCTCTGTTGGAAGGGTTCAAGCTTTTCTGTCAGGTTTCCCACAGACGGCGCCAATTGTACGGGGATAAATCCACGTAAACCTGGATCACGTGCTTCCTTGAATCAACCCTGGATCTGCAAGACAGAAAAAGGGTTAGAGCACCTTTGCCTCTCGTTGGCAAAGGCCCTCCGATGCCTAAGTTAGTATCACGTACTTGAAAGCTCAAATCACAATGCGTATGAAAATAGGTTTCACAGCGTACCTTTCTTCATGGATATCGTTCTGTATTTATAGTTGAAGAAGGCTTGATTTAGGCATCCCGTGCCTTGGTTTCCTATTAGATTCAGGAATCCCTTTCCTAATAGGACTTTCCTTTTAGGGACGAGCTTCCATATCCTACTAGATCTCGTCTAGTAGAGGTCTTTCTTTCCATATAGGATTCTTCCCTATATGGGGCATACTCCTAATCTCATTAGGACTTCCCATACTGATCCCTTATGCTACGGGATCGCTCCTTATCTCATAAGGAACCGCCTTTAGATCATTCTGGAATGTCTCATTGCCTTACTCGTGGCGGTGCCGTGCTTCCACATAGCTCGGAATAACCTGTTCGTAACTCAACTCATCTCGCCGAGCTGATTTATGTATTCCAGAATGCTACTTAAGCTATACACGTACCCACCTAGCTCGGCTATACCAGGGGTATCCCTTTATGTCTTATGCTGAGCTAGTGCATCCTGATATATTAACTTACTTAATTATCCTGACCTTATTCATGGTCCGGGATCAGCTCGGCACAAGGCCCACGGACTCCCTATGTGGTGCCGAGCTATTCACCATTTCGTGGTGACCGCCATAGGCACGTGCTATGCCTAATAATAGGGTAATCAGATTTTACCCACTCCATAGGGTATAGCAGGATACTCTTATTAAGAATCACCTATGTGAGTGTCGAAGGGGCCGCTTCTATGAGAATGTCGAGGGCTGAATTCTCTACAAGCATTCATGAAGATCAGGAGTGTCTCAGGGTCGTAATGAGCACAACCGTAAGAACCAAACTGCGTTTGGAAAGATTCTGTGTGTTTGCTATTGTCTTGGCTTACACCAACGGCTGAACAGTTCAAGACATCGCGTTCACTGGTTAGCTAGTAAGTCCGATAGTTATTCACAAGGTGAGGTTCAAAGCCAAAAGCTACCTGACCCCATGCAGGAGATTTCCTATTGTAACTCTCAGTAATTTGCATCTGCATAGCACTGTTTATCCTGCCAATTTCATTCATGTGGGAGATTATTGGAAAAAACTTGATTTTTATAAATTTTTATTAATTGTTTAAGTGCGTCCCACACGTCCACGTGGACGGACCCACATACCGTTGTGTACGTCTTGGTTAGGAGATTAAGACCGAACACTTGGTTGGCCAAAATCAAGTTAAGGTGAATGAGAAATTGACCTTTAATAGTGCCTACATGAACTTGGTAGAAGGGGGAAAATTCTCTTGTCCCACATTGGTTGTGGAGAACAAGTTGATTGGGTATATTTACCCTTAGTTTGACTTAAGGGATTGGGCCCTTAGGGTCATGGAAGTTTTATAGGGGGAGAAGGCATGGACAAAGTGGGCTTTAAACCCCACGCGCGCGCCGCCGCCCGCCCGACCGGGCTGGGTCATTAGATAAGATTTGGCTTGGCCCAAGAGGTTCTTATCTTTTTGCTAAAAATTTATTACCAAACTGGGTCGGGTCAAAACCGATCCATAACGTTTTAATTCAGTCTCTTCCTTATTCTTCCGAAACGTTTTTCCCTTTCCCGTCGTTACAGTGCGTGAACCGTGAAACAGTACCAATCGTGACTGTTCGGTTCCGAACAGCCACGCCTTTCGGTTCGTGTCTCTACCGATCGGGTGTCTATTTTCCTATAAATAGAACCCTCCTCTTCTCATTTCATTAACGTTTTCTTGCATACAAATCTGCATCATTCCGCATAAAACATCTGAGAGTTGCTGCGTAGTTTTCTGGTTCGCTTACTGTACAGATTGGAGTGCTACATCCGTGCAGTGTAAACCGGGTAGTCCTGGGAAACAGACGTCTGCGTAGTCCATCAGCACCGTAGTGGAGGACGAATCTGTTTTAAGGACAGAGTATCTAAATACTTGCCCCGGTTCGATTCGAGTCGTCTCTTACCAAATTCCGGTGTACTGAATTTGGTCCAGTAAGTTTCTGTTCATTGATTTATCTCTGATTATTTGTTGTTTTTCCAGATTTACACAACTGAGTTTATAACATATACTCTAATTGACATTATCAATATCTAAGACAAAACTCAATAAAGTGTAACTAGTACAGAAAGTGACATGAGTAAAGGGTAACGACGCACATGGATTCAATTATTGGTCCATCAAGAAGTTAATGCATGCTAGTTTTAGTAGGGCTCCTTCTAAGAAGACAAAAAAAAAATACTACATATTTTAGTATATACTTTTTTGTTACATTTTTTATATACTTTCATACATTCTTATGCACTTTTTACTCATTTTAATATATTTATGACCCTATATTGGCTACCCATGGCAAAAAGAAGACTCGGACATAATGTACACTGCCAATGAAAAAATTCTAAAATCAACCCATTAGGTTGTCATTAAAGTTTAAAAAATATAGGGTCATAAATACAACAATGCTATAAGTACATTACATGTGTACCCAAATGCACACCACCCTGAGGTGGCAAATGAGGAGAGACCCATTTTTTGGACGAGCCCCACACTGGGCCTCTCCCCATTTGCCACCTTAGGGTGGTGTGCATTAATTTGGAGTACACAAATTGTGTACCCATATCATTTTCTTTTTACTGTTATTACTGTTACTATCAGGAAAAGATTAATTTTCTCAACCAAACTGAGAATGTTTTTTACAATTAGAGTAAGCCCTGAGATTTTCGAGGGCTTAAAATTTGAAAATGGGGCCTTTAATATTTTCTATATATTTATTAATTGTTCAATGACAGGGCCATTAATATTACCTTGTGGTGCAGAAAAAATGCAATTAACATGATTTGGTTACCTAAGGCTGTGAGATCAACTCTCACAACCTGCCTTTGAATAACCTTTTTTGTACCAGTTTGAAAAATGTTGGTTTTAAAAATGAAAATAGCAAGAGTTGAACTCATGACCTAATAATTAGAAAAAGAAGTCGCCGCTGTGCTACATTGAACTCATGGTCAGGGGAGAACTTCTGGAGAATCGAAGTGTAATCTGGTAGACCCCTTTGCAATTCATTGAATTCAAGTTTTACTCCACACCTACCATGGTGGGGAGTAAAAATAAATGAAAAGAAAAAGACGTTAAACAGGTGGGTAGGAGGCTGGTGGGTGAGCAATTGATAAGTGTAAATGAACAAAAAAAATTATGAGAGTTGAAATGGTTTGAATTTACATTTAATGTCATTTCAAAGTGTATTTATACCTATGTAATATTAGGCTCATTTTAAAGATACTATTAATATCTTTTCAATGATATAAATTTTATAAAAATTGAGTGTATAATGTAAAAGTTATATGTCATTCAAGAAAATTTAGTAAAAAGAAATTAGGATATGGTTGGTATTATAATTTTTCATCAATACATCCAAAGGGTAAAATGATGATTTTAAGTAAAAAGAGAGAAATGGAGATGGCTCTCCATTTGGTGGGAGATTCTCCAATTATGAAGGATGGGAGTTGGGTCTCCAAAATGGAGATGGGTTGGAGGGCATGGATTCTCTAAGAGCATCTCCAACCATACCTTCATTTCTTCATTTTGAAGAATGAAGGGGCTCCAACCAATCTTTATTTCCCTCCTTCATTTTGGAGAATCAATTTTCGTTCTTCATATATGAAGAACCACTTAAAAAATGAAGAACATTCTTCAAATGAGTTTTGCACTATTCATTTTTATCTAAATGTGCTTATCTTTTAAATTCTTGATCAAATATTCATAAAAATGGTACCAATAAAAAAGATATTAAAAATACCTTTAAAATGAGACCAATGTCCAATATATCCGGAAAAAAAAATTGTAGCATAAAATTTAAATTTTTCTAGAGGGACAACTTTGGAGTGAAATAGAGGGAAAAATGAAGAATTGGGTTGGGGTTAGAGTGAATAGTGACATTCTTCAAAGCCACCTTTTTAATAAAAAAACATTATTTTAGTTCTTCAAATTGAAGAATGTGGTTGGAGATGCTCTAAAAGGGAAATTTGGTTCTCCAAAATGGAGATTTGGAGACGGGTAGGAAATGCTCCGAGTCTCTTTGCACAATATTTGACATAACTAATATATATAACATTATCCACCACTTGAGCGTCCTGCCTAATGATTGGAGACCCGAAGCGACGACCTAGTGGGCTTATACCCAGAGCTGGCCTGCTTACAATCTCTCTTTTCTCACTCTTTCACTCTTTACAGCAATAGCGGTATGGTTATCCAAACGAATTAAACTGAGAGTTGGGGTTCATATTGAAGATGAAGTTTGGACTAGACTAGTCTCGTAACTACATATAAGGGAGTACTTAGGGTGCTTTGGTTAAAATAATCTATATGGATTATTTTTTTCTGTTCTCATTCAATTTTTTTGCGCAATTGTTAGTTTTGCGTTGATTTTTTGTGAATTATTGGTTCACCTCGATGAGAGGAGTCTAAAAAATAAAAAAGTGAGACGAACTAATAATTCCAAAAAATAATCGACTTAAATTATTTTAGCCAAAGCACCGTTTAATAACGGACTATAAGCCTTAAGAAAAAAGTTTCCTACGGTGATGTCATTCACATGACATCATTTAAGTGATGTCAGCACAATCACGTGGCAAATGTTGAGTAGAAGGTGGTAAATGTGCATGTAAAATGGTGGTAAATGTGCATGTAAATTTGTTCACGCTCACCTATCACCTAACCTAATAAAGGTGAACAAAACTCTTACTCTAATTGGTGGAAAAGATGTGAAGTCCACTAGAAAGTGACTCATGCTTACCAAAAAGTGATAAAGGCCAGTAGGCCACCACAAAATGATGTCATTTTTACCAAAAATTGATGTGATTCTGTGGGCCCCACACATTTTCTACCCATAAGAATGAGGTTTTTGTTCACCCTTATTAGGTTAGGGTGAACAAATATGGACTCAGTAAATGTCTGATTGATTTGGAAAAAAACATAAACTGGTTTTTTGGTTTATTCATTTTGTCTTTGTTAAAAAAAAAATTACATTTGTTTTAGTATTGCGTCAAGTTTATTAGTTTATTTTCAGCTTTATTAAAAAATAATGTAATTTTGACCATATTTTTATACCTTTTGGATTCCTCTCGTCGAGAGATATCAACAATCTACGAAAATTTGTCGCAAAACTAACAAATGTAATTTTTTTTTTAATAAAGACAAAACGAAGAAACAAAAAAACTAGTTTATTGCTTTTTTGCCGAAGCTGTGCTTTGGCTAAATAAACCAATTTTTATATATTTTTTTGTTCTTATTTAATTTTTTTCGCTTTTGTTTTTGTTGATTTTTTGTGATTTATTGGTTCATTTCGATGTTTAGAATATAAAAAAGGATAAAATTATTAACCAAACTTAATTTTTTTTGAATAAAGACAAAAGTAATCCAATAAACCACAAAATTTGGATTATTTTTGTCTTTAGTGACTTTTTTTTAAAAAATTTGATCGTTATTTTATACATTTTATATTCCTCTCGTAGAGAAAAATCAATAAATCACAAAAAATCAACGCAAAACTAACAATTGTAAATTTTTTTGAATAACAAAAAAAAGTCAACAATTTTTTGTTAATTTAACCAAAGCAATCAGTCCGCTGTGGTAGACATGTTACAAAAAACTGTAATGGACCTTAGAGTAATTCTTTATTGTAAAAATTCTAAGTAAGTGAAATTTACCCCGAAAAACCAGCAATGAAAATATCTGGCCTTTTTGTTCTAGTGACACACGTGGCATGATGCTATTGACTCGTGAGATTACACCTTATCTTTAAGCGTTTACTATACATGCTGCATTTTTCGTGATTTTCTAAGACTGGCGATCTGTTTTCTTCCTCATGCCTCCCCCAGTCCCACCCCCACTCCCCAACCCGAGGCCAAGGTTCAGATTCCTTTCCTGCTGATGCTAGTTATCTTGTTTAAATCTTTCCTTTTTCGTTTTTCTCTTTTTTCCTCGAACCAGTGCATTGAAGTTGTCTTTGAATCAATTGTTTTTTTTGTTCTGTAAGAGTCGTGCATCCTGTTATTCTGTCAGAGATTTTGGAACTGTTTTGGGTTTTCACTCTGTTTGTTTCGGGTGGAAAACGTTTTCTGGGAAAACCTTTTTCGTGGAAAACATTTTCTGGCATTTGGTACCACGGAAAAATAAAGGCAATGTAAAATAGTTTCCGAAGTCAATGGAAAAAAAACCATTTAGGCTGGAAAATGATTTCCGGATTTTAATCCCGGAAAACAATTTCCGTGAGCCATCGGTTGAGACACCGCAGCCCGGACGTTCAGTTACCCCAATTGGACCTCCAATCGCCTCTCTCTCTCTCTCTCTCTGTGTATATATATATATATATACTGTATGTATTTATATCTATGTGTATATCTTTCTATATCTAGATCAATTTTTCGTCAATTTTTTGAGCAATAGATGCAAACTTTGAAGGTAAATTACTTTTCAGGGTCGAACTATCGTAAAGCGAAATTTTAGCTATCTGTGTTCATAGATATTGATTGAATTGGGTTTGGATTCCTATTTGCCAATTTTTATTAGGAATTCCAATTTTTGGTTCGGATTTGAACGTATTGGGACTTTGTGCTTTTTGATTTGTTAGGGAGTTTATTTTTTATTTTTGGAACAGATTTGTTAAGCTGCTTTTGTTTTTTCCGAATGTTGGGAAACATTGAAAAGTGATGTTACCCGTTCAAATGAAAAAAAAAAGTGGGTCTCCATGTTATGGACAAACTTGACTAATGGCATTTTGGTCATTTACATAGGCATGAGCAAATTTTTCTCATTAGTGTGGGATGCGTTTTTTTTATTTTATTTTATTTTATAATAATATGTGGTCATTTTATTATACTAGTGGTTTTCCTTGTCAACCAAACGATAGAAAAGGTTTTCTAGAAAATATTTTCATGTCACAACTAAACGACAGAAAACATATTATTTTCTAGAAAACGATTTCCGCCCGAAACAAACGGATTAGTTTGCTCTATGAGTTGTTTGGATTCGACCGATCTAGCCAAAAAAAATTTCATGTCACAACTAAACAACAGAAAACGTTTTATTTTCTAGAAAACGATTCCAACCCGAAACAAACGGATTAGTTTGCTCTTTGAGTTGTTCGATTTCTGCCCGAAATAAACGGATTAGTTTGCTCTCTAAATTACTACCCCTAATTTCCAATGCGTTCGGGTGGGTCAGGATCATCAGTCCCATCCTTAACACACATGAATTGGGGATTCTGTAGTACGTGCCGCACTACATGTTTGTAATGAAGCATTCAAGCCGTTGATAGCTCAATCAATAGCTCGTGTGCCACATATAGGGTGTCCGGATCCTAACAACAGGCTCCTTAGCTCCCGGTTTTATAGTGTGTTATACTAAGATGTGAAAAGCAGTAGCGCTTTATGCCAGCGTAATCAGTACTTCTCTTGCTAAAAATACAAGACAGTGATATTTAAGCAAAAGGTTTCTTGTGATGGTCTCCGCTCTCATTAATTTGATCTATTTTATTATATAGTATTTTCTTACACTTTTAGGGTGATTTGTATATTTTATTTGTCAACTTGTAAAAGTACCTAAGGAATTCCGATCTTTAAGCTTGTTTCAGACCAAAAAAATGTCAAGAACGACACGTATCTAAACTAATCCGAATCATACCATAAGTTCATGGACGGAGTTATGTTGAGGGGAGGGGTGGCACAGACCATCCCCCTATTTCCAAAAGAAAAATTGTTTTATATCAATGAAAGTTGATTAGGTACTTATTGGTATACGAATCATTTCATTCGGTATACAAATTATGAAAAGTAGCAATTTCCAATATGGACGACATGGATATAGTAAAAACTAATATTTAATGACTTCCATTTTTTTCCAATTCATTCAAGTTATTTGATTTGCATTGAAAAATGAGATGATGATAATTCAATGGCTTGAATTTGAGATCGTAAAAAACTGGCAATGAACTGGTGCACGATGTTGCTCTTTTTTAATCTATATGTGACATTTCATTGAACAGGCTTAGCCTTGTAAATCCACGGAACTACGTAGAGTGGAACAAAAGCTACGTTGAGTGGAGACAAAATATGTTGGATGTCATTACCAGGAAAGGCCAGCTCGGTTTCATTGATGGCACCGTTCAAACCCCGCCCAAAACGGTGATCAAGAGGAGTGTCAATGGTCTGAACGGCGGCACCATTCATGAGGAGAGGGAAAACGAGGAATACGTGGAATGGAAAGAATCAGATGATCTGGTACAGAAAAGTATTCTGGATAACGTCTCGGTGTTGTTCACGAAACGGTTGCAATCATTAAAAACTGCTAAAGAGCTTTGGGATGCTATTGCTCGAATTGGTAAGATATCATCTTTTAGTTTTACGCCATGATTTACTATATCATAGATGCAGGCAAAATTTAGAGTAGGGAATGATTTTTTTTATCCTTTATCAGATTTGAAGATCCTTTTTTTTTTTCCTCTCTCTCTCTCTCTCATCTGCATTTGCATAGGTCTTTCTCATCCCTCTTCTTTGTCCGCTTACAATTGGGGTCATGTCTACGTCCATGGTCATGGGCACCACCACGTGGTGCCCCAACACCCTTATCCACATATATTTCTACGGGATCTAGTACAAGAGAGAACATTCTTTACACCGCCGATGTAAAATCTCACTTTTCCACCACCACTTTTGTGAGCCTCATCGTTAATTAAATGTTGATCTAAACCGTTCAGATCGTAGGGCTTGCAAAGTACTTCATCCCTGTAAAAAATCATCTTGATCGGACATCGACATGCATATCAAAATTTGAATTTTGTTTTGTAAAATGAGTGGTCATAGATTTTAAAGTTAAGTTGTCCTTGACCATCCATTTCGCCAAACGAAATTAAATATTTTATATATCTATTGATGTCCGATCAAAATGATTTTTTGCATGAATGCAATACTTTATGAGTCCTACAAAATGAACGGTTCAGATTAAGACAGTCAACTCACGGTAGGACCCACATATGGCGGGGGGGTGGAAAATGGGGGTTTTACACCGGCGATGTAGAGAATGTTTTCTCCTAGTACAATGTGTAGTAGATAAAAATGTTTGTACACCACGTGACGGCTGGTGCCCAAGACCATGGAATAATTAATCCATGTCTACTGTCGACCAAATAGAGCAATTTGGAGCTTTTTATTATTTATTTCGTTACTAAAAATGGTGAATTTGTCTATATAAGACACTTTTTGGCTAATTATATCGCAAGTTTGGTCGGAAAGTTATTGGTTGGTCAGAAAGGGATTTGTTGTCATTTCTCATACATGAGTGGTTACTCAAGAAGACTCCAGGACTGGCCAGCCATAGAATTTTTCATTTTAGTGTTTAAAAAAATTACTTAGGGAATTAATATACACTTTATAAACTTCAGGGGCATACTATGTAATTATAAAAACTCAAAGGACAATTTTGTGATTCGAAAATATGAGAGAAACATTTAAAAATATAACGATCAAATGGAAACTCACATCTGACGATAAGAATGAAAATATTAAAAATGGAGTATAACGACAAAATTAAAACCTACCATCTCTGACTATATATAGGGATTGATAAAGTAGACAAGGTGATCCATGCGCGTGCTTAGCACGTTAGGTGTAACCCGCTGGTATTTAATTACTTTTAATTTGTTTACCGTAGTTGTTTCAATAATAGTAAATACAACATGAACAAATGCAATGCAGTTTCCCAAACGTGAATCTACTTTAGGCCAAACGAAGGCCAACCATGACCATAGAAGGAGAAGTCATATAATCAGAACTTGTATGCTATTTCTGTATGTTTAAAAAGGTCTAGCATGTCCTTCACATTCAACACCTCCAATGAAAAGGGAGAATTCAGCCTCAAGGCTTAATGTCGGTTAAACTTTGGTGCTTCCTCTATCAACGCGGTTCTAGATTCATTTCTAGGGATTATTACCTCTAGGTCTAGAAAAGAGATGTCTAATTACCACTAAGGTAAGTCATTTTTTTTAATTACCACTAAGATAAGTCACTTTTTTTTGGAGTTTAGGTTTAGGGTGCACTTTTCTATTATAGGTTTTAGTGATTTAGGCACTTTCATAGAGTACCTTAGGATTTTAGGCACTTTCATAGGGTACCCTAGTAGTAGGGTACCCTAGAGTTTAGGTTTAGGGTGCACTTTCCTATTATAGGGTTTTAGTGGTTTAGGCACTTTCATATGGTACTCTAGTCATAGGGTACCCTAGGGTTTAGGTTTAGGGTGCACTTTCTTATTATAAGATTTAGTGGTTTAGACACTTTCATAGGGCACCTTAGGATTTTAGGTACTTTCATAGGGTACCCTATGATTTAGGTATTTTTATATGGGTTGGAGAGTTGAAGAGAGAGGGGGCTTGACCTGATGGTAATTATGGGATCTAAAGGTGACCTGATGGTAAATGTCTCTCATTTCTATCAAGGGAACCTGGGATTGCATCCCTTGTCTAAGCAGAGGCTTTCGAGGGAGAACGTAGAGGTAACTTTGCATTGATTCTCAAAGATCTTTTGGAGAATTATATTTCCCTTGCTCTTCTATTCGTAGCTATAGATTTCCCCGTTCAAGAAAAGCCTCTACAAAAATACGAGGTACGAATCAGGGCATGTGCTATATAACGCCCTCAAAATTTTAAAAGCCAAATACATTTATAATTCTATGTGGAAAGTCAACAAAACTCAATAATCCAAGTCAAAGTTCAAGTCCACCCTATAAGGTCAACGTCATACATCCATAATAGTCAATGGGTACCCGTACCCCAAATATAAAGTGTTAAATCTTAAAAGTTATTACAATCCCAAGTGGAAAGAAATATGTCAAATGAAATTACAAAATCATCTTATTTCAAAATAAATAAAGTCCAAAGATGATTCTATAACTCTTCCTTTAAGCTTTCAAAAATATGCATGGATGCACTCCAAGCCAATCTATATCATGCGTTGTGCAAGGGTACTTGAAATTGTTAGGGTGAGCTCACTAGTCCAGTAGAGAAAAGTCTACCAATACTAAGTGCAATGAAAATGCAAGTACGGGGTGGAGATGGGGATGACAAGTCACGCAAGAATATTCCAAGGTCTCATAAGAACTAAAGAGAAGGAAAGTAAACTCACAAGTTCCTAGATTCATAGACTTTCACCCAAGTGTACCCGATACGTACGTACCCGACACGTACCGAACCTCTCAATACTCAAATCCCTCTCCACATCTTCACTCAAACTCCAACCCAAATGTTTTAGTAACACACTTTTCTAAAGGCAACAATAGTTATGAGTCATATTTATAGTCGCATATCTTTGATTTTGTGGCTGTAATGTTGAATTGAGCATATGAATGCATTATGTTTCCTAGATTTTCTCCATCAATTCTCTTCCAATTTTAAGCCTTTCAAATCACACTACAAGAAAAAGCACATTTGGTGACTAAGAATTTGGTCACTAAAAGGCCCTATTTAGTCACCAAAGTCCACCGTGACCAAAAATAATTTGGTCACCTGACCCTACTCGCAGAAAGGTATTGGTGACCAAATTTGTTGTGGTCATGAAAGCATAACATTTAGTGACTAGAACTTGGTCACGGTTGTATCCTTTGGGTGACCGCATAAATTTGGTCATTGAAAAGTGGTGGTCACTAAATGGTACTATTTGTTGACCACAAACTTTGGTCACCGAAAACTGGTGGTCACAAAATGATACACTTTACCTACCAAAACAGTAGTCACTAAAAGATGGTTTTCGTGACTAGTTAATAGCTATGTGTAGGCGACCAACCTTTAGTCACAAAATCTTCTAATTTCTTCTTCAAAAAAAAAAAAAGCCCAATTTTTTGAGCTCAATCTAGATCCATTCAAATAATGATTTCATAACGTTTGTGCTATATACAAGGCCCATTACAGAAATTACTCTAGCATTTGTAGAGTTCAAATGATATGCGGATATGCTGCAAAAAAGTCATAAGTATGCAATCCCCAGTCTCTCGACCACGAAATCATACTATTCTGATAGTCTAGGAGGCTGCCCACGTGCTTCACACAAGAAGACATGCCTTCTGGTCTTCGCACGAACGACAATAGCCAAACTCACTACGACTTCTTCGTAAAGAACCAAGTCGGCCCTACTCACAGCAAGCTCAGTGATTTCATCAAAATATAGCTGCACCAACAAGAATGATTGTAGAATCAAATTTAACAGGTAGCCAAGTTGTAATCAAACATAATTGTGTACTTTTGGGGGAAAAAAAAAGTTAAGAGTACCATGTACCTGAAGCTCCCTAGACAGTACATGTTTAACGAGTAATTTAATGTCAACAGGAACTCCATCATCTTTTTGCTCGAGTTTTTGGTTATTAGGAGCAGCAACAATAACACAATTACAAGCAATCATTACAAATATAAACTCCTCTAATATGCAATCAAGCCACTGCAAAATAGAATTATTCAAGTAAAGAAGATTTAGTTTAGATTTAGAAACCTACAACAGGAGTATTTTCTGAAATAGCAGGTTGTGCTCCTTCAATAGCTAGGCAGTGGCAAATGACTGAAGTATCAAGTAGTGCTTTTGGAGAGGAACTTCAATCACCTAGATGTAAAAGAATCAGGAAAACAAATAAGAAAAGAGAATATTTTTCACATGAGAAGTCTTTCATAAATATCAAAGTTAACGCATGCCATTTTGAAATTATATTTAAGTGGTTTAGCAGTAAATTTTGAAAGAATATGAAACAGTTACTTAGATTAGAAATGAAAGTCCCACTTCCCATTGATTTCTTTTTGACCATCAACCATAGAAAGATCAATACCAATGCTGGTTCCACTTGTGGCTTGTTCCTAAACAGAAAACTTTAAGAAACTCATATTCTTTATGTTCAAATACTAAGGATGATAGAGTCATACATGCAGCTTAAATGTAGTATTTGAACCACAAAATTTCCCCATAGATGCTTTCCTATATTCCACCTGAAGAGTCCAAGAGCAATTACTAACACCAAAAAACATATCAACCTTTTTTGGATACAATTAAAACAATCTCACTAATGCAACCATTATTCACATGACAAACTAGATAAACTAACTTGCACTTCCTACTTCCTCACCAATCCAGTTGATTAGCAAAGAATGATTGGCATGGTTATTATGTAGATCTAAAAGCTAAAATCAGGTTCCAATTACCCCATTGGTTATATCTTAAAAGGAAGAGAATGAGAGAAACAGATGTTCAAGTTCATGACTATTCAATTACAAGCAATGTGTACATATGCATAAACTAGGTGGAAACCGCCGTGCTTCGCATGGTGGTGTAACCCGTTGGAAGGAAATCGTAGTCCGGCATGGCTGTATTTTTACGTGTTAGAGTTTGTTTGCAGCATGCAGAATTTTGTATAAATGGGTGGGGGAAATCAGCAGTACGGCTTTCACATTGCAGTACCGAACGAGCCGCAATTGTTGATTGAGTATAAGCTAAAGAGTAGTGTTATAGATACATCAACAGAAGATTGTTCCTTTCGTTGTTCTTATAGATTAAATCATTCATGTAAATTTTTGGCTTGATCGGGTTTAAAAAGCCCCTTCATCGGGATGCAAATTGGTAGTAAACTAAGTCTTGTGCCATGGTTGAATATACAGTAGCCACACGACCGTGACACAATCATGATGATCGAGATTGTTGATTTCGTTGTGCTTGTTGATTAAATCATTCATGTAAATTTTTTACTCGACCGGGTCTAAAACCCCTTCATCAAGATGACTGATAGTTCCCCCAAAAGTGGCGCTAAACGACATTTATTCGGTGACCACATGATTTTGGTCACCAAACTAATTATTCAATGACGAATAAATTGGTGGTCACATAATGTTCTACCTATGGTGAGTAGATTTTGGTTGGTCACTATAAGTACTATAATTAGTGACCAGATTATAGTTAGTCACAGAACGGTTTGAACAATTGGTGACCAAGTCTACATTTGGTCACCAATTGTTCAAACATTTCTGTGACTAACCATAATCTGGTCACTAATTATAGTATTTTCAGTGACTAACCAAAATTTACTCACCATTGGTAGAACATTCTGTGACCACCAATTTATTTCGTCACTGAATGACCAAGATTTTGTGACCATCGTATTTTTGGTCACTATTTGGTTGTTTTCCGTGACCAAAACGCGGTTGGTCACTAAAAGTGTAATTTCTTGTAGTGTCACCAAATCTTCCCAAATTGTGTTTCTCTTGCTTAAATCCTGATTTGCTTCTTCAATTGTCGGGCCCAAGAATCCACCACAAGAAAAAAATACACAAACCCAGATGGGAGAAAGATAGAGGAGAGATTAGGAGCAAGAGGCAGAAACCGGTTGTTTACCTTCAGTCACCTAGCTGGGTAGCCACAATTCTATATAAGAGATTAACCAGGTGAACGTTTTGTAGATTCAATCCCTGAAACCTTGAACAAGACTATGAGAGGGGTAGTTTCCCATTTTTGAGCCGGGGAGTGATTTCTACACCCCCTAAAGTGATAGCCACACCCCTTTTCTTGTCTTTTAGTGAAGTTTTTATGTGTAAAATCTTCACTAAAAGACAAGAAAGAGGGTGTGGCTATCAATTTGGGGGGTGTGAATATCAATTACCTTTCGAGCCCTGTGGAGAGACACATTCGGTGTGACACCAAACAAGACAAAAGTGAAAGATGTCACGAAACCTCAAAAAAATGCTACAAAGGAGCCATCATAAGGTTGATCATGGGTCCTTAGTAGCCGCACACCATTACCGTGAACCGGTCACGACTATTCGGTTGCCACGATTTAATTCATAATGAATTTCTGAAAATTCCAACATGAAAATCAATTATCGCTCCCACTTCTTTATTTTTATTTTTTTGATTTTTCATTCACAAGGCTCTTTCCTATCTTCTTCTCTCTTTTTTTCCAATATAAAACACTGCCAATCAAAAGGGGAATCTAAACTATTGTAATAGAATATAGGTTAGGAAAATGTTAAAAAAACAACCCACTGAAGTTAAGATTTAAAAATATATTAAAATTTGTTAAAAGCGTATTAAAAATATAAAAAGTACGTTGAAGTCTGTGTTTTTCTGTCTTTTTCTTAGGTTAATGCAGCCAATAGAGAGACCTTTCAAGTTAAATGGAAAGCGCATGTTGAATTACTTGAAGAAAAAGTAGATAGCTAAACTTTTTTATTTTTTAAAAAAAAAAATCCTAAAAGATTAGAGAAATGATTTTCACAACCTCTTTTATCCCGCTCTCTTTTTGTCTTAGTTCATCTTGAAGCTATCAAATTATCATTACCTCATGAGTCACTTTTTCCACATATAGGCAATTTGGTACTTTCAAGTGAATAAAGACAAAAAAAAGAGTGTTTCGGAGATGAAAGGGGGTGTGAAAATTATTTTTAAAAAAAGGAGAAATTTTTTCTACATGCCGTAAGTTGGTACACAAATCTCCATATTTAGGGAGGATCACAATGACAAGATTAAATGACTGATGGACATCTATAATAGTAAAATGGAGTACAGTTTTTTCTAATGTTACAAAGATGGGAGTAATTTCCTTCTTTGAGTTAATTAAGTGAGAAAAAAATTCATTTTAATTGGTTCAAGTTAAAGAAGTGAAGCGAATTCATTTTCTAGAAGAGACATTATTGAAAATTATTCAACTTATCAATTTTCGTAATCCGTTTAAACTAAACCAATAACAATACTGTTTCGTTCCAAATCATTTCCAAACCTCCTCTCTTTCTTTCTTTTTTTAATCGGATGAGTGGTATAACTTGAGAGGCTTGAGCGCACAACGAATAATTATGGAGCCATAAAGTTCATCTTAATTTGAAATATTTACCCTCTGTTGAATTCGAACTTGCTACTTCCAAAGGAACAAGCATTTATAGTTGCTTTCTGAAACCTAATTGGCCAAACTGTGGGTTCCAAAACTCCTCTCTTTCCATTGCAAAAAAGTTTAAAATCCCAAGTCACTGTAATAGTAATTGAGAAAAGGATTAGGAG
Source organism: Vaccinium vitis-idaea (assembly GCA_963854785.1). Classification (NCBI taxonomy): domain Eukaryota; kingdom Viridiplantae; phylum Streptophyta; class Magnoliopsida; order Ericales; family Ericaceae; genus Vaccinium; species Vaccinium vitis-idaea. The sequence goes on along the minus strand of OY978216.1, from coordinate 23,331,067 downwards.
CTATTTCCGAAGTACCAAAAAAAAAAAGAAAAGGATTAGCAGCATTCAAACTTCATTTTCCTTATTTGATCAACTAACGACAGTTTTTCTTTTTTTGATTGGAAAGCCGCCGAGAAAAGGGTGGACCATTATTGGCCACTGTACATAGCCGTGATCGAATGTGATTGGGAAGCCGCCGAGGAAATTAGAATAAAAGAACCACATGCAGTGACGGAAGGCATTACACCCGACTCAGAAACGGCGCTCATTGTGGCCATTAGAGCGGAGTGGAGAAATGATTTTATGGAGCAGAGAAATGATTTTGTGAAGCGGAGAAATGATTTTGTGAAGCGGAGAAATGATTTTGTGAAGCGGAGAAATGATTTTGTGGAGAAGTTAGTAGACCGTATGTCTCCTGAGGACCTCACCATCTGTGACGGGGGCGGTCGGACTGCCCTGCAGGCAGCCGCCGAAGCCGGCAACATTAAGGCGGCGGAAATTCTGGTGAGGAAGAACCCGGAATTGATCAAGATAGAGGTGCATTTCGAAGAGAGAGCTCTGTTCTACGCTGCTGAGCGTGGAGACAGGAAGATGGTTGAGTGGTTGCTGGAGAAAATGAAGAGCAAAGGGCCTGAGGGTCGATTAAACTACAATCGGCTCATTCGGCTGACAGGTGAGACGGGGTTCAAAGTTTTGTATCAGCTCACGCATAACGAACTATACGGTGAGTAAATTTTACTAGTAGAACTTTAAAAGCTAATTCGGTTGGCTTGTGGGGATACTCCCAACACAATAGACTAGGGTTCAATTTTTGGGTTAGGCCACATGAAAAAAATTTCTTGTCAATGCTGTAGCTCTCACAAAGATGGTCTTTCTTTGACCGGATGGAACAATGGATTAATGGAGGTGTGTATAAGTTGACTCGAACACTCCTGACCATCAAATTAAAAGAAATATAAAGCAATACAATTTACAAAACCACCAATCACAATTTTAACGACAACCATTTTACATGCATGTGAGTCCAACACAATGGACTATGGGGCCTACATTGGATGAGAGGGGTGTGCAGTGTGCTTGGAGTTGGTGATGGAGTACCTGCCGCATACCTGGCATTTTTCATTCACATACGACGAATTAAATGATGCAGAATATCATCAAACGGAAATATTCTTGTTTTAATCCTTCCTTTCCGTTCCAATTTTTTGTCCACTTTTATAAAATCTCGGGAAATTGGTTTTATTTTTAAATGTATATTGTTTTGGAAAATTTAATTAGGCATCGTGTTTCAAGATCCTACTTATGTTCTCATCCCTGATGTCATGTCATCGTTAGTTATTTTTACATCTTGAAATTGAATTTTCAAATGTATATTGTTTTTGGAAAATTTAATTAGGCATCCTGTTTCAAGATCCTACTTATGTTCCCATCCCTGATTTTACATCCTGAAATTGAATAATAGGGCCGTTGTGCCCATATCAATTCCATTATTAGTTTATATAAATATTGTATATGTAAATTTTATTTGATAAATCTTAATTATTTCTATTAAATTGAATTTTCAAAATCATATACTCCCTCCAGAGTAATTATCTTGGAATTGATTCGTTCCTTTTTTATGGTCCGTTATTCCCTTTTGGGCATTCTCTTGATAAATGTCCACTTGAAAAAATTAGTAAGTAAAAATGGGTAAATTTTCCATTTTGCCCATTTGGGTAGATTCTTTTTAGAGAACTTAGTAAAATGTTTGAGTTGTAATAATGTCTTCATGAAAAATTAAATTTATGAAGTTTGACATTTAAAAGGGACGAGGGAGTAGAACATTATGGATTAAAACAGAACAAGAATTTTGGCAGGAGAGTAGTAAATTAAGGTGATCCTTCTATTGAAAGAAAATGACAAAAACAAACACATATTTTATTACACTTTTTATATTATTTAATACACATTCACACACACACACACACACACACACACTCTCTCTCTCTCTCTCTCTCTCTCTCTCTCTCTCTTAATACATTCCAACACTTTTTCAACTGTAACAGAAGCTCAGTGAGATTATTTTTAGTTTTTTCCTTATTATGTTTCTTTTTTGGTTGCTCCTACATTATTATTATTTATTAAAGTACTTCCGAACTAAATATTTTAGAAAATTGATAACTATTCCCCTTAGCTAACTCCTATTGATCTGAGTCCTACAGACATTGCTCTAACAGTGCTCAAGTACAACCCTGAGTTGGCATACTTCATTCCGGATAAGGAAGAAGATCTAAAATTTCATGCTTTGACCGCATTGGCTGGAAAGACTTCTTCATTTCCAAGTGGAAACAACTTCAACTTCCTGCAGAAATTAATCTATTCCAGTTTGTCTCCTTAATCTCCTCTCTATCTACTACTTAGTTTGCAACTTTCTCTATGGCTGATTTATGTCTTATCCATTTTTGGCTCAAATAGAGGGAAAAATCCCAGGAAAAAAAATCAGGTCCACAGTAAGGGGAATCACCATTTGGTGCATACTATACAAAAATTAATTCTCTGATAAGAAAAACGTAAGTCAATTCCTCTAAACCATTTCAAATCAATGGTGCTGACATACTACTAAAGTTACTGGGCAAGTTTCACTTCGATGATTGATCTGGACTTGGTGTGGATTGACCCCTTCATTACATTTGGAAACTAGCTAGCACCCAACCTCTATGTGGAAAGTGCAATATACTAAATTTTTTTACCCAAATTGACAGAATTTGTAACTCCTGTGCGTGTATAATAGTCAAAAAGTTAGACGCTAGGTTGATAAGAGAACCATATTATTTAATTAAGATGTGATTCAATTAGGTTAATTAGTACTTTAATTAGTAATTGGACAAATGTATGCATTCTAGAGAAGAAGGGTACTGCAGTCCTTTTACAATATTAGCCAGTAAGGCGGTAACCGACGTAACAGTGCACTTTGGTCCACGAACTATATGGATGTTATGTGATAGATTTAAAATATAAGGGGGCCAACTCGCATCAACCCAAACCATAAGTGGTCAGAAAGTGAACTCCAACCAAATACCGCCCACTAATGCCACAGACACGCCTTAAAAACACACATCTAGCCACAGCCATGTGCGTAGCGAAACTACATTTCAGTGTTGAAAAAGGCTAACAATTACACTGACATGGGACACTTTATTGGAATTACATCTTGGATAAAGATATGGGTACCGATGCAAATGACCCGAAAATGTACCGATGGCACACGGGGACCCATTTTTGGGTCCCACACGAGTGATCCGAACCGTTTATTATTCTTAGAGCATTTTTCCGAGGGGCCCCACAAAATTTCAGCTCAATCGGACGGTTGGAAGTGCTCCAACCAAAGTCCCACCGTTCCAACCAAGTTTCTTTTGGAAACTCAAGTGGGACTTTGGTTGGAGCACTTCCAACCGTCCGATTGAGCTGAAATTTTGTGGGGCCCCTCGGAAAAATGTTCTTAGAATAATGAACGGTTCGGATCACTCGTGTGGGACCCAAAAGTGGGTCCCCGTGTGCCATCGGTACATTTTCGGGTCATTTGCATCGGTACCAGTAGCACTGTCCTTACATCTTTCATGGGAAGGAGAAAAACAAATTACACATAAATGGAATGATCTTTTGGTAAGACATTTTTACCCCTCATTTCCTAAAGTGCGTCATTTCGTATACCCACTCCAAAACCCTAGTTTCCCGCCTTCTTCTCTCCTTCATCAACTAGTTCCATCACTAAGATATTGCTCTCTCTCTCTCTCTCTCTCTCTCTCCAACCCCAACCCCAACCCCATCTGTACCCTAAGTGCAATGCAACAACTATATATAGTATTAATTTATTGCCGGTTTGAAAGAAAGTATGGATTATTTCATTAAGAATTGATAAATTGATGATACATTAATGTTGGATTTGGCAGTTTATTTAATGCAAAAAAATACTTGTAAACATGCTGAAATCAAAGTTCAAAGGGGGAATGTGCAAATCTATCAAGTGCATTGTATGGATCCCTTGTTGCTGACTGTATGTTCTTATTAGTAGAAGATATTGTTGGCATACTTTGTGGAGAATAAATTGGGATATCAATTATGGCAGCTTTTATTGTGGGGGTTCAACTTTGCCATGGATAATATGACTTCAATAATACTGTTAATATTACTTGGTAACACATACTTTTAATGGATAATGGATAGAAAGTGCTTAATGCAAATCTTGGTGTGGTTAATTGTCGAACAAATTTGAACTTCCAATTACATAAAGTAGCTCTCCTTAATTCAAATGACTTCGATTTGTCCCCGAGTAGAAGTATACTAACTTTGCCATGAAATTCTTAAGTACCTCTCCTTGTTCATTTTGTGGGAGTGTAGTAGGTCATGATGCTTTGTTAGACACTACTATATGCTCAATCATAAATAGACACATTTTCCCAATAGTGTTTTTTTTTTTTCTGTCTCCTATTGTGTACGAAAAATAAACAAACATTTAGCATCCTTGGGTTGGAATGGCATGGGGGGATGAAAGGTGCTTATGTTTAGTGTTTATGGATTTAGGATGCTTCTTTTGTGCAGCACAAATGCCACCCCCACCCAACACTAGCATTTTAATCTACTAGTATTGGAGTATTAGTTTGGAATTTCAAACTTCAAGGACTACTATTGGAAAATTCAGTAGTAGCATAAATTTGCATTTACTTAGTCTTGATAAATCATGTCAAAGCGTTTATCAGGTATGGGGAGTGTTGGGAGCAAGAACTTGACATGCGTCTGTCATCGGGGCGGTGAATGGAGGTTGCAGATCAATGGTACGTTCTTATACCACGGTGGTACATGTAGAAGAGTTCTTATCAACAATTCATCCCAGTTGGATGAGTTATGCAAGAAGATATGCACCGACCTGAAGACTGACTCTCAAAACAAACTTTTTTTCTACAACACGATGAGTGATAAGACCAAGTATGTAAAATTGAATGACCAGAATGGGGTAACTATGTTGTTCCACTTGAATGGAGACAAGGTTGATGTATTTGTGGAAGAAGAGGGGCAGGCCACAGATTCGAACAGGTTTGCATCATTATATGGTTCCGAGTTATGTTGTTACCGTGACCATTAAGTACTTTGACATCATAGATTCGTATGCCTGTTAACGAGTTATTAATTTTTGTTAGCATATAACTGATTAACTCTTTGAATATAGGGAATCCAACGTCGTTGACGACAGCCAGTATAGTCACCCAGGGATGGGGTCGGAGTTGCCTGAGAACGCGAACAACATCTCGACTGGTAAGGGACAACTGTTTGAAACTTCAGACTTTTTGAAGCAAACCGTTACAAAATCTATCATAGAAATCTTCAATAAAACTTGCATTGTTTGTTTGGAAGTTGAGAATGTTAGGAGTCTGGTCCACCTGAGGTCCTTCCCATGTGTGCATAGGCCCAATTGATCAGTTGGGGAATATCCACGGAGTCCAACACATTACATGGACCCAATATTCATTGAATGACCCATATCCACTCAAAAAGCTAAGTCTTGTAACTGGTAAGTCATCCAATTGTATACGAAAGTCCAATTCCTTTTCTGTTTTTTCAATGTGGGACAAACCTTCATGTGTGAACCGTGTATTGGGCCTAGCTCCCCCTCTATCTAATCAATATGACTCCCCCTTGATTCTTGATCTACCTCTCCAGCATCGTGTTCGAACCGGGGCTTGATTTTGGCACCTACTCCATCAATTGCTGCCGGCCACCCGCCGCGTGCACTGGGAATTTTCCCGCTCCATTGAGAGTACCCACTCCTTTGATTGCTATCGGCCATTTGCCGCATGCATAGGAAATTTTTCGCTCCATCGAGAGTTACCGGGGCTTGGTTTCGGCACCCTACTCCATTGATTGCCACCGGCCACCCGCCGCGCGCACTGGGAATTTTCCTACTCCATGGAGAGTACCCACTCCATCGATTGCTATCGGCCACCTGCCGCATGCAGTAGGAAATTTTCCACTCCATCGAGAGTTTCTGTGCAAGCCCACGACCAGTGATGCTTCCAGGAAATTTCGCCCATAGATCGTTGCCTGGAGCTCTGATACCAGTTGTTAGGGCAAGAAAAACAATCTCACGCAGAACATAAAGTAAGCAATCGACAAAGTAAGAGCAAGACACGCGATATACGTGATTCGGACTTAAGCAATTTACTTAATCTTGCTCCACGTGGTAATGGGGGCTTCATGTATATATCAAGAATATAACGTTATGGAGGCTACACATAACTTAGCCTTATATAGAGTACAAGAGAACCCCTAAACAAAACCCTAAATCGCCTCAAAACGCACCAAACTTGCGCAGTGGTCTGGACCATCCTTCACGTGGTCCAGACTAAGTGAACATGAGCCTTAGGACCCATGGTCCGGACCACCAAACCCACGGTCTGGACCACCAATGCTGCGAGCTTGTTGATGAAGGCCAGTTGTCAGGACTCTGACCGGAGAATGCCATCGTTTTTCCTTTTTCTCGTGTTCGGCGAACGGGCTCGACTAGTGCCTCGGCCCTGAATTTCCTCAGTTCTTGTTAGGATTCCAACAACGCACCACACGCAACAGAAGCAGTAAAACAAGAGATAAACACGACACACAATATATGTGGTTCGGCCAAATCAGACCTACGTCCACGGGGAGGGGGGTTTCACTATAATCTGGAGCAAATCCGAGTCTTTTGTGTTACACACTCACTCTCTATCTCACAATAGATGAAACCTCACAGTTCTCTCGTGTATCTCTCTCTCCGGGAGAGCCACAACCGGCTCCCCTCACACACTCTCTGCCTCTCTCTCTACATTGTGCTACCACACTACAAATAAGGCATCAATGAGTATTTATAGAGTACACATTAAAACCCTAGCCCCCTCCCATCTGGGCCTAAGCCCAATGGCCCACACGAGGTGGAATCCCAACAATCACCCCCTCCACACCGAGTGGGCAAAGTCGTCTGCAACACCCCCATGTCGCCTCCTCCAATCAGCTAACTCTGCAAGCGCCTGTGTCACTAACCAGTCGAGCATCCATGCACCACCAAATAGAGTACAAAAATCCCGAAAGAGTGTATCCTTGCAAAACCAGACTCCGCAGCCAATCAGAAAATTTCGAGTACCGCACCCCCTCAACTAGGATGCCTCCACTCGCACACCTTAAACTCGAAGTGTATGCGCTCACCAACAGAAGCGCCCGCGCTCTCCAAAAGAAGTGCTCACACCCCCTCAACTAGGGTGCCCGCACCCCCTCATCGAGTGCCCGCAGCTTCATCACCGCGCTCCGCCACTCTAGCATCCTGTCCTGTCAAGAAAATGCAGCAACCCTCTGCCCACACCAGAGGATCACTCCTCCAAATGATCTCACACACCATCTGTGATGAGGCTGACTCCTTCTCTGACACCACATCCCCCACCGAGTACCTCTGCACCCCCAAAACTGGGATACTCTTCTCGTGAATCCGGGATGTGAACAAATCCTACTATATCTCCGTGGCTCAAACTAATCTACCGCTCTGACAGACGCCTGTGTCATTCCCAAACAAGCATATCCGCACCCTAACCGGGCACACTACTCGAATGAATGTATCCCTGCATGTCAGATCTTCCGCGGTTGATCATAATCCTGGACCCCCTAACCGGAGTGCCCCCATCTGGGCATCCAAAACCCAAATGCTCATGCCCAATCACAGGACATAATCCGTGACTCCATCTCTCCACACCAACAAGAGCTCATAACTGGAAAGATAATCCGCCACAAAAACACAGAAGAAAGAGAATATCGGTATGCACCATCTGATCTCCATCTCAATCCCTCTGTCCGGAGCTCCCGTGAACATATCCTGAACAACCAGTTGCATCATCGTTGCTGGCCAGCATCCTGCACACTCATGATTCGACTCCCAGCGCATCCAGTACCATCCGGTCATGACTCCTTGGTACAATCCCGCGCCTATCCTGTGTGCATCCGCAATTGTCGTCATCCCTGCTCACGTCTCAACACCCATACTGCTTGACCATGCCTGACATCAGCTCCAACTGTCACTGCACTCCAACAAGCCTGTATGGTGGCCCATCATCCAATCCAATGCAGCTCGAATCACAACTGCAAATCCTGATGATAGGTCTTCAATCCCGATTGAACCAGACTGCCTCCGATCACTGTTGACCAACTCCGACCTGTCACTCCAGTAAGCGCCTGTGTCATTACCAAACAAATGTATCCGCACCCATCAACAAAGATGCAACACCTGAGAGAATGTATCCCTGCTCACTAGCTTCTCCGACTGATCACCACGGCTTCATCGCCGCGAATCTGCAATCATCCGATTGCCCTGGTCAACCTCCGATCTCTGCAAAGTCTGCCCAATACTCCTGGTGTGTAGCTATCCAACTCCGCTTGCCTATTTAGTCACCAATCTGTCACCTATCCGCCACTCCTGCCACGATCCTGGTCTTCTCGCCACTCACCGTCAACTCTCCCGAGTCTCATCCTGCTTCCCAGTTCATCCATGTTCCATCTCCGGCCTTCCTAGCACCCCATGGACTCCCATCGGATCTCCCATGGTCTGCCTCCGACTCAACATCATCCCATCTGATTGATCTGACCGCGTCGGATCCTCCCCAATCTCTCCGGATGTATCTAGGACTGCAAAATCCGGTCTGAATCACAAAACCAAGCCCACCAATGGATCCGGAACCGTCCAATTAGCTAAGAACAAGCCTCTTCACAACCAAAAACGCCTCCAAACACTCAAATCCAGCTCAATCCAGCAACAAAACCTGCTTCCGATCCTCTTCACAAAAAACAGAGCGCATGGTTGGATTCGGAACAAAAAATCGAGTCGGGAACCGGTCCGAACCAGCCAAGAACCGGTCTAAAACCCACTGAACCGGTCGAAAAACTCCTCCTGGTCTGTTTCCGGACCGTAATCCGGTCTGGTCTGGTCGAACCCGGTCTGATCAATCCTCTGAACCTCCGGTTTAACCGATCTGAACCCTTTGACCTCTGGTTTGACCCCTTTGACCTGACCTCTGATCCCTTTGACTCCTTTGACCTCTTTGACCCTGAACCCTGACCTGTCTGACACTTGTGAACCCTTGCCCTGAACTGTCTGAACCTTGATGACGTCAGCCCTAGCTCCCGCCGCCTCTGTCGGCGTGTGTAGCTCACCGTGAGACTAGATCTCACGCACCAACCTTTTTCCGGCGCGTGAGGCTACTTCCGGTGACGTTCCGACCACCGTTGAGTTCGTCTCGAAAAACTCTACACGGTAGTGTGCTCAAAACTTTGATCCGATCAAATTTCGTCCTAGCACAAACCGATCAGCCACTCGCCTCCACGCTCCGCTGTTCAAACTGTTCGAGCTCCGTTCTCCGGTGACCAAATCCGACCGCCCTTACACCGTTGCGATAATCTCTGAGAGCTGCACGTTACCCACTGATCAAAAATAATTTTCGTCTATTATTTTATCCGACCAGAACTCCAAACAGTGCTCCAAAGGCTTCCGAGTGATTATCCGACTGCTCTGCGCTCTCCGGTGCTTCAACCAAAGCTTTGATACCAGTTGTTAGGATTCCAACAACGCACCACACGCAGCAGAAGCAGTAAAACAAGAGATAAACACGACACACAATATACGTGGTTTGGCCAAATCAGACCTACGTCCACGGGGAGGGGGGTTTCACTATAATCCGAAGAAAATCCGAGTCTTTTGTGTTACACACTCACTCTCTATCTCACAATTCTCTCGTGTATCTCTCTCTCCGGGAGAGCCACAACCGGCTCCCCTCACACACTCTCTGCCTCTCTCTCTACATTGTGCTACCACACTACAAATAAGGCATCAATGAGTATTTATAGAGTACACATTAAAACCCTAGCCCCCTCCCATCTGGGCCTAAGCCCAATGGCCCACACGGGGTGGAATCCCAACAGTTCTCTCGTTCGCACATCCTGAACAATAATGCAAATGCTAGTGTCATCAATTATGTATTCTGCCCCTGAGTGGATCTCTTTACTCATGGCCTTGTAAGGGGTTTTATCTTGCGCCTGCTGCCCGTTGTGCAATTTATCTTCACATCTGTCTGTTGAACCCTCTGCTAGGCCAAACGACTAGCGTGATGCTTGTCTTGTGGGTCTTGACCATATATCATTGGTCCCTTCCCATTCCCTGCGTAGCGTTTGACTTCAGGATTCGGCGCTTGGTAAGATTCCGAACATCGATTGGTGCAACGAGAGATGCTTCTAGTGTGAGCAGAAATATCTAGTTTGGCTATCCCTTGATCGTCGCTCAAGGGAGGGTGATTGTTGTCTGAAGACAAGGGCCCTCCCCATTGGATCCACAACAATTGTACCAAATGGACCGAGGCGGCTGTGGACGAAACGTAGAACTGTCTGAGTAACTTGGGTGTCTGTGCGCTGAGCCGCCCTATGACATTGTCGTGTGTCACCTCAATGAGAGGCGGAAGTGGTTGAGGCTTGTTGGAATTCTTGGTGAGCTCAACCATTTGAGCTCATAAATTGGCCATTTTAGCGTCCTAGTGTTGAACAGTGGCGGTTCAGACAGTGGGACTGGGCGTTAGTCTTTAAAACTAAGGGATAGACATATGAGGATGGGACGAAGGTGTCCCAGTAGGTTGTTGTCCAATGGAGCCGCCGACACCGTTTTGAAAATTACACCGCCCAGTTTTTGTAACGGAAAGAGGTAGATCATCTGAAGGTTAAAAGAGAGGCTGAGAGTGGGATGGACTGAAAACCACTGTGAAAGGCTGGGAAATCCCCAGCAGAGTCGCCATTTGTGGTTGCTCGATTTCTTGGTTCAACCTTCCTTAACCGATCGATTCGTCTTAGCTTCGCTTGATATAAACCTCCATCTGACCTTCACTCCTACGCACGAAGCAACTACGTTAGCACCAAACCAGGTCATGGAAGTCTGGCAAGGAACTCCGACAGTTTAGTGAGAAGATGGAAGAAGAAGAAAAGTATATACAAGCTCAGATCTAGGGTTTGAGAGTTGGAAGTTATGTGCCTTTTAAGGCTGCATGGTGTACCTCTTATAGTAAGTGTTTGACTTGTCCTCTAAGTACCGTTGTGCCTTGCACGCACGATAACCTCTTGGCTGATGTCACACCTGGCGATAGGAATTGAGGCATTTACCAACACATGCTACAAGTCGTCCTTTAACACATATCACATACCACGTCACTTTTGTCATTGTGGATAAGGATTTAAACGGTTATATATGCTGAAACACCTTCCATTGATCTGACATGTCATACCGGCCGAGACCACCCCAGCCATATGGAGCTCCTGAGCACCGACTCTGATAACGTAAGTTTGTCACGCACTGCCTTAGGTAGCGCATGGTGAGATGACCGAAGCGTATGTTCTGGCTAAGTCGTGTTGTTGACAAGAATAAGGAGATATCAAGCTTTGGTAGTCGTCGGACCAGTCCCTTTGGCACTCCGGCCAAGAGATCCCCTATCCATTGGATAACAATCAGATTCTGTCAACTGGTCCCTCCAATTATACAACCGCTCGGCACAGTGGCTCGGAGGCCCCTCCATCGGTAATGACAAGACTTCAAGACCACTTGGTTGACCCTTCTGGACTGATCAATTGTTCGGCCCAAATCTTGGTGTGCTTAATTGTCGAACAAATTGGCACTTCCAAGTACATAAAAAGTAGCTCTCCTTATTCAAATGAGTACTTCTGCTTGTCCCCGAGTAGAAGTATACCATGCCATTAAATTCATAAGTACCTCTCCTTATTCATTTTGTGGTAGTGTAGTAAGTCATGATGCTTTGTTAGACACAATCATATGCTCAATCATAAATACACGAACATTTTCCTTAAACGGTTTTCCTTCTTTCTCCTATTGTGTACGAAGAATAAACAAACATTTTGCCAATTGGAGTCCTTGGATTGGAATGGCAGGGGATGAAAGATGCATACGTTTAGTGTTAATGGATTTACGATGCTTCATTTGTGCAGCACAAATACCACCCCACCCCAGACAAGCATATAATCTAATAGTATTGGAGTATTAGTTTGGAATTTCGAACTTTAAGGACTACTATTGGAAAATTCAATAGTAGCATAAACTTGCATTAACTTAGTTTTGATAAATCATGTCATAGCGTTTATCAGGTATGGGGAGTGTTGGGAGCAGGAACTTGACATGCTTCTGTCATTGGGGCGGTAAATGGAGGTTGCAAACCAATGGTACGTTCTTATACCGCGGTGGTACGCATAGAGAAGTTCTTATCAACAATTTATCCCAATTGGACGAGTTATGCAAGAAGATATGCGCTGCCCTTAAGACTGACTCTCAAAACAAACTTTTTTTCTACAACACGATGAGAGATAAGACCAAGTATGTAAAATTGAATGACCAGAATGGGGTAACTATGTTGTTCCACTTGAATCGAGACAAGGTTGATGTATTTGTGGAAGAAGAGGGGCAGGCCACAGATTCGACCAGGTTTGCATCATTATATGGTTCTGAGTTATGTTGACACCGTGACCATTAAATGCTTTGACATTGTAGATTTGTATGCCTGTTAACGAATTATTGATTCTTGTGAACATATGACTGATTATTACCACTTTGAATATAGGGAATCAAACGTCTTTGACAACAGCAGCAGTAGTAACCAAGAGATGAGGTCGGTGTTGCCTGGGAACGTGGACAACATCTTGACTGGTAAGGGAGAACCGTTTGAAACTTCAGACTTGTTCAAGCAACCCGTTACAAATTTATCATAGAAATCTACATTAAAACTTGCATTGTTTGTTTGGAATGCAAGGATTTCTAAAACTTGCATTGTTTGTTTGGAATGCAAGGATTTCTAAAACTTGCATTGTTTGTTTGGAATGCAAGGATTTCTAACACCATATAAATGTGTTCATCATCAAGCAAACAAGTAGCCAAGCCCTAATTACTCAGTTTACAAAACCAAAGAAAATGCCTAATTTTTTTAATCAAATACGTGTATATAATATATAATAACTCGATTGTACCTATATATATACCACACAGAGAGAGATAGAAAGCGATAGACATATATATACATACACCTCAGTAGTGCTCAATCGATCTGCGGACAGAGAGAGAAAAGAGAGACTAATCGGCGGACTGATTGGTGGGTAAGTTTTGTGGTTGGGTTTCGTCACTGAGAGAGAGAGAGAGAGAGAGAGAGAGAGGTTACGGATTGGAGGAGAGCATATCCATTTACAATGAGAGCAGATCTGGGGTTTTGTTGGTCATGTGAGTCTGTGTGAGAGAGAGAGGTCGTTATTTTTGGGTGCCAGGCGGGTACCGCATGGCGGTAACCACCACACATCTAGGTCGTTCAAAAATCTAGGGTGTCCAAAACACTTTTAGATGGCCAAGATAAGATACGTGCTACGGCACCGCCACATGGTACCCACTTATCGGCACCCAAAATTTAAAGAGGAGGATTATTTTTGTCCCCAACATACCTGAGTTCCATGCATGTGTATTATATTTGCCTCTTTCCATGTCTTAGTAATTCGGAAAAAATGTCCCATATATGGAACGCTGCTACGTGCACAGACGTGTGTGCACCGACGGTGCACCGACGGCGTCGGGGACGCCGTTGTGGGTCCCAAACGGTCGATCCGAGCCGTTCAATCTTCTCAAAATCAAATTCCGAGTGGGCCCACGCGGGAATCGAGGCAATCGGACGGCTGTATGAGCTCGATCCAAAACTACCCCATTTCGATCAAAAAAATTTAAACGAAATGGAGTAGTTTTGGATCGAGCTCATACAGCCGTCCGATTGCCTCGATTCCCGCAAAGACCCACTCGGAATTTGATTTTGAAAAGATTGAACGGCTCGGATCGACCGTTTGGGACCCACAACGGCGTCCCCGACGCCGTCGGTGCACCACGGTCAGTTCCCATATCTTTACCGCCATATATGTCAGTGGAATGGTTAGACCCTTTATCCACTGATTTGTACTTGTCTTTGTAGTTTCTCCCCGCCAGCAACGCTACGTATCCGGAAAAATTGAACAGAATTTACTCAGAAAACAACAAGTGAATCTCAGCCACTCATTGCTGCTTTCTGAGTAAATTTTGTGCAATTTTTTGAGTACTTAACATTAATGTTCATTCTCCCAGCTGCTTATGCTACTGGACTACTCAGATTTGTGGGGCCCCACATCATTACCCAATACAGTGAAACATTTATCTCCTCCAATAGATGCGTCCGTTGTTTGGAGAACCTCGTAAATTCTCTATGTTGCCCACATCATTACCCAATACAGTGAAACATTTATCTCCTCCAATGGATGGATGTATCCGTTGTTCGGAGAACCTCATAAATTCTCTATGTTCTGTGTGACTGGATGTGAGTTAATTGGCAAACCTGCGACACAACATTAATAAATCATATAGGAATGTAAAATTGTACTTCCTCTGTCTCCAATTTTTTTTTGTCCCAAATGACACTTTTATTGTCCGAAAAAGATTGTCTTAGTTGAAAAATAATGGGCAAAAAGTGTTAAAACTTAGGCTATGTTTGGTAACACTTCTTGTTTTCTGTTTTCTGTTTTCTATTTCTGTTTTCTAATTTCTGTTTTTCGTAAAAAGGAAGTGAAAACAAAAAATATGTTTGTGTGAAATTATTTTCAAAAAAAAAAAAAAGTAAAAACATAATTATGAGTCGGTTGGAGGTGGTGGTGATGGTGGGTGGTGCGTGGTGGCTAGTGGTGGTGGTGGGGTGGTGGGTGGAGGTGGTGGGGGGTGGTGGGTGGTGGCAGTGATGGTGGGTGGTGGTGGTGCGTGGTGGTTGGGGTGGTGGCGGTGATGGTGGGTGGTGGGTGGTGGCGGTGGTGGGTGGTGGTGGTGGGTGGTGGCGGTGATGGTGGGTGGTGGTGGTGCGTGGTGGTTGGGGTGGGTGGTGGTGCGTGGTGGGTGGTGGTGGTGGGTGGTGGCGGTGATGGTGGGTGGTGGGGGTGGGGGTGGTGGTAGGGCTGGTGGGTGGTGCTGGTGGGTGGTGGGTGGTGGGTGGAGGTGGTGGCTGGGAGTGAGAAACAAAAACAGAAAGTGAAAGTTGAGATTTTCAACTTCCCCAAATTTCATAAATAGTGGAAGTAAGAAGTAGAATTTGAAAGTGGAAGTTGCACACAAACAATATTCCTTTGTTTAAATTGTGAAAATTCTGAAAACAGAAACAGAAAACAGAAAACAGAAGTGCCACCAAACAAGGTCTTACTATTTTATCCTCACTTTTTGAAAGTTAGTACCAATAATGATGATCATGTTTTGAAAGGTAGAAAGATGAAACAAAAAGTATGACAAGTACAATGATAATGTCCCTTAATAAGTTGGAATCCCCGAAAGGAATCAATAAATTAGGACGCAGGGAGTATTATAGAAGTATATGACAGCTTTGTTATGACTTAAAGTTTAATCCGTGTTTAATTCATGGATTAATTCATGGAGTTGATAAACATTGCAGACAACAGTAGTAGAGGGGATATAGAGGCTCCTCCTGCTAGCAACAATTGTGGTGGAACTAAGGGTAAGGCTTGAACTTCTAATCTCATTGCGTTCCTTTAAGCTTTAGTGTTTTTTTTTTTTTTTCACATGATATAAAAAAATGAAGGTATGGAATTGGAAAACATTGCGGACAACTGTAGTAGATGGGAAAGGCTCTTCTAATCTCACTATGTTCCTCTTTTTTTTTGGGTCATTATATTGAAAAAATTTTAAAGTATGGAATTGGAAAACATTGCAATCGTAGTAGAGGGGAGGCTCCTCCTTCATTTGAATTTTAGATTTTTTTTTTTTGTCATATGAAATAAGAACCTATTTTTAATCTAATCCGATCCCCACCAATCACAATAAGTATCAAACTCTTCTCCATGGGATTTGAACCCACAACCTCATACTTTCTTAATATTGCTACACAGCCGCTAGGCCAACTATCCTAGCTAGGATTTAAATTTTTGTTCTGCTATTCTTGAAATTAGCATTAACCAATATGACAAAAAGATGATAATAAAATGAAACACGAATTGGAAGACCAGAGGAGGAAGATAGTAATGTTACAAATAGAAGAAAAAAAAATGGAAAATACATTCTATGTTGTAGCTTTTCCGATCGTAGAAAGTTCAAGGAAAATAAATCAAGAAAAAAATAAAAAATGAAATGGTATACTTAAAATAGCGTCTCTTGTCCCAAACTTCTCGAGTTATTCCAACCCTCGGTTACCAAAGAAGCTAAATTAAATTCAGGTGTGTCAAGATTTGCTTAAGGATTTATTTCATCCTCCTTTTACGTATACTTTTTTTATGATTCCATTATACAATGTTAAAATTACGCTTTGTTTGCCTTTACAAGAAATCATTTGATGCCATGACAATTCCTTTGACGTGATTTTAATCCGCTTTTTGACATTATACGTTGTGCAGTGACGAAGAGATTGCATCCTATGTTTCGGAAAGTCAGTGAAATGTTTGGTAGGTATTCTGAATGACATGCTTCGTTTGTTCTTCGTAAACAAAAGAGAGAGGCTGAGTTGGTTTTTATTTTCTTGCATATACATGATGTGTAGAAAGTAAGGGTCATCATTTGGCCCGCGAACCCGAAGCCCGCTCAAAGCCCGGCCACAGGTGAGCTAGCCCAGCACGAATAGTACGTGGGCTGGGCTTGGGCTTGGTAATTGATCGCCCATAAGCCAGCTCCACAATCCCAGTATCTAGCCCGTGAAGTAGATAACTAATGTCCATAAATTCCATGTGAAAAATATTCTTCTTTTGGCAAAATTTTCTCTCTCACACTGATATGACAAGTTTAAAGGAGAAAAGGGGTGATTTTGATTTTGTGATTAATAAAGAAAAGCATACTTGCCCCGCCCGACTCTTGGCCCACTAGCCCAAATCCGCACGATTGGCCCAAGCTTGTGGGCCGGGCTTGCATTTCAATTTTTGACACGTAGCCCAGCCCGCCAAAAAAGAAAAGCTTGCTAGCCTTGTCCGCGGGTTGGCTTGGGTAGCAATTTCTCAGTCCGGCCCGATGATGACCCTTAGTAGAAATAAATAAGAGCAGGTTGATTATTTTGAGAAGTCTTAATTGTTCAAATTGGAGGTGGGTTCAAACCACAACCTTGAAGTGGCCTTTTCTCACCTTTTTTTTTTATTTTACTTTCCGATTACAAGAAGGCTTGTACCAGAATATAAAACTGTCTGTAGATTTTCATTATCACGTCAAACTTATTCGATTATGAGACATGCGGATAATACCAGACCCAAGTTCAAGGAAAGCCTCGTCCATTTTCATTCATATGCATACAAATATGCACTGTTATTGCTTACATAATAGTTCACTATTTTAACATTACAGATCAGCTATTGATTAAGCCCATCCGCGAGATCCGAGAGAAAAAAAAGCTACATCATCAAGCACGTGATCTTCTCGGATTCCTTTGCAGGGAAGCTCTGAAGTCAAATTTCTCAAAATCAGAGCTGATATTTCGTCTACCATTAGAAAAGGCAACATGGGTGGGAATTCATGAAATTGTTGAACAGATTTCGTCATTGTACCCCGATGCAGTTTTTCTTGAAAACGATAAGAAGCAAACAATTTTTCAGCAGGCCATTGTGTCTCGCCAAGAAAAGGTGTTCAATCTCATACACAAACTAGAAGAGTCGAAGGCCATAGTTTTATCGAAACGGGACTCATTAAACAACAATGCTCTCCATTTGGCTGGGTATATGGCACGTCCACAACTACTCTACTTCAGAGCCGGTGCCGCTCTACAGATGCAGAGAGAATTGCAGTGGTTCAAGGTATTCTACCCTTTCAAATGACCTAAAGAAGAGAAATTGGTGACTATTCAAATTTAGTCGATTTCCAATTTCATGTAGCTTGCCTATTGGAGATGCACTCAGAGACCATTGGCACTAGTTCGCAAGTCACAACTAGGGCAATTCCATGCCGACAAAATCAATGCGGACTGTAGAAATAGAAAACTACAATTGTTATTTTGGTATTTCCATATATTTTTGCTATTCTAATACCACATGCTTTCAAGATACGTTAATTGGGTTTTCTGGGACATTCTCACTTGTTGCCGGAACATGAATATATAAGTCCATACAATGAAACCCGTTGCATTTATGTTGGCAGTTATCCAAACAATGTAGATATGGTAAATAAATGCAACTTTCTAATTTTAAGCCACCTGATTTTTACAGGCAGTTGATAGACTTGTACTTCCAAAAAATAGAGAAGAGAGGAACAACGAGGATAAGACACCCGCAGAAGTGTTTAGTGTTGCACACAAGGAGTTGCTGAAAGAAGGAGACCGATGGATGAAAGATACCGCGAATTCGTGCACAATCGTAGCATCTCTCATTGCCACCGTGGCGTTTGCGGCTGCCATACAAGTACCGGGTGGAAACAATGACAATGGCCTCCCAATTTTCAAGCAACAGACAGCCTTCGTAATCTTCGGCGTATATAACTCACTTGCTCTTTTCTCATCCATTGCTTCCGTGATCATGTTCTTGTCCATCCTCACATCTCCCTGTGCAGAAAAAGATTTTCTCTTTGCCTTACCCAATAGATTGATTATTGGTCTGGTTAGCATCTTCTTCTCCATATTATGCACGATGATAGCCTTCGGTGCCATACTCTATCTTGTGTTTGGAGAAAACAAGAGATGGACTCTTATTCCGGTAGTTGCATTCGGTGGTTATCCTTTGACCTTGTTTTGGACTTTGCAATCTCCTCTCCTAAAGGATATGATCGTGTCCACGTACTTTTCTGGTATTTTTGTTAAGCAAAGGAGGTTTGGGGCTCTTGAGGGGCCTGGAGCATACTCTCCGTGAAGGAAACGAGGTTGCAGATAAACTCGCCGACATGGGTGTGGATCAAGAAGAGAAGATGGTGTGCCTTGGTAATCTACCGGATGATTTCATCCCATTGTTAGAGGAGATAGCAGGTGTGGCCTTTGAGCGTTCCTAGTAGTTGCTTTCTTTCAATTTCTGGTGTACCAATACAAACTATTAGATATCAAAACTTGAGACTCTAGAAATAAGTTAAGAATTTGGGGCCTGAAGAAGTAACACCAAAAGTGGGCTTTCTAGTCTCATTACTAGTGTAAAGCTGTAAGTGGAGTTCATATTCTAGCTTTTTTGATGTGTGAAAAGCCCTAGTTCACCTAAATTTAATAATTGGTTGTGTATGAACCCTAATAGAATATCTGACAATCAATAATATCAATTAATCACAGAACGGAACGCAAACAATTGTAGAACACCAAGATAAACCAAACCAAACACGGTACAGACGGAGTTTGTAGAACGCCAATTGATAAATACGTGGAAAACCCTAAATCGGTAAAAAAACACGGAAGTAAGATCGGCCAAAGAGGCTTGAATGCTACCAATCATATCCACAACGTTTTTGAGGGTTAATTCTTCTTCCATCGATGATGAGGGTTCAGAAGACAAAAATTCAGAGATTCAAGAGACTGACAAACCACTGTAGAGATCTTTGTTTAACCTACATGAAAGCTAAGACAATTCTATTCAGCCGTAAAAAGTATTGTTTCATTCTCATTATGTTATATTTATACGGAAGAGTAAAGAAAGAAAATACGCTAAGACCCCTTATCTCCTAATCTATTTACATAAGAGGATTAAGAATACACTAAATACACATAACACCCACAACCTAACACTCATACTCAAGTTGGTGCGAAGATATCTATCAAGCCCAACTTGAACACAATGGGGTGGAAACTCTTGCTGCCAAGCCCTTTTGTGAATATATCAGCTAATTGGTCTTCAGATTTCACAAAAGGCATACATATCGAACCCTCGCTCAGCTTTTCCTTGATGAAGTGCCTGTCAATCTCTATATGCTTCGTTCTGTCATGTTGTACTGATTGCTTCTTACTTCGCCAAGTAACCAAATTTCCACCAAGGAGAATACAATAGCCAAAAGTAGAGCATCTATCATCTACAGAACCAGCGCAGTCAGCATCAGTAAATGCTTCCAACCACAAATGACCATGATTAGAAAATAAAATTCCTTTCCCTAGAGCTAATTTAAGATACCTCACGATACACTGCATCCAGATGTGAAGTACGCGGGTCATGCATAAACTGACTAACAACACCCACTACATAACTAACATTCGGTCGAGTGTGAGCTAGGTATATCAGTCGACCCACAAGCCGGTGATATCTTTCCTTGTCAGTGTGCTCCCCCATATCTACACTAAGGTGATGATTCGCCTCAATAGGAAAATTGGCAGGGCTACAACCCAACATACTTGTTTCTTCCAAAAGATCAAGTATATACTTCCGTTGGGAGATAAAAATACCTCTATCAGACCTTGTCACTTCCATCCCAAGAAAGTATCTTAGCTACCCCAAATCCTTAATCTCGAATTCTTGAGCCAGACTTGTATTAAGATTAAGAATCTCATCCACATCATTACCTGTCATTATTATGTCGTCAACATAAACAATAAGGACAACAATCTTATCTATACCTCCCTTGACGAACATTGTATGATCCGCATGACTCTGTTTGTATCCAAACCTCAACATAGCCTTCGAAAATCTTCCAAACCAAGACCTGGGTGACTGCTTCAACCCATAAAGGGCCTTTTTCAACCTACACACCTTCCCCTCAGTTTCAGAAGCTGAAAAACCTGGAGGTATGTCCATATACACCTCTTCCTCTAACTCACCATGAAGAAATGCATTTTTCACATCAAACTGTTGAAGAGGCCAATTCAAATTTGCAGCACGAGAGAGTAAAACTCGCACAGAATTCATCTTTGCTACTGGGGCAAATGTCTCCTCGTAGTTAATACCATAGGTTGGGTAAAACCCTTGGCAACAAGCCTTGCCTTGTATCTCTCAACTGTACCATCAACATTCTGCTTAATATTGAAAACCCATTTGCGTCCCACTGATTTCTTCCCTTCCGGAAGTGATACTAGCTCCCAAGTGCCATTCTTTTTCAAATCTTTCATCTGCTCTACCTAGCTTCTTTCCACTTAGGTATTATGAGTGCATCCTGCCAATTCTGTGGAATAGATATAGAAGAAATAAACGAAACAAAGGAATGGTATAAGGAGATAAACGATCATAAGAGACAAACTGGGAGATGGGATGCTGAGTACATGATCTAACACTTTTTCGAAGAGCAATAGGAAGATCATCAGAATTAACAATAGGAGGTTCATCAGAATTAACAATAGGAGGTTCATCAGGAAAAGAGTCATTACTAGATGAGTCAACTGAGGAGTTCGGAACTGGAATAGGTGATTGTAATTGACAAGGTGGTATTACACTGGAGGGCCTCCCCTTTTTTCTGCTAGTGTAGGTCTTTAAGTTAGACCCTTGCAGCCGTTGTATTCCTTCTCCCTCGTCACCACCAATGTCATGTGTAGCTCGTTCAACTGATATCGGTTCCTCTCCAGACTTCTCCTTCTCCCCCTTACCATGATTATTATAAAACTGTGTCTCCTCCTCACCATAAAACATCTCTTCCTCCTACCTATGCTCCCCTTGAAGAGATGGAGTAGAGGAAGAGAAAAAAGACTCTGTTTCCCAAAAATAGACATCCATAGAGACAAAAAATTTCCTAGAGTGAGGATCATAACATTTATAGCCCTTTTGGATAGGAGATTACCCAATGAAAACACATTTATGGGCTTTAGGACCTAACTTGCCACCAGAGGGATGATGAGCATGAACAAAACACAGACAACCAAAAACACGTGGGGAAAGAGTTGTGACAGGAAAACTGCTAGGATGACATTTAAGGGGAGTTTTAAAATTAAGAACACTGGATGGCATGCGGTTAATAAGATAAGTTTGCAGTCAAAATGGTTTCTCCCGACAAATATTTGGGAACATTCACGGTGAATAAAAGAGAGCGAGCTACCTCAACCAGATGACGATTTTTGCGTTTAGCAACTCCATTTTGTTGTGGAGTGTCAACACAAGTCATCTGAAAAAGAATACCATTTGCATCCAAAAAGGCCCAAAAACTCTTATCTATATACTCAGTACCATTGTCACTACGGAGAATTTTGATATGCATATCAAACTGAGTGCGAATCATCCCTCGAAAAGATTTAAAACAAGAAAAAACTTCACTTTTTGATTTAAGTAAATACACCCAAGTGACACGAGAATAACAGTCAACAAAAGTGACAAACCACCGATGACCTTTAACAGAAGTAACAGGTGAAGGACCCCACACATCAGAATGGATAACCATAAACAGAGAGTCACTCTTTTTATTAATAGGAGCATAAAAGGAACGTTTATGTTTACCAAGCTCACAGGCTTCACAAAAAAATTGACTCCGAGAACAATGTTTAATCAAATTTGGAAAAAGTTTCTTCAAAATCCCGAAAGAGGGATGACCTAACCGACGGTGCCATTGATGTAACATAGAGAGAGCTGAACTAGTATCTGCTTGCAGAGCTAGACCACATGATCGGGGTGAATTAGATGGATGAGGTGCAGATTCTAAAAAATAGAGGCCACCATGTACTCTACCACTGCCAATCACCTCTCTTGTATCCAATTCCTGAAAAGCACAATGGGTAGGAAAAAATGTTACGGAGCAATTTAAAGATTGGGTAAGACTACTAACAGATAAAAGGTTAGTAGAAAAATCGGGAACATGAAGAACTGAAGAAAGGGAAAGGGTTGGAGAACAATGAATAGAACCTTTCCCGGAAATAACAAATAGAGAACCATTAGCAATTCTGACCTTCTCCTTACCAGAACATGTGGAATAAGAGTCAAAGAGCGATGAGCAACATGTCATATGATCTGTTGCACCAGTATTTATTATCTAAGGAGAAGAGCTAGAGGTAGTAAAAATATTAGAATGGAAACCTTTGTGAGCAAAGAAATCCGTGGCAGCAGAAGCAGAAATGGTGGTAGATTGAGCATCAAACTTTGCCAGAATGCACCTGAGAGTTTGTAACTCCCCCTCAGAAAAAAATCAACCTGAGCAGTTTTGGAAGCCTCCATCATATTGACTGACGAAAGGCAGTAACAAACTGCTAAAATACCTCAAAAACAAGAACCTAAAAAACCATATACCAATCCCAAAACTCCAGAAGGACTGAAAAACCAAGTAAACACCTTGAATAACCAACTCTAGTAGATTTTGTAGTCACCCAGTCAGTTTCAGAGACAAACGATAGCTACCCAGTTTTAAATTATCACAGCAATGAAGAAGGTGATCCAAAAAAAAGGTAGAAATACCTCAAAAGGTCAGGTATATTGGACCCAGTGATATCCGAGTGCAACAGGATGGTTTTCGAGTACAATCAGAGGTAACCCAGTGAATTATGGGTTATCCAGTCAATTTTGAAGCAAAAGAGAGAACTCAGTCATAGCAGAGAGCCATACGATGATCGTACTGTTGTCGTCGGTGGTCGCCTGAGTTCGTCGGATACAAATCACAAGAACCCAGTCGATTTCGAAGACTGTACAGTCAAATTCGAGTACTGTGGAGGCTTAATCAAGACAACCCAATCAATTTCGAGCCCTACAAGGTGTTTGCCGAAAGTTTTCAGGGTCGCTGGAGGTTAGAGAATGTCGGACAGTGGTCGCCGAACGTCGGCGAGTAGTCTACGGTGGTCGGTGGGACTCGCCGGAGGGTAATTAGTGATCGTTGAGGAGGAAGAGTCGAGATCTGTTAAAGAAAAGTACTATTGATGCCAGGAAGAAAATGATTACTATAGCAGAGTACTGTAGCAGACGAGTACTGTAGCAGTTGTGGGTGAACAAGGACAACGTGAGAAAGACTCTACGATGTTAGCAATCAAAGATTTAACGGGAGAAAACTCAGTCGTCCTGGAAAAAACTCAATCGATAAAGGATCTCCGCTCTGATACCATGAAAGCTGAGACAATTCTATTCAGCCGTAAAAGGTATTGTATCATTCTCATTAGGTTATATTTATACAGAAGAGTAAAGAAAGAAAATACGCTAAGACCCCTTATCTCCTAATCTATTTACATAAGAGGATTAAGAGTACACTAAATACACATAACACCCACAACCTAACACACTATTCGGATCACAACTTCAGGAGGACTCAGTAGATTCTTGATCTTAGCACGCAAACTGAAACGTGGAGAGTTTTGATCAAAACCTAGTGTAAGCTACCAGGACGTGTTATCCTCTCGATACTCACGAGAACACTCAAGCATACAAAGAGAGCACATCGCATGCAAGCACAACAACAAATGACTTAGAGGGTTTTGTCCTAAAGGTTTGGTGCTAAGGTTTAGTACATGAACTAAAAGCGTGGGTGGTCTCAAACAGGGTGCCCCGCAAGCTAAGATCGTAAAATCTTTTTATCATACCGAGGGAGATATGTAACTCATGGGGGTGGCCGCGTTTCTCGACTGGGGCTACCTAGCAATGCAAAAAGATAAAGAAAGCGTGAACTATACTAAACAAATGAACCAATGGCGCTTTAGAGTCTAGCCCTCTTAACTATACTCCCCAGCAGAGTCGCCACTGTGAGCGCCCCACTCCCAATCTCCTCGTCGTTGTGCCGGTGGATTGGAAGGTCTAGGCCCTATTGCTGGGACCACACTCAATGCGGTGTCAATACTCTATCTCTATGCTGGACTGATGACCATATACACTACCAAGTTCTCAAAGCAGAAATACTCACCAAAGACCAGAGTCGCCACTTGGTTATAAGTCCAAGAACCATAATGTCTCTATGTATGGAAAGGCTTGATCCTTGTCACCACAGACGGATCTGGGGGCTATGGTACCGAGTGGGAAGGTGTTAGGCACCCACTCCGCCCAATTAAAATGATTGGCCTCTACTCATCACCATTGGTTCATATTGTCTCTATCCTAAATGCATGAAACACAAGCAGACGGTTATGTAGAGTTTGAATGAAAACGTTTTTAAAAATTATCTCTTTGGAAGAGGGGAAAGCAGCCATTTGAAAATTACCTCCGCCATATGCAACACACAAAAAAGAAAACAAAAGCAGAACATCTTATAGCATGCAAGGAGATTAATCCATCGTTGCGAATAGCCAACCTGCTTCTAAGGGGAATTATCCTAAAACAAAACATGCATAACAAAGACCAAAACTGGACGGGGACGTGCAAAACATGATTCTAAACTAGACATGCAACTGATCAAACTAGAAGCATGCATAAAACAGAAGAATAAACTAAATCCAGAAACTTTCCAAAAATAAAGACTTTCTAAAAATGGAAACTTTCCAAAACAGTAGACCAAACAAAATAGGAAACCTAACCGAATTATGTGACTTTCCAAATTGGGAAACCAGGCTGGGTTAGGAAAGTAACCGATTAGGAAACCACATTCATAGACAGGCTACTCATGGAAGGACCATGATGGCAGAACAACTAATTAATCATGCAATATGCGAATACAGGGGTCGAGACAAATGGACAGTGTAACTGCTAGGGGTAGGTGATATGCATGGAATAATGCAGACAGCATAACAACAGGGGTCGAAATATAAATATCCATGCAAGACAGAGTAACGATAGGGGTAAAAATATAAATATGCATGCGGACAGAGTAACGACTAGAAATAAGACATTTATGAGTGCTTGTGCAGGCAACATAACGATAGGGTACGTTACGTGCGATGAACCACTCGAAAAAAGTAATGACTACGCTAGGGATTTAAATCATGCAAAGTTGACAACTACCTGTAAGTGCGTGCATGTAAAGGTGATATATGAAATATACTAAACATGTAAGGGCAAAACAATAATTCTACATGCTAAACAATAGTTAATCTAAACATAGCCTTAAACTAAATTAATCCTAAGACATGCATGAATTAAGCACGAAAATAAATCCTAAGCAGACATACTAAACAGAAAATAAATTCTAAATATGCAAACTAAACTAATATAAACAAAACTAAACAAATAAAACTTTAAATAAATAAAACTAAACAAATAAAGAAAAGAAAGAAAGGAACCATACCTAACCTCCGTAGAACCAAGCTAGTCGCCCTAAAAAATTGGCAGAATTTGGGCAACACCGCTGAACTAGAACCGTCTCGATGCAAGACAGCTCAAGAAAACTTTAAACTAAGCTCAAGTACTACCAAAGGGTGAACCAAAGCCTTTTAGCCTACACTCAAGCTTTGTGAACAACTGCTCTGAACCCAAATTTGAGTAATGAATGCTAATTCTCCACTTTTCTAAACGATTTGAAAGGTTGGGCGAGGGGATGTATTTATAAGCTTGGTTTGAGAGCAAAACACTCTAATTTTTTCATGTGGGATTCAAGAAAATATGTATTTTTCGTACACAAAGGCGATGGCACGCAAATCTAGAAGAATCTAAAATGAAAAAAAAGATTTTTTTATTTTTGGGCGCCGGCCCAACCTTGGGATAGAGTCGGTCCGGTCATGGGCCAGGTTCGGGTTCGAGTTCCCTTCTTTTATCCCCGTACAATTGGCGCCGTCTGTGGGAAACGCTTACAAAAGGTTCCCTTCTTTTGAACAAAGGTCAACAATGGTGATTTCAGAGCCTGTTTTGTGCACTCCACGAAGGGAGGACGTGGAAGACGATGGTGGAACCACTATTGTGTACACTACGAGAAAGAGCGCAAGGGTGGACAAAACTCCTACGGTTCTAAAAGCACCACAAAAGAAGCCCGCTGCTAGAAGGTTTAATATAGAGCATATCCCTGAGATTCCAAAGTTCAGGGATATGCGCCTAATAAACTATGATTCTCCGAGGACATGCGAGAGGCGAAGGTGCTTAGAGACACCACTAAGAGGTGGGGGAGCCTCCAACCGACGAGGGATCGAGAGAGAGAGGACAGGCTCGACAGAAAAAGAGCAGGAAGCGGAAGAACTGGCCCGTGAAGTCACTCGACGAAAGCGAGAGATTCAGGACCTGAAGAAGCAGTTTCAAGAGAGGGAAAAAGACCTACGCTCATGGACGAGATCCGTGCAGTATGAGAAGGGAAAGAAAAGTCATCATCGTGACAATGTCTCCGTTGACCGAGTAGCCTCTCCACGAAAAAGGAGAGAAAGGAGCGTTTCCGTTGAAAAGAGAGAAAGAAGGAAGCACGCAAGGGACAGGTACGAGAGATCTGGTTCCAATGAGCATATTCCCGAGCAATATGTGAAAAGAAGGGAGACTGGCCGAGCAGATGGAGGTCCTAAAACTGCACGAGAAGCAGCTAAGGAAGCCCTAGGCCAGATCTCAAAGTAACCACTGGCCCACTGGATCAGAGCAGAGAAGACACCGAGCAGGGTGAAGCATTCAGCATTCATCCCTTATGAAACCAGCACGGATCCCGTGGCTCACATTTAACACTATCAACAGGCCATGTCCATGCATGAGCAAGATGATGCCTTGCTGTGCAAGATGTCCCCATCCAGCTTGGGAAAAGTGGCCCTGAGTTAATACCACAAGCTCCCAGAGGGGTCAATCCTGTGCTGGGCTCAACTAGCCAAAGAGTTTACTGCACGGTTCCTAACAAGCCGAGCAGCCCCAAAAACTTTTGATGCATTAACCTCTATGAGACAAAGGGATGATGAGACTCTGCAGCAGTACTCCAAATGTTATTGGGAGACTTTCAACGAGATTGAAAACTGCAGTGAAGAATATGCTTTGGCAACGTTCAAGACAAGCTTGCCTATGCATAGTAAGCTACAGGAGTCCCTTACCATGCATCCAGTTAAGACTGTGGCCAAACTTATGGAGAGAATCCAGGAGCATGCACAGGTGGAGGATGACATCCTGCAGGCTGGAGGGAAGATTGTGGCTGGACAACCATAGCTCCCAGAGAGGAAAGTGGCAGAGTCAAGAGTGTACAAGGAGTACACAACAGGGAGGAAGGACTACGCAGCAAAGGAAAGACAAAGCTGACCCAGACCCAAAGTCATACTTTAGTGTCATGGCAACATTTAACGTCCCTATCTACAAGATGCTATACAGGATCAAGAATGAACCATGGTTCAAAAGGCCCCCAAAGATGGTGGGGAATCCAGAAAAAAGAAGAGCCACTAACCAGCATTGTAGTTACCATAGGGACTAGGGTCACATGACCGAAGATTGCGTGGAGTACAAAAAGTCCCTGGATGAAAAAGTGGCGGAAGGCCATCTTAAGGAATTTTTGACTGATAACAAGAATGATGCCGAGCTGATAGAAGAGATGGACTACGACAAAGGTCCGAAGGGAACGATCCATATGATACATGGATTAGTTGCCCCATACACGAATAACGAGATAAGGCACATTCAAAGGGTCAACGGCCAGGTGAAACAGGTTATGAAGCTCGGCACGAAAAGGCCGAGAGCTGAAGGAGTAATGGAGACCCCCATCACCTTCACTGACGACGATCTAGATGGGGTATCAGTACCCCATAACGATGCATTGGTGATCACCCTACGAATAGGGGAGTATGACGTGGAAAATATACTTGTTGATCAAGGGGCAAGCACTGAAATCATGTACTACGACACCTTTAAGAAGATGGAACTCCCGATGAGCTCGTTACAAAAATGTCTTGTCCCTCTAGTCGGCTTCAGTGCACAGACGGTGTGGCCTCTGGGAAAGGTCACACTATCCGTCCGAGCTGGATCAGTAGTCCTAAAGACTGATTTCCTTGTGGTGGATATCCCTTCCTCCTATAACGTGATTATAGGAAGAACCTGGATGCACAAAATGAGGGCAGTTTCCTCAACTTACCACCAGAAGATCAAATACCCTGGAGTGGATGGCATAGTGCATTTGGGGTAACTAGAAAGTAGCCGATCAGTGTTTCAACATGGTCTTGAAAAAGTCCCCAAAGGCCGAGCTGGTCCAGACGGTTGAAGTTTCAGATCAACCGACCTTGGAGGACGTTGGAGGTGACCCCACCAAGAAGATGGTGGAAGGATTGAAGAGGATACAGATTCAAGAAAATAATGCAGAAAGATATTTCTTGATCGGCGAAACCCTTGCCGAACAGGAGGAAAGGGACTTGATTGCCTTTTTGAAGGACCATATTGACGTTTTCCTGTGGACTCCCCAGGAGATGCCTGGAATAAACCCAGAAGTAATCAGCCACCATTTAAATGTGGATCCTCAGCACAAACCAGTTGTGCAGAAGGCAAGGAGGTCGGCACCACAGCACGCCGACGCTGTGATCGAAGAAGTAGAACGGCTGCTCGAAGCGGATGCCATACGAGAGGTGAGCTATCCGGAATGGCTGGCTAACACGGTTGTGGTCAAGAAGAAAAATGGGAAGTGGAGAGTCTGTGTGGATTTCACCAGCCTCAACAAAGCATGCCCCAAGGACAGCTTTCCCCTTCCTAAGATTGACCAACTAGTAGATGCCACGTCAGGCTTTGAAAGAATGAGTTTCTTTGACGCATATCGAAGATATCATCAAATAGCTATGTATGAGCCCGACTAGGAGAAAACGTCATTCATCTCGCCAAGAGGCCTCTACTGCTACAAAGTCATGCCGTTTGGATTAAGGAATGCTGGAGCAACTTATCAGAGGTTGGTCACTAAGATGTTCAAAGATCAGCTCGGTAAAACCATGGAAGTCTATATAGATGATATGGTGGTGAAAAGCAAGGTAAAGCTTGATCACCTTACCGACCTGAAGGTGACTTTCAACATTCTGAGAGAATACAAGTTGAAGCTGAATGCCTCAAAGTGTGCCTTTGGGGTCAGCTCGGGAAAGTTCCTAGGACACTTAATGACAGAAAGGGGGATTGAGGCCAACCCAGATCAAATCACCGCACTTCAGAATCTCCAAAGCCCTAAGACCACGAAAGAGGTTCAAAGACTAACAGGGATGGCAGCAGCCCTTAACGGTTTTATTAATAAGTCCTCACTCAACGTGGTAGCTCAACAGACCCAAAAGTTAGGGCTTTTACACGCGAGGTTCCAACCCAATATCATAGGATCGAACAAAGAGAGAGAGAGAGAGAGAGAGAGAGAGAGAGAGAGAGAGACTTGGTTGTAGATCGAGATGGAGACCTGCTTCGTCTTCGTCGTTCGTTTAGGGTTTCGACCCGTAACCCAAAAGTTAGGGTTTCTTCAATAAAACACGAAAGAGAGACAAAGTCGGATGGAGGGAGAGAGAGATGACCTTGATCGATGTCTTCTTGTTGCTCGATGTAGGGGTTTCACTAGGGTTTGTTCGCGTTCTTCTTCGTTGGAGCAAATCGCCTCTCTCTCTCCTCTCTGTGGAAACCGTGAGAAATGAGGGGGTATTGGGTGGATGTGAGAATTGGGTGGATGTGAGATAATATAGTGACCCGTTTGTGCGACCCGATACCCATTGACCCGTACCCCTAGACCCGCGTGTGTTTTTTTAGCCCGTTTGTTCTCTCAGCCGTTGGATTAGATCCAACGGCCAGCGTGAAAAGTCCGGAATTTACAAAAATCCGGGAGTTTGGAAGGGAAGTGAATTGTATATATATATAGCAAGATGTTCTATTGAGGACTCCCTCAAAGATCTCCTCCGTGAGGACCACCCTTTTTTTGATTTTCCGGACCAAATTTCGACGATCCAAACCGCTCAATGTGTTTAAAACATGTTTTCCATGGCCAACGAAAGGGCTTCATCCGAGCAGTTTTTCATAATAACCGTACATATATAATTTATCGAAAATGCTCGAATGAAGCCCTTCCGAGTAGTTTTTTTGGACGAATCCTCTCGGTGACCCTTAAAATCACGTTTTAAACACATTGAGCGGTTCAGATCGTCGAGATTCGACCCTGATCCACGAGGTCCGCAAATCACGTTTTGGTGTTTTTTTTGTTTTGCAAATTGTTTTTGGAAAATCCGAGCCGTCCAATGTGTTCAGAAGGTGTTTTCAAGAGTCCACGTGACAAATCTTAAAAAAACAATACTGGGAAGGGCTTGATCCAAGCAGTTTTCGCAAAAAATATCGCAAAAATATTTTTTGCGAAAACTGCTTGGATCAAGCCCTTCCCGGTAATTGTTTTTGAAGATTTCCCGCGTGGACTCTTGAAAACACCTTCTGAACAAATTGGACGGATCGGATCGTCAAAAAAATGTTTGGATCATGGAGGTCCGGAAACGGGAATCCCATTTTAGAAGTGGACTCTATATATATATATATATATATATATATAGGATGGCGATCTATTGAGGACTCCCTCAAACAAAAATTCCATGCGGACCTCACCATTTTTCGACTTTCCGGATCAAATTTTGACGATCCGAACCGCTCAATGTTTTTAAAATGCATTTTCCAAGGTCCACGCGGGAAATCTTCAAAAAAAAATACCCGGAAGGGCTTGATCGGATCAGTTTTTGTTAAAAACGCTATATAGCGTTTTTAACAAAAACTGATCCGATCAAGCCCTTCCGGGTATTTTTTTTTGAAGATTTTCCGCGTGGACCCTTGAAAACACCTTCTGAATACATTGGACGGCTCGGATCGTCAAAAAAATGCTCGGATCATGGAGGTCCGGAGGTCCGGATCCCGGACTAGAACCGCATCCTATATATATATATATATATATATATAGGCAAATTTTCTAGTCCAAACCTCCCGAGAATAAGAAAAAATTGATTTTTTTTGTGTTGCAAATTTTTTTTGGAAAATCCGAGCCGTCCAATGTGTTCAGAAGGTGTTTTCAAGAGTTCCCGCGGGAAATCTTCAAAAAAAAATACTGGGAAGGGCTTGATCCAAGCAGTTTTTCGCAAAAACTGTATTTATATATTTTTGCAAAAACTGCTTGGATCAAGCCCTTCCCGGTATTTTGTTTTGAAGATTTTCCGCTAAGGACCCTTGAAAACACCTTCTGAACACATTGGACGGCTCGGATCGTCAAAAAAAATTTTGGATCATGGAGGTCCAAAAAGCTGCTTGGATCGGATCGTCAAAAAAATACTCGGATCACGGAGGTCTGGAAGTCCGGAGTCCGGACTAGAAGTGGAACCTATATATATATATAGGTAAATCTTCTAGTCCAAACCCTCCCGAGAATAAGAAAAAATGTTTTTTTTGTTTTGCAAATTATTTTTAGAAAATCCGAACCGTCCAATGTGTTCAGAAGGTGTTTTCAAGAATCCAAGCGGGAAATCTTCAAAAACAAATACCGGGAAGGGCTTGATCCAAGCAGTTTTCGCAAAAATTGTAAATATATATTTTTTGCGAAAACTTATTGGATCAAGCCCTTTCCGGTATTTTTTTTTTGAAGATTTTCCGCGTTGACCCTTGAAAACACTTTCTGAACACATTGGACGGATCGGATCGTCAAAAAAATGCTCGGATCACGGAGGTCCGGAAGTCCGGAGTCCGGATTAGAAGTGGAACCTATATATATATATATATGTGAAAAACTTCTAATCCACACCTTCCGGAAATAAGAAAAAAATGGTTTTTTTTGTGTTGCAAATTATTTTTAAAAAATCCGAACCGTCCAATTTGTTCAGAAGGTATTTTCAAGGGTCCACGCGGGAAATCTTCAAAAAAAAATACCGGGTAGGTCTTGATCCAAGCAGTTATCTCAAAAAATGTAAATATATATTTTTTGCGAAAACTGCTTGGATCAAGCCCTTCCCGGTATTTTTTTTTTTGAAGATTTCTCGCGTGGACCCTTGAAAACACCTTCTGAACACATTGGACGGATCGGATCATCAAAAAAATGTTTGGATCATGAGGTCCGGAAATAAAAATCCGGATAAGAAGTTTACCCTATATATATGTATGTATGTATATATAATCATGATCTCCTAAGGACTCCCTCACGGATTTCCTCCGTGAGGACCATCCCTTTTTTGATTTTCTGGACCAAATTTGGACGATCCGAACTGCTCAATGTGTTGAAAACATGTTTTCCAAGGCCAACGCGAGGAATCACAAAAAAAAAAAAAAAAGATACCCGAAAGGGGGCTTCATCCATGTAGTTTTTCATAATAACTGTACATAAATAGTTTATCGAAAAATGCTCGAATGAAGCCCTCCCAGTTTTTTTTTTTTTTTGGTGATTCCTCGCGGTGACCCTTAAAACACATTTTAAACACGTTGAGCGGTTCGGATCGTCGAGATTCGACCCCGATCCATGAGGTCCTCACGGAATATATATATACATATTGAACAACTGCGAATCTACAAACCTAGATCGAAAAAATCAAAACATGAAGATCAGAAACATCAACACAAAGATTTTGGTCGAAATCATCCATACCTTCTCTGTTAACAAGGGAAATCGCCAACAAATCGCAACCAAATCGCAACCCACAAGCTTCTCCGTTCGAATCTCAGGTGTTGCAACAGAAATGGTGTCCAGCAGCTTCGTAAAAGGGAATTACGAGGGCTGAAATCGTCAAAACACCACGCCTTCTACTCCCGGATAACTTTTGGTTAGGGTAAGAGGAGCCCAAAAGTAATCAGGGACAAGCACCTCGCGAGGGATAATTGTAGAGGGGGTAAACGATTATCAGGGAAGGGAAGTGAATTTGCCAAAAGGGGGATATAGGTGGGACCCATCAAATAAGAGGGGGTCAAAAGTTATCCGGGGATGATATCCCCCATCCAAACACGCCGCTGAGATTAAAAGTTTTCCCTGTATTTATTTATCACGCTTTTTTTAAAAGTGACATCTTTTTTATTTTCTTGGTGTGATCCATATCTATTATTGTAGTAGTGATAGTAGTATAAATTTTAACCTGTAATTTTGAATCGCTTCTCTTTGACTTTGATAACTGTTTCTTTTTTTATGATAATTACATGTTTGAACCAACTTGTCCGAAAAAACACAATCGTACCCCATCCTTCCTAAATTTTTTGTCTAGTGCTTTTTCGGGATTTTTTTTACTTTTTGCATGATAATTTATTTATTTTTTCATAGTAATTTTTTTTGGTATAGATCATTCGTCTCAGCAAGAGAAATAAGAACAATATAAAATTTGGAAGGAAGTTGATAAAATGTTCATATATGACGATACTGCAGGCAATGAATTCTCGAGATCAATGATTAATCCACAAGTATAATGTGAATTTAATAAGTATTTAGAAAAGGCGAACAAAAATAATTAAACATAGAATATCAAAAGTTTGGAATCTGCTATAGAATCAAAGCTACAATCTAAAATTTGTATCCACAACTATAATAAATGCACCCATACATTAGCAAAGGACCAGTAGTGATGTTGATATTATGCCTGTAAATTTTGTAATGCGGAGACTCGTGGTGATAGTATTGCTGCTGATCATGAAGGCGTGAAGACAACAGTGAACAAATCAACATGCGAGACACGAATATTCAGCGATTTTTGCTCTGCAGCGAAGATCAATGTAAGAGGAAAATGGCAAGGCCCGGGGCAAAAGGATGTTGTAAGGATTCCTGGGCAATGCGACAGACAATGTAAGAGAAGTTACGGAAACGATGCTGAAGGACTTTGCGTGGATGACAAAAAATATGGCCCTATTATTTCATGTATCTGCAGATATCCCTGCTAGCTGATATTTTTAATAATTAAGCAACAAACCAAATTATGATCCTATGCTAAAATAAGAAAAATAAAAATAAAAAAAAGCCAAGCTATCCTTGGTCTGCTTCACTTTTTGGTATCAGTAGTACTAATATTTACCATTTGATGAACTAAATAAAGTGGGGAAAGAACTTCTTGTAACTCCGTATAACCAAATGCTAGATCATGCCAATTTTATCTTCATCTTGTTTCTATCATGAATGTTTCTAATTATTTGGATTTACACACGAATAAAATGTACACGTACGCAGCTGCATGAGTGTACACAAATGTAACAATTCAACTGGTAAAGATTTTAAGATTAGTAGTAATCTCAGGCCATGATGCAGCATCAACAGTAGTAAATCATGGCATCCCCTAATGCACAAGGCCATCAAAAAGAGACAATCAATCCATAGGCCATAATGTAGCATCAAGAATGGAAAATCACCCAATTCTCTGAAGCACATGGCTAGAAGGAGAACCGAGGTTTGAGGCAGAAAAAACCCCGGAAGCCTAGATCAACCAAAGTAGCTAGGCAGACATAACACAAACCAGACCCAAGAATACTAGAAGAAAAGACTCCAGCCATGTCATACATAGGGTTCTCTTTTTTCTTTTTCTGGTGTGTGGGAGTGGGTTCATAGGGTTCTTTTTTTTTCTTTTTCTTTTTTCGTGTGGGGACTGGGGTGTTGGTATCTTTGGCTCTTGCTGGTGAGGCTTGGGCTATTCAGGTGGTAGCGTCAATGATCAAATTCATTCAATTAGAGAGAGCTATTGTGGAATCAGATTGCGCTGTTTTGATAAAGGCTATCTAGCTCTAAGGGAGGAACATCACCATGGGAAGCTCATGCTATAATTGAAGACATTCAAACACTTGCTTCTAATTGTCATTTTTCTTTCGTTTGGTGTAATCTAGAGCTAACTCTTGTGCACATTGGATAGCTTGCGAGGCTAATGCTGGTGCTATACCCTCTGCCCCTTTAGCTATTTTCCCCTCTGAACTTTGTAATTTGGTACATATGGATCTTTTTTGGTGTTTTATACTTCTAAATTAATATAAGATTCAACCTACAAAAACAAAGATATGCTTATGTAATTTTGTTTTTGAGATAAGATAGAGTATAAAGAATGTTTAGCTGAAATAACGTTATATGTTACTATATTTTTTTTAGATACATAGACTGTTTTACCTGAGGTCTCTTGTTCTATTTTTTGAATATACAGAAATTGTACAAGTTTAGATATCGTTATCTCTTGCTTTGTATTTAGCTGAGATAGTGTCACACCCCAAAATGGGAAATGACCGGTCGTGAACCACATGGCCCACTGATGGATCACGAAGCCTAAAATTAAAATAAATAAAATCTAAAACGTAAAATCGACAAATACCAAACGACCATTTCTTATTGTTAAACAAAACAAAGCCAATGTCTTAACCATGTCATAACCAAAGCAAGGGAACTACCATCCCATGAACCAGATAAAAAAATTATCCACCATCGACAAAAAGAATCTCATAATTATTTTCACCAAAAAGGTTTAACAATATGTGAAAGCGAATAAATAAAATACTAAAACTAGGATGCAATATCCTATGGTGGTCAACACCAAGAATCCCCAAGATGCCGCTAGAGTCCTCACCTATTGACTCGATTTTCTTGAAAATGATGTTGGAATAAATTCGTCAGCTGACAAGCTCAGTGAATGGCAAAGCATGTATATTAGATAAAGTTCTAAAGCAGGAATTAAAAATAAATTTCCATACAAACATAATTTGGCAATTGGCATATGAGGTGTACAACAAAACAACAATTTATACCAATAAATCCTTTTTACCAATAACAAGTTTTAATGATGATCACAATACGATATCCAATAACAATGGGGAACCACAACCAATACCAAATAGCACCAAGTGTCAGTGAACAAAAATCTCATAATAATTGGATCCAATAACGAAACTTAGAGTCACCGCGAGTAGGTAGCCCGTGGAACTTTTCCCTGGGAATGATCCAATCAAAATCAACCGTTGAACATTAGGGTCAGCGGCCAGAACACGGTCTCTTCCCTAATGGTCAGAGTCACCCGCAGACAGAGGATTAATTTCCGTGGACTTCCAATTATAAATGTTCCCAATAATATCCATCAAGTTCTCACCAAAAGATCATTAATTTTAGAATAATAACTAGTTCCAACAAAATCCACCGCATGCCAATTTTAAGAAACAAATGTAAACAATCATGTGATCCAATTAATAGTAAAGAATTTTTCTAAAAGAATAATCCATGGGACACTGGGAGTTTCAAAAATACGTAACATGCTTAACTACTCACCTGAGTCCATAGGCAATGCAACTCGAACACGCCAAAAAAGAGACTAACCTGTATATAAAATAAAAATATAACAAATGAAATGACTGACTCACTCGAATATAGTAGCCTCTTTAAGTAAAATTGATAAACACTATTAAACCCAAAACCTAGCTAATCCTAAATCCCATTTGATTTGGACCAATCTGATCTCAACATGTATTTCACCAATGCACAACCCATGGAGCTATGACGACTGGTTTCCCCCATGAATCCCAACTGAGGTTTCTCTTACAAACTAATGGATTTAACCCCAGGAGATCACACCACTTAACAAATTCCACCATCCCACTATAAAGATCATAATTCATAATCAATTCATCATACACAGCCACGCACCACAAATCACAGACCCAACCACTGATCTCTCTCTCTCTCTCTCTCTCTCTCTCTCTCTCTCTCTCTCTCTCTCTCTCTCTCTCTCTCAAGTCGCACCACAACCACATGGCTGCAGTCAATAAATCACCCAACCTATAATCTAGTCCTTTGAAACATATACGTACGAAGAAAAAAAATTTAAAAAAGAAAGAACGAAAAGGATGAACCAAATAGTACAAAACTCACCTCTGAGGAAACCTTCAATTGCTGCGGTTGTCTCCCAAAATGGTTCTCACAATACAACCCTAATAAGCTAAGGAATATCTGTTTTTAAGTGCAAGTTAACGTAGACCCACTAACAAAATATCCCTGAATTGTAGCTAATCGACTAATAACATTAACGTGAATATCTAATATACACCGGCATATATTTTAACTAATAGACCTAATTCTATAATATTACACAAAATGCTAGCTTATACACAC
Organism: Vaccinium vitis-idaea; assembly: GCA_963854785.1. Lineage (NCBI taxonomy): Eukaryota > Viridiplantae > Streptophyta > Magnoliopsida > Ericales > Ericaceae > Vaccinium > Vaccinium vitis-idaea. The sequence continues at coordinate 23,293,371 of OY978216.1, read as the reverse complement.
TAAAATTACGATAGAACCAATTGTACTTGTAGTGCGCACCAAAATAATTTTACTTGGCCGACCATGAAAGCTAAATTTTAGTCCGAAATTAATTATTAGGAAAAGAAAATGTAGGGTGTCACAGATAGCATTACCTCTTGAATTTTTTTTATTTTTTATTTTTTTGTAGATACAGACTGTTTTTAGCTATGATACCATTATCTTATGTTTTGTTTTTGTAGAAACAAACTATTTCAAATGAGATAACATTATCTCTTGCTTTATTTTTGTAGATACAGAGACTGTTTTAGGTGAGATATCAGTATCTCTTGCTTTCTCTTAGTTTATTTTTGTAAACACAGAGACTGTTTCAGATGAGATAGTGTTATCTCTTGCTTTGCTTTTGTGGAATAAGAAATTGTTTTAGCTGAAACATTGTTATCTTATGCTTTATTTTTTTTTATAGAAACAGATTGTTTCATATTAGATAGTGTTATCTTTTGCATTATTTTGGTAGATACAGAAACTGTCTCAAGTGAGATAGCCTTATCTCTTGCTTTGTTTTTGTAGATACAGAGACTGTTTCAGGTGAGATAGCGTTATCTCTTGCTTTGTTTTTGCAGATACAAAACTGTTTAAGCTGAGATATCGTTATCTCATTCTTTATTTGTGTAAAAAAAACAAACTTTTCAGGTGAGATTGCCTTATCTCTTGTTTTAATTTTTAGGTACGAAAACTATTTTAACTAAGATACCGTTATCTCATGCTTTGTTTTTGTAGATACATAGACTGTTTCAAGTGAGACAGCGTTATCTCTAAAATTGTTTTTGTGGAAACAGAGACTGTTTATGTTGAGATACCGTTATCTCTTGCTTTATTTTTACAAACATAGATTGTTTCAGTTGAGATAATGTTATCTGTTTCTTTATTTTTTTTTTGTAGATACAGCGACTATTTCAGGTGTGAAAGCAGTATCTCTTGGTCTTGTTTTTGCAGAAACAAAGAGACTGTTTTAGTTGAGAAACCGTTATCTCATGTTTTATTTTTGTAGAAATAGAGGTTGTTTCAGTTCAGAGAGTGTTATCCCCTACTTTATTTTTGTAGATGCAAAGACTGTTTTAGCTGAGATATTGTTATCGTCTGCTTTTGTTTTTGTAGAAACATAAACTATTTCAGTTATGTTATTATTAATTCTTACTTTATTTTTGTCGATACAGAGACTGTTTTAGCTGAGATACCATTATCTAATGTTTATTTTTGTAGAAATAGAGACTATTTTAGTTGAGATAGCATTATTTCTTGCTTTATTTTTTGATACAAAGATTATTTTAGCTCAAATACAATTGTGTCTTGCTTTGTTTTCTTAAAAAACAGAGATTGTTTCAGTTGAAATATTGTTATTTCTTGTTTTATTTTTTTAGATACATAAACTATTTTAGCTGAGATACCGTTATCTTACGTTTTATTTTCGTAAAAACAAAAATTGTTTCAATTGAGATAGCATTATCTCTCATTTTATTTTGGTAGATGCAGAGGGACAGAGGGGGGTGTTGCGCAGCCTTGTGTTGCGCAGCGTGCTGTGCGGTGGCTTTAGGCGCCGTGCCGACATCGTTCCGACAATCAGAAATGCCCACTACGTGGAGCTAGTCGAGTACTACAACTCCACCAAAAATCAATTCGATCGGATATCGTTAAGTCCCTCATCGGAACGCATATAACTTGGAAAAAATCAGAACATATAAAACTTGAAACGCTGGATGAAAACCATTGAACTCATTTTTTTTCTTAAGAAGTTATTACACATCTCGAACCGGTTTCTGAAAAACCGAAAAAAAAAAAATTAAAAAAAATCGGTTCCAGCCGGTCCAGTTCGGTTCTCTCATTTTCTTTGTTCACCCCTATAAATAACCACTTAAATGCAACCCACAAACTAGGCTGATCCCAAACAATTGACAGTTAGACCAACCACAAATTATGGCCAAATGAAAGTAAAACTCAACACCGTATTACACATCTCGAAATTCTGTTCTCCTTTCTACATAAAAACATCTATATATATATTCTCTCTCATCTAAGTAGGAGTACTTTAGTTGATGATTAAAATGTCGTATGATAGGATTATTTGAATTTTTTTCAAGTTCCAAAAAACTAATCCCAAAAATCAAATGGTAAGTTACCTAGAGGCGGAATTATTGAAGGGTCCCGATGGCACGGGTCACCCCGAATCCTAACCTCCAACAATTAGATGTATTTTTAGGGCTATTATTTTTAGTTAATCGTCGAACAAGTGTGCTTCTGGATTTTCCCTACAAATCCACATATACGAGACAACGTTACACAAGTTTTATATTTTCTCAGTTTGATGAATCAAACATTTTTTTTGGGATGGCGGGATGATAGTGTATATTGACCATTTTGGTGTTCATTTTGTTTTTGTTTTACATAAAAAAAAAACTCTATTAAGAAGCATTATTGTCAACGACGCTTTATCGTTGTTGGAACTTGTGGCTTATATAGAGAGGTACTGAGAAGTTTTAGGAAAGGCTAGATGCCGAGCGGAACGGAGCAGGGTGGAGCGAGGCATCTGGCCCATCACGGATTCAACTGTTGTGGCTGGGCTGCAAGCAGCTCATGGAGTAGGGCTTATAAATACTCTCTATTGTAAAAACCCTAGACGACTTTTATCAATAACAGACTCGCTCTCGCTCCCATGGAGGTATCCAGTTTTGGGGAACTACGTAAAATCCAGTGTCGATTCTTTTACTATTTTTGTATTCCATATTGTGTGATTGATTTTCTCTAATAATCGGGTAAAAAATATTTATAGATACCCACCAACCCCAGTTCTCTCCACTCCTCCGGTCCCTCTCTATGCTCCCGAAGCATTAGGGCTACAAACGAACCGAGCTGCTTGCGAGCAGCTCGTGGCTGGGCTCGTTTAGTAATTGAGTCAAGCTCAAGCTCGAGTTTTAGGCTCGTTTAGTAAACAAGCTCGTTAAAGCTCGGCTCGGCTCACTAAAGTTCGGCTCGTTTGTATAGGCTCGGCTCATTAAGTAAATTACCATGTCTCAACTCGTTAAGTAAGCGAGCCGAGCCGTGTTCAAACACTACAAAACTTGGCTCGTTAATGCATTTTTCCTTTGGGTGATGGACATGCGTGCTTTGTCCGAAGCGTTTCCGGTTCTAAAGAAAAACATGGTAACAGCAGCTCCTAGAAAAAATAGCCACACATTGTAATCTCTTATTGTAAGATTTTACGGCTATGGGCCATATGGCAAACCAACTCACAGACTAGAAAGCCGAAAAAACAGACAATGACCAGGGTCGGCCCAGGACCAAGATGCCTAGGCTTAGAGCATCCAAAAAAATCTTATAAATAGGGGCATCCCAAATACTTTTAGTATTATTATTGAGTAGAAAACTTTTCTAGCCCAATAAGAGAAATAAAAATGTCCAATCTTATTTTTAAAAAGGCCTAAACAATTGTAATGAGCGTTGTGCCTTTTAGGCCTAATCAGCCCATGCCCATTAATGACTAATAGCTCAACTTTGAAGGTTTCTTAACATTTTACAAAAGGAAAATGATGTGGGATTGGAGAAAAGCATTAGAACACTTATGAAGCACAACTCCTTTCCTTTCTTCTATAACTTCCTCCACAGACAGGCTTATTTTAGTTATTTATATATTTCTAATATATTTTTAACATAATTATGATAGAAGATACTAAAACTGATTCGATAGACCTAGTCAAATTAGCCAACCACAAATTAAATAAACCACTTATATGAACAGGGAGGAGATTTGTTTAATAATGAACGATTAGTTTATTATTTATCAGGGTTTTGTTTAATAGTGAACGATTAGTTTATTAGGCTTTTGATTACTAGTTTCGATAGGATTTTGTTTAACAATGAATGATTAGTTTATAAAGCTCAATTCCTTAAACAATCATTTTGGGGTTCCTTTTTGTCCTCGGGGGCTAAACAATTCGTGAATAATTATTGAGAGCTGATTTTGGGGCTCCCTTTTTTGATGCAGGCACTCCAAAATATAATGAAGTTACCAAACTATCCTTGAAAATATAAAAATTACTAGAGGCACTCCACCCCCAAATTATCTCCTTATTTACTAAAGCACTTCAAACAGAATATTGAACCAAAACCAAACGAAAAAAGTCAGAAGCAATTAATATTAGTAATCCAAATGGTAATTGTTTTCCAGAAATTAATATTAGCAGTCCAAATGGTAAAGACAAAAGCAATCATAGTCATAGCTGTGCAAATCTACTGTTGCATGTTAGATCGAAGAAAGAGAAATCAACGATCGGCGCGGCAGCTGGATGGATTGGGGAGGGAGATTAATCAAAACGCTTAGAAAGTCCACTCAATCATGAGGCGCCCGTCCTCTCCCTGAGTAGCGGGGGCTGGTTGAGAGGCGGCTAAAAAAAAGGGGCTTACGAGAGAAGTTAAGTTAGAGAGAGTTGGGTTAGAAGAACTTCAAAAATATACATAACAAATTTACAACTAGAACATGGAAAATTAAAATACCAAGGTAAGTTTCAACCTGGAGAATCTACTCAAAAAAGAAATAAAAATAATCACAAGCTTGAACCCGCTTTCATATCCGAAAATTTTCAACATTTATGCCTGTAGTGGTAGTGGTGGTGATGTATTGAATCGCATCGATGTTTTTTCCCCTGTTTGGTTCTCCTCTCACCTGGATTTGTGAACCGGCGAAATTTTTTAGCCGAACCACGCCTTTCTTAAAATATACAAAACCCACTCAATCATAACTTAATCCCGACAAAATCATAAGAAAAGAACTAAAAAACTACCTTCCGATCCTGACTCATCGATCTACAGCACCCAATTCACAATAGAGTTTTTGTTACAGGTTAGGGTTTGAGTAAGCATCCATTTTTTTCTTCTTCCGTTAACAGAGGAGGCAGAGGAGTAAAAAAATTTAGGAGCGCCTGAAGTTAAATCGAGGGTAAAAAAGTTTAGGAGCGCCTGAAGTAAAATTGAAACTTGCAAAATGGTGGTTTTGGAAAACCACTGCAGCATGGAGTGCTTGCATCAATTTTTGGAGTGCGGTTATCAATTCCCTAATTATTTTCTTTTAGTTTTCTCGTATTGTGGTTGTTACTAAAAAAAAAGTGTTTAAGTATTATACTCTTAAAGACACGATTTTTAGATTAAGCCTAGGGCACCAAAATATCTTGGGCCGGCCTTGATAATGATGTGCAATGTCTAATTTATTTTCCACACTTTTAAGTGGGGACATGGTTGGAGACGCGCGTCTTTAAGTTATTAATTAAACGTGCACGGTACATGACATTGGTCAATGGTCGGGGGTATTTTTGGAAATAAGGTCTCATTGCTGGAGAGAGAAATTACATTGATTAATTGATTAATTAGGCATGTTTCCTATCAATTGTTGGCCGAAGAGCCCGGAGTACGAATTATCCAAGGAGCATTAATCCATGTGAATACAAGTAGTTGCCCATGGACTAACTTGATTCACATTAGTGTTATGGGTGGGAATTTATGACACGATACAACAACACGACACGAAGTTAGCGGGTTAGTGTTGAGTATTTCTAACACGAAACACGTATATTATACAACCCGAGAACACGATTAGTGCTAAACAGTTCGGGTTGAACCTGTATAACCCGAAAATGACACGAATTAACCTGTTCGTCTAATCGTGTTGACACGGTAACCCGACCCGACCCGAAAATGACACGAATTAACCAATACATTTTCATGCTCTGAAGTTGTGCATGAAAGTTTTCAAAATCTATCCTACTATGGCTGAAGCTTATCCATTGATATCAAGTCATTCTCTCCATATTCTCAAATCTGCGAGGTTTTGTTATGGTGGCTAAGGTTCTAAGCTTACACATCATTTTGGCTGGCTATCATTACTCTCTCTGACGCCTTATATCTAGTCCCTTAATTTATTGTAATTGTTACCGTGGATCAATAAAATCTTTTTTCATTGTGCAAAAAAAAAAAACAAAAAAAGTTAATTGTGTCAACCCGAACATGACATGATTAATAGCAGATGTTAAGGTTCATATTTTCGACACAATTAGTTAAGTGGGTCATCATTTTGACACGAATTCGATTTCACACGAACAAGGCTCGACACGACATGAATACGGCACAACACGACACGACGCCCACCCCTAATTAGTATCACTACCACATATTTTATTGATAAAATTACCGGGTGGTGACATTGACTCAAAACAATCCCCTTATAATGGTTCATAGTTTTACAACCTCCAAATTATGGGGTGAACAAAAATAATCTCGAATATATACGGCAACCGTGCATGAATGAGAGAATTTTTCCCATAAAGTAAAACGTCCCATTTCACTTTAACCTCAGACCCAACAAAATACTACACACATGACACAATCCTAAAAACAAGACCTTCAAAATCCCATCTAGGGTTTTGCTCTCCTCTTATCTAATTGTGCTCTTTGTTGCTGTCCATACAGTGCTATCTTCAAGGCCGGCACTGAGACTTAGGCCTCCTTTGGGTAAAAAACTTAATCCAGTTTTTTGGTTTTTTGGGGTACAAAAAACCAGAGTGTTTTGGGTAATAATCTTAATCCAAAAAACCAGAGTGCTTTGGGTAATAATCCAATAATCCAGATTATTCGTTTGTCCTTATTCAAATTTTTTTTGCATTCGTTAGTTTTGCATCAAGATTTTGTAGTTTCTGGATTCCTCTCGACGAGACGAATCTAACAAGTATAAAATTATGGTCAGAACTCAAATTTTTTTGAATAAGGACAAACGAATAATCCAATAATCCATAATCTGGATTATTAGCCAAAGGAGGGAATAATTTGGATTAAGTTTAAGAAAAAACCAAACCGGTTTTTTGGATTATTTGACAAAAAACCAAAAAACCAAACCGGTTACATGGCTTAACCCGAATCATATATCTTCCTCGATATTCTACATCAAATTCCATGCGGCCTCTGTTCTTCTCTCTCTCCACCAATGTACAACTCACATGAATTTTATAGTACATGGATAATGCAACAAAACCTTCAGCTAATCGATCCAATCATCACAACTTAATCTCCACCTTCAAAAAACCCTTCAGTTAAGGGTACTATGTGCTTGGTGTAAATGTATTACGTGAATGATGTGATCAGTATCTGAAAAATATAAATGATTCACTATTGAAAATAGCTTTAGGGGAGTTTTAAAAGAGTTTTAATAATTATATTTTCTGATAATCCTAACTCAATTGTTTCTTCTTCTTCAAGACAATAGATTTTGACATTATCACTACCCCTAGATTTTTTGAAAGAATTTCAAATTTAAAAAATCCAAATTGACATTTTTTATCTGATTTTCTATAACCATATATTTGATCAATAAATAGTGCGACCAGTGGCGGAGCCACCTTCAGACCAGTGTTGGCACATGCCCACCACACTGCCCTTTCTTATTTTGTTAGTTTTTTTTTTTTTTTCAACAATAAGGGGTGTTTAGGTCAGCTTACACGCACCTCAACTATTTTCCTCCCCGGTCCGGTCAAAGGCAATCCATACACACCGGGACTAAAGGATTCAAAAGAGATTTCTCTCTTGTGACCTGGCCCCAAGAGGTTACCAATTTTCGAAGATGTCAAGGTTTACAGCTCATCCCTGTTGCCAATTGAGCTACCCTTGGGGTTCTTATTTTGCTAGTTTTACTTGCTACTTGAACCCTTAGTCATGTAATCCTTCAAAATGATCTCGCTCCCGCTCTCAATTCTCGCTCTGCGCTCTTAATCCTTGCACTCACTAATTTTAATTGTCTGGAATGTTTTTGGAAGACTTTTTCACACTCGCGCTCCCACACCCACACCCACACCCGCACTTGCCCGCGCAATATGTGAGAATCAAACAATTATCATTATTTAAACAAGTCTTCACTTACACAAAAATTGGAGTAAATTCATTTTAGGTGGGTGAGTAATAAAATAACACTCTACACAAGTTTGAAACTTTAATGAAATTTCTCACGCCGCAAGAAGCATGTCACCATCATATCATCAACAACCATCAACTCGTGGGCGTGTGTAGGTGGTTGTTGAAGCCAAGCTATTCTCGGAACTCGTGGTTAATTTATAGTGCCCACATTAATACATAATTTTGGCTACACCACTGAGTGCAAGTGTATAACAACTAATAACTGTCGTGTAAGTGGTCTATTACAAGAGGTTTGCTCCCTCCAAATGTCTCATATTAATTCAAAACCTCTTAGGTGCTATCAACTTCTTTGATATCAGTGGCGTTTTGCTCTAACTTTAAATGGGGCCCTCCACTAGTGGATGATGGGATTGGTTTCCCATAATTAATTGAAGTACGCACGGACCGGGCCGGACACCAGATTATAGAAAAGAATATTCCATGAGAGAGAGGGAGTGGGAGGGAGTGGGAGGGGTAAAACTGCAAGGTACACGTTCCATGTACAAGGTGCAAGTTTTTAGGGGTAATAGTGCAATTACTATGTACATGGTGGTGTTATCTGAATTAGAGAGAGAGCGATTGATTGAATCCATACTTTTATAGCACGAAAAGGGAGAGCCTAATGATGTTGACGAAGTGGAAAGTAAAAAATAGGAACGAGGGACGATTTTTATTTGGAAAAACTAGTCATAAATGTATTATATTTTGCTTTTTGAAAGGGAAGGACAAGGAAAATTTGCAATCAAACATAAATGACATTGTTTTTCATATTGATTTAACAAAAGGACAAAACACACCCACTCACCCATTTTGCATAATCTATCTTCTCATTCAGTTCAAAGTTTCAACAATCTCCTCCAATGTCGGTGCGTCACTTCCCCGCCCTCTCTCTCTCTCTACATCTAGACACACATATATATCACTAATCTTCCAAATCGAAATATATCAATGCTTATTTGCTTGGAAGTGATTTACAAATCTTCAAGTACAACAGAAGTGCCATAGTGGCGATGGTAGGCAAGAATTGCTTTGCCATTGCCAGCGATCTTCGACTTGGCATTTAGCTTCAGACAATCGCCACTGATTTTCAGAAGATTAATTTACATGATTCATGATAAGCTATTCATCAGTCTCTCAGGGCTCACCACTGACGCTTAGACTCTGTAATTTATCTCTGTTTGCTTTTCTTGGATTTAAGTTTTCCCATTTTCCAACTTTGATTTGTTTGAGACATCTATTTTGCACTATAATTGTGTTTCTGTATGCCTTTATGAGTTTTCCCATTTATGAACATCAATTCCAACTGCCTTTCAAGTGCTTGACAAAAGGTCCCAGCTACATTAGTCTTATGCTTTCAAACAAAGGGGCCTCCGTTTGGAACGGGTTGGTCTTCGGGGCGATTTGAATAACATCACAGTTGGGTTCTATTCTACTGTCCAAGAGAGGTGTGTTGTTCATGACGCTTGATTGCCGTCGTCGAGGACCACCTCTTATGTTTTACTCCCTCCGTCCCAATTTAAATGCTCTCTACGGTTATACGTGTTTTTTAAAATGCTTATAGTTTTCATTCTATAATGTATTTTATATGCAATATGGATCTTATTTGATAGATCTCAATTAGTTCTATTAGACAAAATTTTTAGAACTTTGAAAACCTTACCAATAAAAAGATATAGACGTTTGAAAATGGCACAAATATACGTAGGGAGCATTTAAAATGGGGCGGAGGGAGTATGAAGATTAGTGGCGTTTCACTAGTTTATATTTTATCAAATTTTCATTAATTTGAGTGTTCTATAGAGTTTGTTCAACTTATATTTTTCTATTTTATAATGATTAGTGATGGTTCACTAGTTTTTCTTTGAAAAATGACGCATGCTGCGATATTAGTGAGATTTCACTAATTTTTTGGTCACCGGAAGTGGTCGGCCAAAGGTGATTTTTTTGAATTTTATGTTCAAAATTAGAATTTTTCAAAATTAGTAACATTTCACTAATTTTTTTAGTCGCCGGAAGTGGTCGGTCAAAGGTGGGGTGGTGGAGTGGGGTGGTGATTTTTTGAATTTTAGGTTAGAAATTACAATTTTTTAAAATTAGTGCCATTTCACTATTTATTTTTGTCACCGGAAGTGGTCGGCCAGAGGTGGGGTGGTGATTTTTTTTGAATTTTATTTTCAAAATTAGAATTTTTAAAAATTAGTGACATTGCACTAATTTTTTTGGTTGCCAGAAGTGGTCGGCCAGGATTGGGGTGATGGTCGGCCAGAGGTGGTGGTGTGATTTTTTTGAATTTTATGTTTGAAATTAGAATTTTTAAAAATTAGTGACATTTCACTAATTTTTTTGGGCGCCGGAAGTGGTGGGTCAAGGGTGGGGTGGTGGTCGGCCGGAGGTAGGGTGGAGATTTTTTTGAATTTTATGTTCGAAATTAGAAAATTTCAAAATTAGTGACATTTCACTAATTTTTGTCGCCGGAAGTGGTCAGCTAGAGGTGGGGTGATGATTTTTTTGAATTTAATGTTCGAAATTATAATTTTGAAAAATTAATGACACTTCATTAATTTTTTTGGTCGCCGGAAGTGGTCGGCTAGAGGTGGGGTTGTGGTCGGCGGGAGGTGAGGTGACGATTTTTTTGAATTTTATGTATGAAATTAGAAATTTTAAAAATTAGTGATATTTCACTATTTTTTTTTTTTTTTGTCCTTATGTTCAATTGCAAAAGTTCCTTGTCCTTTTTTAAAATGTCAAATATTTTTTGTTTTTATGTTTGATTGCAAAAGTTCTTTGTCCTTCCCTTAAAATGGTCAAATGTTTTGAATTTTTGGCTAAGTGGCCCTTTTTATTACTCACTCTTCTTTATTGTTTTTATTTCAAATGAAATATCTTTTTGCACTTTCATTCACTTTTTCACATATCAAAGGGTAATGTAGTAAATTCAAATCATTAAAAATCAGGAGGAGCGTGGAGGATAAAAAGAAGAGTGCGAAAATTAATTTCCTAAATTTATCACTACTTGACTAATGATAAATCTTGTCCCTTTCACTGTTTTGAGATTTGCCTTTCAGTTTCAAGAATGGGCCAGCAGTTTACCCAAGTGCAATAACTTCATCTCACACCACAAGAACAAGTTTTCCATTAGTGCATCACTCTCTAATGTAATGGACCTAATGGTCATCATTCAGAGAATGAAGCCAAACACTAATGAATCTTTAAAAGCTTACCAGTTCAAATTGTATCCCAACAAATTCGGATTCACACTCGATTTTCTATTTGCCCATTTACAGAATGCGCAGATTTTACATATACGAACGGAATGTTACATTGTTACAATAGCAAATCACGGTGTGTGAGAGTCATAAACCTCTCCAGCTAGGAATGCTGATGAGTAAGGAAGAATTGAAGAGACCAGGTACCTTGTTAAAAGGTGAACCCAACTCTTTAGCAGTATAGTCAATTCTGTATGTTCTTACATGTGCTTACAAAAAAACGCGATCCTGTCACCATCTTCAAAATAGTAAGGCCTTTTAATCTGACCCACCCGCTGAACACAAAGAACTGCAATTACTACCGGTGACTTCACCCTGGAATTCAGCATCAGATTTCCAATAAAAATGGATAGTAGGGAACGGAATATCAAATCGACATTCAGTTATGGGAAAATCTGAAGTTTGCAAACTTAATGGGGCGACTCAAAGATTGAACTGCATGGTTCCCCACTAGGCATGTGGATGCATGTGAATACTGTTGTCGTTCTTTGTTCTGTTTAGCATTTATACAAGAATACAGCCATGCCTCAGAAAAACAGCAAAATAGGAAGGGAAATTTTATAGAACACCTGTAAGGCCAGTGATACTACCCGACACATGATGTTGGGCAACTAAGGGACAACACAAGTTAATAAGTTCAATGTAAATAATACAGGATGTTAAAGTCAATGCATAAAAAGACTAGGAAAGAAAAGGAAATGAAAACTTGCTAAATTCATTGGCAGGGTGATGTCATTTAAAGAATACGAATGTATTAAATTTAACTCAACATTTAGCTTTTGACAAAAGGGGATGGAAAAAAAGAATGCATGTATTCCACCCCAATCAAATGGGAACTTAATTTGGTTGAGTACTTCACTTTATGGCCATGCTTCACAACAGTGGATAGCTACTTTCTAAGCATGATGATCATGGGATTCATTTAGGAGCATAATTAAGAGACAGAATTCAGTTTTACGTTCTTTACCTGTCAAGATTGAATGCCCGGGTATGACGGAAAGCAATACATATCATAGGCTAGAGGAGCTCCAACTAGCATCAACAGCCCCAATGATCTTCTCATGTAGTTTGGCTCCCGCACAAGCAATTACACCACGGTCAAGACCTTCTAAATATAAACCTTTAGAGAAGTCTAAGGGATGTCCTCCAGCATCAGTTACTACACCGCCGGCCTCTTGTATGATAACAACACCAGCTGCATGATCCCATATCTTCTCTTTGTAGCCTGCCCTAGCAAATTTCATGAACACCTCGGCATGCCCACGGGCTATGGCTGCGTATTTCACCATACTATATACACGTAATGGTTGGTTTCTGCAGTTGAAACAAATGTATCAGCTTTCTGCACAACTGAATAACGCTATGAATGTTCATCTCCTTTCTCCTCAGATGAATGTATGTTTACTTAGATCACTGCCCCGTAGTAACAATAAAGAATGTGCTAAACTATTACCAGGAGTAGAAAGCTTAAATATGTGCTAAACTATTGCCAATAGTAGAAAGCTTAAAGTGTAAGTTGCATGAAATTGGATAAATGAACCATCAATTCAGACACTTAAAGTTGTAGCTTCAAAATAAACACTCACCTTGCTCACTTCACATTTCCAAAAAATTTCCAAAAAAGTTCTTTCCCCATCTCTCATCTCTTCAATCATTAATCACATTTCTCTCTCTACTCATACCCCTCTTTCCAATTATTATTCTCATTTCTCTCTCTATCTCTCTCCAATTATTACACTTCTCTCTAATTATTACTTTTTTCAAAAACCCATCCAAACACTATCTCAAAAATATTTCTCAAATTATTCTTCTCAAAACTATAAACCAAACAAAGCGACTATAATCTGACTAGAAATTGAATGCTTTCGGTCACTTGGTAAAAGAATTTCGCAAGGTGGATCCTTTCGTGCTTCTCATTAACACCAAACCTAAAGATCAAAGTTATGGAAGAACAAAGCAGAACTAAAGAGATCTCTCACCTAAGCCCAACACTGTGAGCCAATCCTGCTGTGAAGGAATGGCTTGAATTTGCCTTCTCAACTGGTTCGCAAAAGGTAGCGAATGCTGGGTCATCAATGGATGAAACTTGTATTTGTCTTGCATTATTTGGCCACAAAAGCTTCTCCTCTCCATGGAGTAATGGCTGCATCCAAGCATTGCCACTACCTCTCCTCGCATAAAATACACAACCTCTTTCCCAAGATTCAGATGTTGGAGGACTCAACTCATATATAATTCTATGGTAGCGGTTATGATAACTTAGCCATTCTTTCTTCATTGGGTAGTTTGGGCACCCAAGAACTCCAAGAACAACTTCTCCATCTTCTATTAGTGCCAGGGCAACAGCGTATTGATCCCCACGTACAAAACCCAACGTTCCATCTATAGGATCCAACACCCAAAATCTTCCAACAGGCCCACCAGTTGAGTTGCACCTACTAATGGCCTCAAGTACATCTAAAGTTCCAAGAGACACCAGTGGGGTTTTAAATCCATATCGTGGTGCCTCAACTAGACAGTTATTGACTGTATCCACCACAGCTTCTAGTATGCCTGCTGCATTTGCTTTGGAGAGTGCTTCAACATCTTCTTCAGCGACAATGGATATATTTTCACTCCCAAAAGACTCAGCCAGTACCCAGCTGACAGTCGCTTGGACACTCCAATCTGTTCACATTGCATGATCAAGACTCAAGAGGATTAGTGAATATAGCAGGCAATAAAATATTCAACGGTATTCAATAGAACTAAATCCAACTGGTATAAATATTGTGGTTGTGTCATGAGAACACTACATTCCCAATACATAGATTCCTAAACCATCACATTAGGTATAGCGAATAAAACATGAGAAAATATTACCTTGTTGAATTCCAAAGTTGGCTCGAAGAACAACTTAACTGTCCAATCAAAGCCTTTATGTTCTTATGTCTAAGTAGACATGATCGGATCCTTATTTTGCAAATAAATCCTTCATAATAATTTTTTTTAAGGAAAAAATTAATCTGCATCAAGTAGGCTTATATTCAATAAGTAATTGTTCTTTAGCCAGACACTTCTGTAGGAATCAAGGATAGTAATTAGCAGAGTAGAAGACTAGACGGTAACATTCTGGTTTCAAGCTGAGCCACTGGAAGCTACTATGAAGCACTTGTACTTCTATATAAGAGAGTTGTATCCTTATTTGATAAAGATACTCCTTACATACTTGACGATTCAGATCTGATACTTATTAAACTGTAACACCAAGGTTCAAAAATAAGTTTATTTAGCTTGAAGAAGTATCCTCTATTTTCTGGATACTGTATGTCACACAGTGTCCAAATAATCATGAAATCAAAATTGCGGCATCTCTTGCATAAAATTACATATCTTTAGAAAGAACAAAGAAACAATTTCTCCTATACTTTTTAAAGAAGAAGAAATAGCAGGAGAAAGTCAAACACAACAAAGCATTTTAAAGATGCTGAGAAAGTGGGCAGCATTAGGTAACAGGGCCAAGGAAGAGAAAAAAGGTGTGCATTTAGAAATCAGAAAGGATGCAAATTAGCAATCGAACTTTCAAACATGAGAGGTGGTAACAAGACCATTTCAGCCACCAAAAAAAAAGGGTCAATCTTTTGCGGAGGATGTCAAAACCTTTGCATTGATGAATTTCCATGCAAACTTCATTGTGTGTGTTTCAGTAGTCTTGTTCTTATTCCTCCATTTTGTTTCCTTTTTGTTCCTTTATTTGTTCCAGCACTATGGAAGATGGGATTTTCGATTGCAGGATAGGTAACTCACCAAAACTATACTCGTGTGACATGCAGCATCAAGAAACATAGTGTCTACTTGCCTATAGCAAAATCTTTTAGGATTCAAAAAATTGAGCAACGTAATCCGCTAAAAAGTGTATAATTCGTTTCAAATAATTAGTGAGACTTTCACATTCCTAATGAGGATCGTATATTTCATTGATGAAGAATATTTCTGTCTTAAATGTTTGGAAGCTCAAGGACTTGGGCGCCAATTAAGCACTTTTAAATCCTGAAAAAATGCAGCCTACCCCTTGATGGGTTGCTTCACTCACAAAGAAAGAAGTGCAACAAATTGAATGAGAACTACGTGCCAATTTTCCTCCTCAACCACTAACAAAGTTTCAAAATTTCACCCGATTCTCCCTTATATTTCAAATGCTGAAACTAGCTCCATCTATGAGATAACTTGGTTCTAGCATATATCAAGATGGGAAGGTACCAAGCTCAAATTCTACATCATCTCGAGAGTATATGATTCGTTATGCATTGGCCAATTAACCAAAGCAAGATGTGGGGGAGAGCTTTGGAATGTATTGTCACATTCCACTTTCACAGCCTAACCTTGAAAGTAATCAGTGTATTAACGTTATACACCTTGTCTGATTCGCCATTTCTATCATAGACAATCTAAAAGATTTTCAATTATCTTTACAAGTTGCAGTTCTTAACCTACCATCTGAAATGGGTTCTGAATGAAAACCCGAATGCTCTAGTATCACTCTATTTGTGTCCTTTAAGTGAGTTAAGCTCTAAGGCCTTACCTTGTTTCATGCCACAAAATGACATCTCCAGTTCTTTCTTGTAAAATTTTGTAGATTCCTAGCCACCACTGAATCTTCCTAACTTCGCTCCATTCTCTAATAACTAACCAAAACCTATGATTCAACGAGAAAACAAACTCAGCTCAGCTCAACAACCCTTTATCCAGCTATCTGCGGATCCATTTCCTCCAACATGGTCCAAAATCAATATATATTCATTTTTTAAATTAAGTACAATATAGTAAATTCTTCTTTGCACTTTCTTTTTCATAATTGAAATTCAACCTTATCGCTCCAAAATCACTACTCGAATCAATCCAAGTGTCCTTCGCACTCTCTGTTTCATAATTAAAACTTTCAACATTATCACACCAAAGTAACTCCTCAATTTAATTATTTGGTTGCTGTTTCAGCTGAACTTATGGTGATTATTTCACTTTTTTCATAAGTGAGACAAATAAATAAATAAATAAATAACAACAATCATTCCTCTTACAATCCCATCCCATTTGACCCCAAACCCACATGAATGGACGGACTCTACAAAGCTGCAAGTGTACTCAAATTGAAGTCATTTTTCAAAGTCAACCAACAAACAGTTACCCAATTCAAGAAAGGAAAAACCCAGAAAATAGCAAGTAAACTACCTGCAATTGTCACAGGTGAATTATCATCCTTGGAGTGAACCTGTCCTGGCTGTCCATTTGTTTTAGAAATCAAACTTTCCTGAACTCTCTCGCAAAGCAAACAAGCCATTTGCACAGCTCCAACAGCCACTTCCAATTCTTTGCAGTACTTATCCGTCTCTGAGGATGAAAAAACCAACTGGGTCTGGCCCTCCATTGTTGAACAAACACGGGTTTGATTACACTTGGATACTGAAGAAACAATAATGGGTTTTGTTAAACCTAGAGTCCTTTTGCCATCTAAGAAGAAGAAGAATGAATTTCCCACATGCTTGGGTATGAAATTGTTCCTTCTACTCTGAACCCAGAAGGCATGTGGGACTCTTGTGGCAAAATTTGCACGAAACGAGGGCATTATAAATACCCTCGACCCCTCTCTCTCTCCTTTCTGTCGGTCTACAACAGTGGGAAATTTTCTCCTAAAACACAGGTCTTGATTTGGCTTTTGAATTTTTTGATAGGATTTTGGGCTGAGATGAGAATGACATGAGAAACAGAGAGAAGATGACAATTGAAAACATTTATGATGGGGAAAATGAGAGAGCTGTTAGCCGCCCCCCAGTTTTCGGCCCCTTTTGTTTCTTTTTTTTTTTTTTCTTTTTTTTTTTCTTTTTTTTTTCTCTCTCTTTTAAGTTTATTTATTTAATTTGGTTTACTCAAATTACATTTGCAAGTAAATTATTTTTTTACATTGACATATAAATTTGACTTTATATTTAGAAACTTTATATTATTTTAATTAGTTAATTAATTTGTCTTAACAATGATAATAAATTGAAAAAAACTTCTAAAAGTGAATAATATTACAATCACGCTTAAAAGTAAATAAATATTACAATCACGTTTTAAAGTGAATAAATATTACAATCATGTTGACAATATTCAGCCCTAATGAATATTGCCTCCAAATTGTGGTTCCGACACAACGCCTAGTACTTGGAACCACAAATTAAGATCATAACATAAAGCCCATCATTTAGCTTCATCTGACGCATGCTCCCACCACCATATTGGGATGGGTGGTACAGGGTGATGACGGTGCAAAAAAAGTTGCACGAAGTGATTGTTAATGCGGGCAATAGCTATTTCTTTGCGGTGTTGGACTGGAATTGGAAGGGATCTTAGGGGCAAGTGAGTATAACAACATCCAACATTCGTGTCAAATGTGTGTAAAACAATGTTGTATTGTGATGCGATGACCACTCCCAAACTCATCTGCCAAATTCCGTTGTGGATAAAGCACATCGTACAGATCTTTATTCTGAAAAATCTCTTGAATAAGATCATGTCGTACTTGAGCCCAGTCCTCCTCAGTGTCATAGATTTGTGCAGCTATCGCCCTGAATCCACAATGTCCATCAGCTTTGACATCTACAATGTGGGACATGTACTACTGAAATTGCCAAGGTAAATGTTGAATGTATTGAGCCTCCTCCCTCTCCCTCTCCGCCTTCTCCCTCCCTGCATTTTTCCTTTTCCCTTTCCCTCTCAAGGTAGATGCTTCTGTACAATAAGGTATGCGCCGTCCACTCTGCTCAGCTTTTCCCGCAGGTCGACCTTCATGTTCAGTGTTGTACGATGGGCCTCGAATACTGTTGTGAGATGGATCTGCCATTTCAACAAACCTGCCTATCATATGCTTTCGCATACATGGATCCATCCCCTCTAATATGTCAACCACATGGGATGTCCCGTCGGGTTGTTCTCCCTCGTCATTAAACCCGTCTGCGTGCATAGAGAGCCTACTCCAATGAACGTCGATACTGGATAGCGGAATTGGAATGCGCAGGGAACGGTAACATGCAAGATCGTGCAGACATGACAATCCGTGTGTTATTTTGATCGAACAGCCGCAACAGCCGCCTGGGAGGGGGTAGGCGTCTGCGGCAGATTGTAGCTGAAATTCGAATAACTCCAGTGCATATAATGAAACGCGACACCTTATTTCATCAAAAAAAAGTCGTCACGTAATTGCGAGTGGCGTGGAATGTTGACAGATTTCTCGAACGACTTCTTAATTTCCCCAAACTGATTTGTCAACATTTTTTCTATGCGGTCAAAAGAAGTTTGGAGCGATGACATTGTGGCATTCCCCAAATACTTCTTTAGCCTCGCATGTGCAGACTCGGCCCTGTAATAGAATAATGCAATTTGTTTAAATAGGAAATTTTAAATAGTGTAGTAGAATAGAATGCAGAAAATTTAATTCGTAAAGTTATAAAGTGACTATACATTTGACTTGAATTGCTTCCGAGGTGCATACATGTATCTGTCCTTGCTGAAATAAACCGATTTCTGTACGGCCTTAACCATGTATCTGCAAGATAAGTTATGACACCCAGATATTGGCTATACTCCTCGCACATGGCAGCCCACTTTTGCTGGTAAGACAAAGTGGTTGATGAATGAATAAGGGACTACCATGAATGGTAAAAGTCTTTAAACTTAGTACCAAGCACAGCACTGCAGTTCTTCATTATGCACTAATTTATGTGCCAAATGCAAAGGATGTGACGTGCCGTGGGGAAACATTCTTCAATGGCTTTAATAAGAGCCAAATCCCGATCTGTAACAAATATCAATGGCAACAATGCCCCCTTTCCAACCATCCACTTCTTTAAGGTATTCAAGGCCCATGTCAGTCGATCTGCCCTCTCATTATTAAGATATGCGAACATAAGTGAGAAAATTAGATTTGTGGATGTGATACCCACAGCCTCCAATAGTGATTTCTGATACTCATTCGTTTTGTACGTGGCATCAATTACCAGCACTGACGAAAAGTTAACAGATAGCTCTAGACTTGTAGGATGAACCCAAACAATATCTGTGATTTCGCTGGTGGCTTGATTTGTAATAAAATCATGGAGGTATCCTTTCTTAATTAATTGCTCTAAGACATACTGAATTTCAGTTAGACCGCTCCATTTGGCTTCCTTGTTTATGGGAATAGCGTTGTAAATGCTTCTAATTCCAGTAGTGTTTGACAGAACTTTTTGCTTCAAAATACTAAGAATTTCACGAGGTGCGGTGTTGTTGGCCATCTCAACCACAAATTGTTTCTCCATTGGTTTTAGCCTTGATGGGTACTCGTGACCCTCAATATTTTCTGCTGGTTCATGGTTATGAACTCCACAGGAAACCTTTAAACCCCACTTGACACCGTCTGGAGGTATTGGTATATCTCGCAACTCAAATGGACAATCACATTTTTTAGTCCCAGTATTCCTATGCAAGATTTGCCTTTCAACCCCACGATGCGGTTTGTACTTTCCTCCTCTCTCACAACTAAGAATGCACTTCGGCAGCTTGCCGCCTTTTAAATTAGCAAATTTATTAATAACCACCACAATACCATTTTGGAGACCAACTCTCCGTAACCAAGCTAACATATCTTCTCTACTTTAAAAAAAAAAAAAAAAAACGAATACGTATAAGGAAAACATTATCTACTTTCAAAATAAATGACGAATATGCATAAGAACAACGAAAATAACTAACCTGATCAGTGCTAAATTCGGGTGTATAATCACGACTGCTGTAGGAGATGCTCTCCTCACTGGGAACATCATTCTCAAATGACCAACCATCTGAATAGTAGTGGTCATCCATAATGTTGTTCGATGAATTACGAAAAAAGAAAGAAAAATAGTGCGAGATGTTCTGTGAATGTATGAAGTAGTGGGAGAATGAAGGTGTGAAGTACAAACTGAAAATTGCACGAAGTGAAAATTCACTTTCAAATTGATTTTTCCAAAACTTTCCTACACTGATTTATAGCTTCTAATCAATGAAGTAATGGGTTATCATTGGGCACACATATCAACGGCACCCATATCAATGGCACGCATATCTTGTCGGCACACGGTCGATGTTGTCCGATCGGATCCCAGGATATGTCATTTTTCATGTAGTAACGCGTATTTTACAATATGAGGCTGCTGATGTCTTTTCACGCGTCTTGCTTCGTCGGACTTAAAAATAGTAGGCCTTTTTTATTAATCCGAAGCGATTTTAATTAAATAAAATTAGATGGCGGGTATCAACAATAATTAAATAAAAAAATGAAATAAATAAATAAATAATTTAAAAACTGAAGTAAATAATTAGATGAATTGATTTAAAGAAATAAATTCAAAAATTAAATGAATTTATATAAAGAAATGAATTAATATAAATAACATAAATAATATAATAAAGTAATTAAAAGAGGGGATGAGGGGTAAAATGATTGGGTGAACTCCGTCTCTCAATTCAAGTTACTACTATTATACATGGATTACATAAGAGAAAGACAGATTGGTTTCAGACTAGTTTTTTCCATTATTACTCAATTATTACTTTCATTTTTCTCCGATCATTACTCTTATTTTGAATTACTCCCTCCGTTCCGTAAAGTTAGTCCCTTACGAAATTACACACAATTTTAAAAGTCCCCCATGAAATTACGCGCAATTTTGAAGTTTAAAAATAATGTACTTACCGAAATATTTTTTTTGTGCAATATGGATCTTGTTTAATAGTTTTCGATGAGATTTTTTGAACGGTGCAAAAATAAAAAAATATTTTTGACGGAGGAGTATTATTCCCATTTCTCTCTCTATCTATCTCTCTTCAATCACTACCCCCATTTCTAATTATTACTCTCATTTCTCCCTCCAATCATTACCCAAAAAATCAAACCTAAAAACCAACCAAACAAGGTCATGGTAATTCTATAGTGCGACATCCGAGTCGTTAATCTCAGCAATTAATGGACGGCTCGGATTTGCAAGTACAAAGATGAAATTAGGACTATTGACTGTGCGATGAACGATTTGGTTGTTACACTACAGGTAGGGCTGTAAAGGAGCCGAGTTGCTCGTGAGCAACTCGTGGCTCGACTCGTTTAGTAATCGAGTTGAGCTCAAGCTTGAGTTTTAGGCTCGTTTAGTAAACAAGTTCGGTAAAGCTCGACTCGGTTTGCAAAAACTTGGCTTGTTTATATAGGCTCGGCTCGTTAAGTAATTTATCCTGACTCGACTCGTTTAGGGCTCAGCTTGTTAACGAAAGAACCGAGCTCAAGCTCAATTTTTGGCTCGTTTACTAAACGAACCGATCTAAGCTCGAGCTCAGCTCAGCTTGTTTATACCCCTAACTACAAGGTTGTAGTGCAGCACCCCACTACATGGTTTCTGATTCCTATAAAGAATGGGCCCAGACGTTTGTTAGTCGTCAAAATAATACAGAGTAAAATTAAACTAGTCTTGTTCCACCGTGCGAACCAGTTAATCGTGCTCATTCTAAGTTTTTGTCCATTTATATCTAATTTGGAATTTCGGAAGACATTTAACCGGAAATACATTGAAAATATATATGTTGCTGATCTCGTATTGAATACATGCATGCATATATTTTACTTTAAGAAGTCCCCTATACTTACATTCCTTAAAAACATGTACAAGAGAGCATTGTATTTTTAAAATATATGGGCCTTGTTCGTTTCCCTGTTTAGTTTTAGTTTTAGTTTTGATGACATCATCATTTCCCTCATTTCTCTCTCTATCTCTCTTCACTCATTACATCTGTTGACATCATCAAAACTAAACTAAACTATCTAACCAAACACAGCAATGAACGTCCTCAGAAAAATAATCACAACTTTCTTTTAGATCGTAAAAAGTACATTTATGTAACCTTTATACCTGAACATTAATAACCTATGCCTTTGTTTACCTAACACTTGTTCACTTTGTAAAAGACATTTCTTCATTTACCTAACATTTCCAAGAGTTGGAATTAATCCTTCACCAGCCATCACTCTGGTTTAGAAAAGTTTGGGCAGGGTGAGTACATTTAATACTATTGGGGGGAATGAGAATGCAATCAAGTTCCAGATATGCGTTGACCGAATTGCAATATACGAGGCTATGTTATATGTGGATCCCTAATTTGATCCCTAACAAAGAAATTGCTACGATTAAGAATTTGAAAAAGAATCACATCAGTCCATATTGGATAATCTAGACTGTTCACTTTGCATGTATAAATGTGTATATGTGGTATTTAATGATCATAACGATGAGAAAAATTCAATGTGAGAGAGAGAGAGAGAGAGAGATTTCTCTTGTGACTCGGAATGCATCTTTCTTGATGGAAGAAAGGATGAGTGATGGACTCCTATGGCACATTTAGGAATAAGAAGATTCAATCAGACAGTGAATTCTTGCCTAGTTCAATGAATTGAAATTTGGCCCGCTTCCACGATTTCATCAATCTTGAATCTTAATATCAGAATAGCATATATACGGTTCAATTCAAGTCTACTAGCTAATGGCAAAGGCTATGGTCAATCCTCATTCCAGATAGGTTTGCGGGACTCATTCCTCCGCCTAGGTATGGAAAATACTAAATAAAAACTTGTATTGCTTAAACGAGGTATGCTGCAAGAGTGTAGGTGAGTGATAAGCGTAGGACGCGTGCCTGAAGGGAAACGGGCAATACTGCGAGTTCTAGGTGTCATTTGTGCCATGTCCACAGTATCATATAATTCAAGGCTTGAACATTCCGCATGAGGGCATTAAGTTGGTATAGCCGTTTGCACCGGGAGAAAAACCACGCTTTGTTATGATTACTTCTACAGGTAATAATGCTAATGCTTGTGTTGCTTTTATATAAAATCAGATTAATCCAGTAGCGAACGGGTCCATGAAGGTCCATAGGAACTTGGAAACATGAAAGGACAATGGGTCAATTGTACAAAAGTAACAAAAGCAAATGCAGGTCGAATAGGCTCAACCCTGCCGAACAGAATATGCATTCGGCATTGGGAAGCTCGGTACAGATCTGGACGAATATCAAAAAAAAGTTACGCCCCGCGTCTGGACGATGGCCTCGGGTGTATGGCCCTCGGCAATGCACTCATGGGAAGGTCCCTGGGAGCCTACCGCTCGGATC
Organism: Vaccinium vitis-idaea; assembly: GCA_963854785.1. Lineage (NCBI taxonomy): Eukaryota > Viridiplantae > Streptophyta > Magnoliopsida > Ericales > Ericaceae > Vaccinium > Vaccinium vitis-idaea. Next base: position 23,269,957 of record OY978216.1, on the reverse strand, counting down.
GATAGATCCGGTAGGCATACCCCTCGACATATGTAACAGCTTTCATACCGAGCACTTACCAAGAGTCGAATCTGTGGATGTCAGTCTCATAGTGCTTGGTGGGCTATCAGGGGCTTGGCACAAAGTGTGCCTGACGGATCAGACAGACTAGTCAACCACTCAGCATGCTTTGCCTGCAGAATCACGTGGTTGACTGGAGAGTACTCCCAAACCAGTTGACCCTCTAGGTGTAGCAGGCGTGACGTCAGCCGAAGCATAGTGTCTGCCCAAGACATTCTGATCAGATCACATGGGGTGTCTAGTATGGATGGAGCACGTGGGGCACACGGGGAGCGTGATAGGCATGCCCCACCTTGCCTATAAATACAACATTCACCTCTCTCTCTCTCTCTCTCTCTCTCTCTCTCTCTCTCTCTCTCTCTCTCTCTCTCTCTCTCTCTCTCTCTCTCTCTCTCTCTCTAAGTTTTCCAGTTCACTTCACCTTTTCCGGTCACTTACTTGACCGTCGGAGTGCCTTCCCGGACAACTACCTTCGGGGCTTGGCACTAACACAGTTGTTCAGTGTGCAAGTTTCTTCTTAGGCCAACAGCTAGGGTTTCAGTAAGGTCCAACCAACTCACCACCTCTCTGTCCCATACCAGAAGGACCAAAGGGGTAGCTCTGGTGAAACACCTCCCACAAATCCGATATTGGTAAGTGTTTTGTTAAATTATTTTTGTCAAAGTAAAAATGAATAGTCAGAACTAAAATTAACCTTCAAAATTCTCACAATATTTTTCGTAAGACAAGTTTTTAGTTATTTGGACGATTATCCATATATGATTATCCTAATCGTTTGCATGCATAATCTACAAATTAAGACCTTTTGAATGAACTGTTCAGATAATCAAAATAAGACCTTTGTCAAGCCTTATTTTCTCATGATACGATCACGTTAGAAAACCAAATGACATGATCTTATTCCTAACTCGCATAGTCAGCTGGTATATGACCATTTGTAGAGAAGATAAAACAGCAACTCCAATTCCATTGCCAAATCTTTACACCAAAAATGCCCTCCGTCCGCATTTATTGGTCATTTTTTAAAATTTCTGTCATTTTTTATTGCTTATATCTCATAATTTATAAGACTTTCTATAATATTGCCAACTTAGTATTATAGAATTAATTGAGATCTTTTAAACAAGATTATAATGATTTACAATGATTTTCTCTCAATTTATAATGATTTCATAATTTTGCGAATTTTGTAGTATAGAACTAATTCAAATCTATCAAACAAGATTCACCTTGCATATTTTTTCTGATTCATATTAACAGATATAAGCAATAAAAAAATAGCACAGATTTCAAAAATGAACCAACAAATGCGACGGAGGCAGTATAAAATTTGTTCAGAGCTTGCTTTCATCAAGGATACGGCAGCATCCGACCCTTAAATTTTATTTAATATAGGAGGCCTCAAAATTTTTTATTGTCTTATATTATGCCTATACATAGGACTTGGTCGAAAATATACAATAAAACTTGGGGCCCAACCCCATTTTAAATGGGTAAATTGTTTCCAAGTCCGTAGATTGCTTATACCATGCTGTTGATTGTACAAGTTAATTTATTAAGTTAATCAAATCTTATTGTGGTCAACCATATCGCTTTTAAGATTGAATGGATGGCTATTCATCCAATAAATATAATATGGTGGATAAGCTTTATTACAAGCTTAGATATTTGTGTTGCCAACAAACAACAATGTTTTAAGGTAGTATTTTCAAGCAATAGAATGATTATCAAGTTTCTTCTACTTACACTTGTTTATATTTGAAAAAAATTGCTTTATTTTTTGTGACATTTTGAAGATCTATATTTATAGTTTCAATATTAAGCAGTCCAAATCACTCTTCAATTTTTTCAGTTAATGTTTAATTAGTTCTTTTTTAGGTACATTACATTCCAAATTTTTGCTGAGGTATTTTTTTTTTTAGAAGTAGTTTCAAAATTTTTGCGGGGGTATTTTGAGGTTTTTGTTCATTATTCATTTTGTCTCTTTTGTGTCTATTGTCTATATTTTTTAATGTGAATAATAAAAAAATATGTAATATAGATCTTATTTGACATATTTCAATTTCTTCTATAATGCAAAGTTCTCAAAATCATAAATAACATTATGATTGAAATATAAAGGCTATAAAAATAAAAGAGACAGAAGGAATAATGGACAAGCACCGGAACGGAGGGAGTATATATTGATAATGATACCATTACATACTCTCGGATCAAAAGCGATAGGTGTACAACAATAGTCTCCAACACACTCACATCGTGTGTTGAGCCAACACACACTTGAGTGTGAAGTGTCTGGAGTCAACACACACTTGAGAGTGTGTTGGAGTCATGTTGGAGACTATTATTGTACCTTTATTATTCGGCCGTTGGATCGAGTTTTGGACGACTCGGAAAATTGTCAAACGCATCCAAAACTCGATCCCCGAATTAAGGAAAATGGTAGCAATATCGGTACAGTAACCTTGGTTTGTCTAGCATCAGGATGACGTTTGTCCGGCATCGTTTGCCTACAATCACTGTTTTGTCCCTTCAACATATCCGCTAAAATTGAAAGAGAGAAAATTATTTACGGATGTGGCACCACCTGCTTTTGTGGGCTCTACCAAGTATACATTGCAATAATCTGAACTGTTCATCTTGTAGGTCTTGTAAAATAATATAGTCACGCAAAAAAATTCAGCTTGATCGGACATCGATAGGTATGTCAAAAGTTGAATTTTGATTTCAAAAATGGACTGTCTGGATTCATCGTTCGTTCTGTAAACCAAAATTCAACTTTTGACATACATATCGATGTCCAATCAAACTGATTTTTTTATTAGAGACATTATTTTGCGTGTTGTACAAGATAAACGGTTTAAATTATTCCAATGATTGCACGGTGTGATCCATAATGAATGGCGAGTTTATCTCAAATTGAAATGATACAGAGAATGTTAGCACTGCTCTTGTGCAAGAATGACACGCACAAATCACTCTGTTGATTTGAATGGCCCTAAGCAAATCCATCCCCCAATTGGTTCCATTGATTTCGTGTACCATATCATGATATGAATGGGGCCCAATACGGATTTATCTTTGACGAAACAAACTCTAATTCTCTAAGAGCAAAGTGCAATAGATTAGGTAAACACTCCAAATTAGGTAAAATAGAGAAGTTGGGCCAAAATTTCACCTGCAACAGGTTAGGCATCCCCTTAAGTATCCTTGTTATTGCTACAGTACTTGGGCAAATTTACCTTACCACTGTTCACCAGCCAGCATTTTTTTATTGTTCTCTCTCTCTCTCTCTCTCTCTCTCTCTCTCTCTCTCTCTCTCTCTAGTTCAGCCATAGTTGCTCATGAAATGGAGAAAAAGCAGGGGTTCTTCTCGGAGATGGTAAGGGGACTCTCTCCAGCGAGGTCCAGAGGTCGGAGCAAGTCAAGAAGTGTTTCACCGGTCGGGTCTCCTACGCTGCCGCAGACGGTGAAGGTTGGGTCTCCTACACCGCCGCAGACGGTAAGGGAACTCTCTCCGGCGAGGTCCAGAGGACGGTGAAGGTTGGGTAGTATTGTTGATATTTTAAAAAAGAAAAAAAATTATTTTAATAAGAGATAAGGTAAAATGGGTAGTATTGTTGGAGTGTTGAGAGCAACAGGCTAGTTATATGCACTGTGCATCAGGTTTTTTGGCAAAAATTTTACCCAAGCTGCTGGGATGCTCTAATAACTATTGTACCTTTTGTTTCTTTCTAGAGTTAACATCAAGTTTAGATCCAATCAACTAACGGAGGCCACTCTCATTCCTTTGGATGACCAAAATCTTGAGTAGGAATAGAAATGTGATTACCAGGAATCAAATTCCTGGGAATTTCCTTGGGTAGGAATAGGATTGAAAATTACTAGGAATCAAATTCCTAGGAATGTGATACCTAGAGTAATTTCATTACGGTGTTTGGATTAATTGAGTAATCTTACGTAGGAAACAATTATTTTGGAAATTTATTGAAATCAACATTTCCTTTTCTTATTGAATGAACTAGGAATCTGAGATTCTCATGGGGTAAGGGAGGAATCAGATTCCCACTCAATTTGGGAATGTGATTCCTGGTTGAATGTGTCATCAGGAATCACATTCTTGTTCCTGACTAATCCAAACACTGGAATCAGAAAAGCATGGAATCACATTCCTATTCATGTTTGTTCCAAACATTGGAATCATGAAAAGAGGGCATCACATTCCCATTCTCCCTCAAGATTGCTGTCATCCAAACTGAGCCTAAATTGATTAGATGTTTGTGAATCCTGACATCCTCCCGTGGGATAGCAATGTTGTACTCCTGTAGTTCATAGTTTTCCAAAAGATTTTAGCAACTCAGTTGCTAAAATCACCATAATTTTAGCAAATGAGTTCAACAAGTGCTAAAATCATAGTATTTCAAATCAAAAAATTAAGTGTTTCAGTGTATTACTTTTTGAATTTTTCACACCGAATTAAAGTACACAAGGAGTACTTTAATTTTGTGCGAAAAAAAATTGAAAAACGATACACGGAATCACTTCATTTTTTGATTTCAAAGCCATGATTTTAGCACCTGCTGAACTCATTTGCTAAAATCATGGTGATTTTAGCAACTGGGTTGCTAAAATCTTTTGGAAAACCATAATGATTGTGTTCCACTAAAGTGTTTTTAAAATAAATTGGTTTTTCACGATTTTTTATGTGATATATTGTGCGAGAATAACCTGTCTTAATTTTTGTGAAAAACTGATTTTTTGTTAGTGGAACACCCCCTAAAACAAATAACAATCCAAAACAATGCGGGTACCGATCTGTACAGATTGCATACAAATGATCGTGTGGGGCCATTTCAAGGTCTCACATAAATGATCTGAAACATTAACAAATTTTGAAATAATTTTTTGAATAGCCTCGTGAAGAATTAGTTCAATCAGATAATTGTAAGTGCTCAACCTTATCTTTTAATTTTTCATTCAGAATTCAGGTTTTTGAATTGCAAATGAAAAATTAGACGACTAGATTAAATTCTTACAGCTATTCAATTATGCTATTTTTTACAATTGAGTTTGAAAATTATTTAAAATAGATGAAAGGCTTGGATCATTTATGGGGAACCCCAGGATGAGCTCCACACAATCATCTATACACTATTTGTACAGGTTTTGGCGGTACCCATAATCGATCTCAATAACAATTGCCAAACCCTAACACAGATTTGTTTCACTATAACTTTGGCTTTTAGGTTTTTTGGCTTTTTGGATTGATGTATGTGAGAAGGAAGACCTATCTCGTAAAGTGTGAAAGCTTAAAAAGCCGAAAGCCCCCGGAGTCTTTCAAGCATCTTTTAGGGATTGGACTGTTATTGCTTGTTCTTTTGTGAATTTTCGAGCTCATTTTTATAATTAAAACCGTTTACTTTTTAAACTCATCGAAGACCAAGAATATTGACGTGTTTTCGAAAACATTTATGTCAAAAAACTAAGATTAAAAAACACGAATCAAAATCTATTTTTCAGCATAAAACTCTTACGAAAAGATATAGACGGAACATGATGTTTTTGTCGAAGAGGTTTAAAACTAAACAATTCAGAAAATCAAAAGGGAAACGGACAAACTTGGAAGTATCAGTGGCATAGCATTTCTTTACCCACTTGGGTAAGTTGGCCCGAATTTTTTCCTGCTTTCATTGCAAGCAGCCGACGAAGCATTAGATGCCGCAAGTATGGCCCTCCTCGTTTCATTTCGTTTTTTATTTTTTAAAGCTCAGGCTGTCCGGTTGGAGATCAATCACATCGTCCACTAACAGCTATCGTGATAAAAGTTGGAGCGGAGCTCGTATAAACTTGTCACATACTAAAAAATTTATAGCCCGTAAGAAGATTCGAACCTGAAACATAAGAGGTAGCTAGCAAACCCAATTAATGGAATTGTATCACATCCTTGTTATGATGCATACTTGTACTAGTGCCACTGATAAAGGGTAATGTTGTATATAAATGGATGAGTACTTGTCAATTCAATTCACCATTTCAGCATTTAAGTGAAGTGTGACCAACACACCAACCTTGTCAAAGCATAGGGAACTATTCTTATCCAAGTTTAAATGAATAGGTTGCAAAGTTCTTTTCTCACATACTTGGAAGCAAACCCTTGCACATTATTTACCCAAAAAAATAGAAAAAGAATCCTCATGATGTAGAGCTTTTGTCATCACTACATCATCTTTTATATTATGCAAATATTCTCTTAGGGGCGATTGGATGGAGGATTAATTTCAAGGGGATAGGTTATAGAGGGGGAACATAAGAGGGGGTATTATTTCTGGAGGGTTGGCCCACATTAATGTGATATTCATGGAGGGAGGATAAAAAAGTAGATTATTTGGATGCAGGGGGATAAAAATATGATTTGGTTTGGATGTTTAATAAAACTGGGGGATATGAGCGGGTGAATGATATTCTGGGAGGTAAAGAGGATAACGAGGGGTAAAATTGTCAAAAAACCGCTCTACAGCCGGATTACTTTGGGGGAGGCCAAGGGGTGCTTAAAAGTTATTCCCCTTAAGCTCTCTCACAAAGGGATAACTTTAGAGGGGGTGAAATTTTATCCCCTGGTTTTTCGTTTGTTTTGCCAAACCATGAATATAAAGGTAAGGCCGTAGAGGGAGTGAAATGTTGTCCCCCTTCCATATCCCCCATCCAATCAGGGCCTTAGAGTCATTTTTCTTGGCTACACCACGTCCAACATCGAACCATGTAAGCTACTAATAGTCTACTTAGTTATTGAGGTTTACGTATTTTGATCCGTCGGTTATGTGTTTGTTTGGCTCGTTGCATTTGTTGCTTGAGCCAAGCCAAAATTCACCTGATCATACATAAATAGTGATATTGCGAGGTTTTTGTCTCGAATTCATCGTAACCGTCAAAACGTTTTAACACAAATTTATTTCGTTCAAGTCGCGTGTTCTCAATGTCCGATTAGTGTGATCTTTTCCATGTTAAAAAAAATTGACGAACCGATCGAACAAAATAATGTACCAGATGACATTTTGAGCTTCAGATGGCCCCCGGTCTGGCCCCAATAGATTAAACATTCCAACCAATTAACGTTTGGGATTGAGTACAAAATGTTTTATTAATTTAGTCTCTTGAATGACATGATCAGAAAAGTTGAGCTAAATGAAAAGAGTACAGTGAGCCCGAAGCAACGTTGGTCCTGATGTTTTAGTTGTTCAAGCCCGATCTAAGATTGTTAGTACACTTACTAGTAAGTCATAAAAAATAAAAGTACGTTTAAGTTAAAAAAATCAAGGATACATTCATTTTGTACTTTTAGCTTTAATTACATAAGAAAAAAATCAAAATCACAATGTAATCCCGGTTATAGTGAATTATGATTTGCACAATCCGATTTAAGGAATTTAACTTCTCCTTCAATTCTTTGAAACAAATTCTTCTTGGTTTTTAGTATATCGTGAAAGGGCTTTCCTTTCTCTCGATAATCGGTTCTTACCAAGAGAAGCCGGGTGCCTGCCCTGTTGCACCACACGGTACATATTTTTAATTGGACCATGGAGGAGATTGTTTGAGGTGCGCGCGCAAGCTAATTCAGACACTAACAATCGAACCAAAAGAAAGCAGTGAGAATTGAGCTACACCTTCTGTTTGTGTCGGCGCAGTAGGTCTATATGAACTCTCAAAAGGAAGTCTCAATTCACAAGATAAGATTGTGATAACTTTGTAAATAAAACAAGCAAAGCCCATTAAAATTGACTAACTTTTTCTCTGTTCTTTTGTGATTGGGAAGCAACCGAAAGGCATGCCTTATGAGGTTATTACTCTAAAACCATGGAATTTCTGCAAACGTCCAAACATGTCCAGGTCACAAGACTCACAACATATAATGGTGCAATCTTACATGCAGATGATGCATTGTTGATGTTTTGTACTTGCAATAACTTTTTTCAACTCATAACTGAGAGGTATTTTCTATCATTCGGGTTTAGCAATAAAAGATGGCCGGGTCGATGTAAAGCACTTAGACCAATTCCCTCTCCAGTTTGGTCAATAGCCAGGTATCCTACTAATTGAAAAATCAGGATTCCCTAAAAATCTGTTAAAACCCTAACAATATGGATGCGAATCACTAGTAAATACTACCAGCAGAAATTAACGCAAGCAGTCAAATCCCACAATACAGAGATATACGTGGAAAACCCTAAATGGGTTAAAAACCACGGGAAGGAATCAAAATCACTATACTCATTGTACAGTTACAGAAATACCTATCCAAACGATGTAAATCCTCACAAAGTTCTAAGTATCACCTGCCGAGTCACACGTACACCGCACCCAGTGATCTTGATCGCCAACGCCTTAAACCGCACAAGCCTTCCTTGAATACTTTTAGAATCCCACCAAAAGTATTCTCTAGAAATTACTTCTAGATTGTAGAGAACTTCTTGGAGATGAGCATATAGTTGTACAATTGCTCAATTGCTTAGAAACTCTAAGGGAATCACTCAAAAAATCAAGAAACCTTTCTCTCTCTATTTGCCTCAAAGTGTGGCTGCTGTGTAATGAGAGATAATGAAAAAACCCTAGCACATCGATATGTATAGAAGTTGTCCGCGTCCAACTTGCTCGACAAGTTGCTCGAGCAAGTCCTGGAGTTATTCTGTTCGAGCAAGTCTTGAGCAACTTCTGAACAAGTCTTGAGCAACTTCTGAACTAGTAAAATAACCTACTCAACTCACCACTAAAATACATACTATCGCACTTTCAACCATTACATAAATAGATGATTCATTTCTACACCTAAACAAACTCTCTAAAAAATAAAATTACAACTCGATGTAAATGTGTGTTCTGTCAAACGGAATTGCCAAAACAAAGAACTCCGGAACTTGGTCCTTACATTACCAATGTCAAGACTAAAACATGCACAAGAGAAATTATCGTGGTTTGATCCGAATGACTATTTCCTTTTGGTGTATAAGGTTACTGTGATGTATCGGATAGCAAATTACGTACTTTTTCGTTTTGTACAAGACACACGAGATTCGATATACGATACCAATAGTTTGTCTATCTAAGTCCTAGATTGTTCAATTACCCTGTGGAGGAATGCCTTATGCTCAATGGCGGACGGAGGGGTGCAAGCAGGGTCTCCGTCGAGCAGTGCTCCGAGATCATTCAACAAGCCCACATGTTTTGAATGTAATTATAAGCATTGCTCCGAGAACATTCACATTTCTTACTCTGTTTTCTTTGGCATCTACCGTAGGAGCAGTTTCTCGTTTTTAGCACAAGTTGTCAAAGTGCTAAAAATCGTTGACGTACGCGAAGAGAATAACCTGTCTCAAAAATCGTATTTAGCTCTTTTATCACTTTTACCAAAAACGGGAAATTACTCCTAAATTTTAGATTAATGACCGACCAAAAACGGCCTGAAGGGTTTTTATTCCTTATGGTAGAGTTGAACCTTAAGCTTAAACTCAGGACTCGAGAGTGAGCTCATTACTTGTTGTCATCCTTCCACTCGACCAACTGCGCGCTTCGCGACTTGTTGAGGATAACCATCCCTTTCTTCCACTGACACAAGTAGCAATGTGTTTACAATGTCGAATCATTGAATCAAGAACATCTTGATTTTCATACATAGTCACAATAATTAGTTGTTATCAACTAAATACACGCAATCAAATGGGGCAAGCCTAGTTGACCATGACTCCTACATCAGACGGTTAGGAGTTCAAGTTAGGAGTTTGAATCTCTCCACCTGCGTGTGGGTGTTATTCCCCTTATCTTTGTCGGGTTAGTTCTCCCCTTAATGGGGTTATTAGTTGGTATTGTTTATTGTGATTGGACTTTGTTTCCAGTTTGTTTGCTTATTTCTCCCGTTAATGGAGCTATTAGGTAGCTAGGTTGAGCTTCTAGCGATTGTCGACTTTATTTCTAATTTGATATAATTCATACTTGTATTCCTCCTACTGTTTGACAAAAAAAAAAAAATTAGTTTCTCGAATATAAACTTTCAAATATTGCAATATTTCACATGTTTAAATTTCTTGTCCCACCACCATAAAGCTGAAATGTGAACTTGAAATTACCTTTCATTCAAATCCCGAACTTCCTATTGAAAAGGCAATAGAGATCAGCCACAAAATTCAGACAATTGAAAGGGACAGTATGCAACATCCACTTTTGAATTTTCTTTGGAATGGAGAATTTGCCAGAACATCCATTTTGGACTTTGTGGATGTTGGAACTTGTGGCTCATATGGAGAGGTACGGAGAAGTTCTAATGAAGGTCAGATGTCGAGCAAAATGAAGCGGAGCGAAGTGACCGAGTGGAGCTCGGCATCTGGCTCATCTCGGATTCAACTGTTGTGGTTAGGCCGCAAGGTCGAATTCGCGGTACGGTATGGAATAATTAGGGTTGGAATAGAGTAGGGCTTATAAATACTCTCTATTGTAAAAATCCAGACCGACTTTTATCATAATAACATACTCGCTCGCCCCCGTGGAGGTACCCGATTTTGGAGAACCACGTAAATCTTGCTGTCGATTTCATTACGTCAAATTTTTGTATACAAAGTGGACCGGCCCTTTTCTTTTGCTAAGAAAATGTGATTATATACATATTTAAAGCTGATTTATTGTAAAAATGATTTATACAATAAGGTTAGTAAAATGAACGGTGTAAATTAAATCCTCGAATTAGAATTAATGGGCTCTGCAGATCCCTCAATTTTCTTCGGGTCTATTTTAAGGGACTTAAAGACGAGCAAAGTCCATATATAAAAAAGAATTTATCAAATGTATACAATAGATACTGTTTTTGTTGGCCAGTTAAGTAACTTATGTTGTTGCTACTATATATTCCTTTGAATCGCCAAAAACCCGGTTGAGTATCATGGCTAATCGGACACCACCCTGAGCTATCCGTTTCATGACAATAGGTAGCCTCGAATTGAAGTAGTCATCTGCAAATTATAAAAAAAAACACAATTATCGTCAATCATCCACAATGTGTGGTAAGAAAATACTTCTGGCACAAGATTCGAACACAAATATGTCTCTAGTCATTGAATGTGTATAAGCTTCATGGGCATCGTGTGAAACCCACGTGCATCGTGTGAAATTCATGTGCATCCAATAATTCGGGACACATTTATGTCTGAATATGTATCCTTAGCATTGGACTTTGTGGCATGGACATAAATAACTCCTTGTGATGGGAATTTGGAAAAATGGAACAACCATAAGTCTGCTGAGTTAAACTGGAATAGAGAGTGCAAGTAACATTGCCAAAACTGTGTTCGGTTGCACAGTTTAGTTTTGTTTAGTTTAGTTTTGATGATGTAAGCAGGTGTAATAAGTGGAGAGAGATAGAGAGAAAAGTGAAAAAAGTGATGATGTAATCAAAACTGGAACAGTGCCAAAACTGTCCCAAAACCCCCAAACGAACACCACCATTACCATCTAGAGTATCACCAGACTCAACACCTTTGTAACCCCAATTGCAAGCTATGTTTATACTCTCCACTGCCCACCTGTACATAATAAATTGAAAGTATTTTTATGAGTACAAACACCGGTCACAAAATTAGCCACAGAAAGCGCATGAATGGACATAATTTCACAAGATCGGTCCCACTAATACATCCGGGAAATTCTTGTCCGTTCATTCACTTTCTGTAACCATTCTCTAGTCAGTTTGTGCTTGAAAAGTTTCAAGGGAAAGAAAGAGAGAGTTGGAGGAAAGAGAAAACTCACTTGTTGATACAAGCAAAGATATCACTACAGTCCTTCCACGATACAACGTCTTCCCGCCAGAGTCCCTGTTATAAGTGAGAATTAAGGTAATAAAATGACTAATTTGAATTGAATGAAGTAAATTTTTAAGTCTTTGACTTTAACTAGAATTTTTACAAGTACTTTACTACTTTTTGAGCAACAAACAAAAGCCCATATTTTGATTTAAAAAGCAGTAGAAGCAATAAATTTCTGCCTATGAAAACAAATTAAAAGTCCAATGTTGAAGCAAAGAGGTGAAATTTTTGTCAGACTTACATGAGTGAAGTTGCCCTTTATGTGTTGTTCAAGGAGGTCCATGTCCTTGCCGTAATAGTCTTTAGCAGCCGTAAGAACTATCTCTCTGTCCCAAACCTATATGTTATAGGGAATTAAACTGAAAATCTTTGGGAAAATGATTTTCTGTATTGACATGTATTTCGAGAAATTCAAGCTGTATGTATACATTTAAGAAAAAAAAAACAAAGTATTTCCTTCATCTTATTTTGTTTGTCTATTTTTTTAACTTTCCAATGTCCCCAAATTATTTGTTCATTTTGAAAGGTTCAAGAAGAAAGTCCTACAAAAAAATATCCTTTTACCTTTTATCTCTTTAGAGTAAGTGAGAAGTGTATTTGAATTGAAGGCTATTTCAGAAAGTTCATGTTCTTAAATTTCATACCGTTATGAACAGGACTAGGCATCTCCTTAAGAGGTCAGGAGTTCAAATATCCCTAGTTGCATGTGGGTGTTATTTCTTTTGTATTTGTTAGAATTATTCCTTCCCTTGGTGGGCTATATTAGTTGGGTTGGACTTATAGTGATTGTGGACTTGTTTCCAGTTTGATGTAATAATGACACTTGTATTCTCTTACCGCTTGTAAACAAAAACAAACAAATAATCTACAGTTCTCTCCCCTGCTCAAAAAAAAAAAAAAAAAAAACGACAGTTCTCTTTACACCCCTCTTTTTCCTCAATATCCAAACCAAACAAAATAACTTACCATTTTATCCCATATTTTCTGAGTACCCACACCCTATTTTCTGAGTATTCACAAAACTACCCTAGCTTTTCTCAATAAAGGAAGATGTCCTTCATTTTGGAGGTTGCAAAGAGATCAAACTTTTTGGAAGTTATCCCCCTCCCTAGGAAACCTCCCGCATCAATGAAGAAAAGAGGGGTATTTAGTAGTTACCCTATAACTTTATTATTTATATCTTCAATACGTAATGAAAGAAAAGAAATAACACGTAATGAAAGAAACGAAAAAAAAAAAACATCAAAAGGTTCCGTGTCTCATTACTCACATGGTGCAAATTAGATTTATGTGTAAACCAGCGCAATTCTATGTTGTTTCCTCCTTTATCACTCGTGAATCCGACATGCATTGGCTGAAACAATGAACAAGATTTGTTCATTAATTCTTCATAAAACAGAGAAATAACAAATGCAAAATAAAAAATGAGGGGACATCAAAAACTGGCAGCCACATATATACCTGATGAATATCACCCATAAAGTGTGACAAGAATAACAAGGCCTCGGTCATATTATCTGCACCCAACACCAAAAAATATAAACTATACGTAGAAAAAATATCGAAAAGAACTACTGCATGAAATTTAAGTGAAGTTAGTCTACTTCTTACGTCGACGATCAGAAGTTCCCTCTTTGTAATGTGAAAGTTGAGTGGTAAAATTTTGGATGGCACCAACAACACACATGTCCTTAACTCCGTGAGGATCATGGCAATCCCCTAAACAAAAAAAAATAGACATTTCTTAATGCGTCGTTAGATACAAAAAAAAACTTCAGGGAAAAAATTCAAACATAAGAATTGATGATAACTAGCTTACTTTGGTACTTAAAGTTACAAGCTTTATCAGGAGTGTCAATGAAATGGAGTGAGCTTGTCCACTGGTACTTGTACCAGTGTCGAATTTGGTCGGGCCAAACACAGAGAGCTGATAAATCACCATTGACATAGTCGGGCAACAACATCCGAACAGCATGTGCTGCATCTGGTTCAAGAAGATCCTATGTATTTACAGTTTTACAATCTGAATTAGCTCATTGAACGACAAGATATTATGAACACTTCTTTATGAGACAAACATACAAGCAACAAATTATGCTTTTGGGTTATGTTGGTTGTGGGTATATCATTCGAATCACCAACCCAAAGAAAGACAAGGATACCCAATTTGAGTTTGGAATGTTTAAGGTATACTTTGATGTAGGACTGTTTTAGGACGCTTGAGTATTTGCCGCCTACAATAGGAATTGTGGTGACTTTTGGCAGGAAATAAGAATATTATTTCGGAAAAAGTGCGCAAAGAATAGATAAAAGAATGAGAAGAAGAACAGAGAAAAAGAGATAGTGAGATAGAGAGATAGGAGTGCTTCACCCTTGCAAGGGTTAGGAGGTTTCTACAAGGAATGACCGCAGTCTAGACCCCAATCACCATGGCCTCATCCTTCTAAACTCAATTCATTAATCAACTCTACTCCAAAATGAATCTTTATAAGCTACACAATGGCTTTTCGAATTCCTAGAAGTCAAAATGACATGAACCTAATCAATGAACACATTAAATAAGATATATCATGGTCCTAGATATAAATGCATAAACAAAATCTACAAAGACTACATGCAATGAATTAACAATATTTGTTTAATGAATCTAGATGAAAATTAATGCAAGTACTAAATTTGTGACGACCCTTAACCTAATCCTACCAACTACCATGGATGACCCTTGAACTACCAACTACGTACCATGGATGACCAATTAAACAACCCATGTTGCCCTTTGATTAGGATCGTTGCAGTTACCAAAATTTCCTCATTGAGCACTTTACTACTTGTTGCTGTCCTCATCAACTTTGGGTTCCGATCATGAATCGTGTTCTTTCCTAGATTGATGATTATAGATCAAGAAAGTGAAAAACTTGGGTAGAAACCTGCATACTTACATGCTCTACACACAAAATTTTCTCAACAGGCATTGCATCTCTGGAGTATAGAATGAGACTATACCTGTGCAATTTGGCAAGTCATAACATGACCCTCTTTGCTCCAAGCCTGAACCCCAGTTTCTAAAATGACCATAAAACTCAGGAAATAAATAAAATACAGCATAAACATTCCCCACAATCTTCTGTGTATATCCATCTCTCTCAAATGGCCTTTCTCTTGACTTGTGTGTCTATATAACTCAATGATGAAGTACAAATGCAAATGCAATGACAAGCCACAATGGGCTTCATCTATAAATAACAGCAATAAAGAATTTACATTGAGTGAAAGCATAAAATTCTCCCTAAAAGTTGCTTGCAAACAGAAGCAAAAGACGGGCACACTCCAGAATTACAGAGGAAATTAAAGAAATAAAGTTGAGTCATGCAGGTGGCAATGATGTACATTGCTTGGCTTTCTTAAAAAGATGACTTCGTAGGGAATCAACTAGGGATTTAGGTAGACGAGAGATGGGAAACTTCTAAATATGTAGTATGATGCAGAACAACGCTACTATAGGTACCGACGGGTTGGGCACCGAGACCAGGTACTGACGGGCACGCGGGGTCCACTCCAGCCTCCACATGGATGATCCAAGCCGTTCAAGTAATTTAAAAAAAATGAGTGGGCCCGTGAAAATGGAAGATTGGATCGAGCATCTATACATATTAGATTGAGCTGATTTTTCACCGGCCTACTCGGGTTTTTTTTTAAAGTTATTGAACAGCTCAGATCATCCGTGTAGGGTCCAGAGTGAACCCCGCGTGCCCATTGGTCCCTTTAGCTTTTTTTGTGCAGAATGGTCCCAATCGATGTGATATAACCAAACTTTCATTCTCTGTCATCCCTTTATCTTCATTCTATGTGATACTGAATCTCCTCATGCATGGATATGTTTCATTCTTGAAAACTAACCCAGAAAGTACCCAGAATTCGAAAATGCTAAGTGTAAAGAAAACTAACCCAGAAAGTACTTAGAATTCGAAAATGAGTAGCTCAGATTGTCATGTGCATCAGTGCATGTAGGCTGTAGCACTCCTGAACAGTAAATGACCAATGCTAAGATACAGAACTAATACAAGCAATGGAGTTCTTGAAATTCTAACACGTAGGTCAGTGACGACATGTTGTGTTTAATATAAGTTGCAAATTTGGAAGGTATTTCCATTAATGTGGAATTAAATCAATAGTGGACTTTATCTCACCAATCATTTGCACAGAACCCCAAGGGTAGCCTACTGGTCGAGGCTTGAAACTTAGGAGTTTACTCCCTCTTAAGTTCTTAGGTTCGAAACTTTATAGGTGATGTCCACTCCTTTGGAGCTAGTCCGTATAGAGCTTTGCTTTATCTTTAAATGGAGCATCCACTAGTGGACGGTGGGATTGGTTTCCTAAGATTAGTCGAGGTGAGTGAAACCATATCTTTTAACTTAGGGGTTTTAATCTTTTTTAGGTTGTCTACAAGTTTAAATTCAAAAACAATATCCCAAGTTGTTTTAGGTTCTTGCTTTGAAATCATATCTTCATTTGGGTTTTGCTACCAAATAAGGTTTCAGGTTCGATTTTCCTTGTCAGCAAACTCTTGGAGCCAATGGGTTATGCCCGGTCATTACCTCCAAGTACCCAGAATTAGTCGAGACACGCACAAACTGGCCCGGACATCCGATTATCAAAGACAAAAAATAAAAAATAATTGTTTGAGGTTATTGCTTTATATATCTTGTACCTAGTTTTATATAAGAAGTTTGTAAGTAGTCAGATTGGGATTGAGGAAAAAATCCCACGATGAATAGCATGGTTCTCCTCTTCTATCAATTAATTCATCGATCAATCAATCAATACCTTATAGAAAATACCCTATAGAAATGTATGTCCCTACAATATCTTCCAAACCCTAATTCCTAAATTCTCAAAATTTTGAATTTTTTTGTACAAAAAAAAAACATGTCCCCTAACTTAACAACCTAGTCCCCATTTCTTGTTTCTTTTTCTTTTAATTTCCAGTTATTTTGTGGAAAAATAAATAAATAAATAAATAAAATAAAATAAAATAAAAACCATGGAACCACCCAATTTTCTTTGATTTTCCCACGTCCCCACTTTCTCATGTTACCACCAAGGCACCAATCCACATACACTTGTAATCAGCCCCCTTTCTCCTCTGTTTTTTATCAGCCCCCTTTCTTCTTTGTTTTTATCACTGTATTTTCCGCGCCATTGCCGATCAAAAAAATTGAGAGGAAATTTGGCTCTGTTTGTTTCAAGAATTTGTTCATAGACTTTTCAGTATCGATTTCGACTCCGTTTATTACAAGAATTTGTTCGAGGATTTCTAAATACCAAGTTCGTCTCTGTTTGTCGCAGGAATCCGTTCACAAACTGCATATAACCTGCTTAAAGGTGATTTCTAACCCCAAACTATCAATCGCTTTTTTCTCTCTTTGGCTAATTTTAATTATTTGTATTTATCTCGATATTCTTTGCAGATTTTTTGCTCCGATAGACCTTCGGAATTTTTATTTAGCACCACCCTCGGATTTGATTAGAATAAAGTGTTTGCAGTCCAAAGTATGGATAATCCTACGCGTACAGAAGTAAATTTTGATTGAAACGGTGGGACTTTGGTTTACACACTTTTAACCGTCTGATTGAGCTGAAATTTTGTGGGGGCCTTCGGAAATTGTTTTTAAGAATAATGAACGGTTCGGATCGCTCGTGTGAGACCCAAAAGTGGGTCCCCCAAGCAGATCGGTACATTTTCTGGTCCCAAACTTCTGTACGCGTAGGATTATCCCAAAAGTATATCGACACTGATGCCGTGGTGGTGATGATTTGTCCATGCTGGTGGGATTCTAATCCGTATAGAAGAACTAGCGTTGTGCTCATTCGATGCACAAGAACAATAAAAAACTTCAATGCAAACTTCATATGAGATAGATATGTTGTCTAATTAAGCTGATTTATTGCAAAAAATGATCTATACATCAAGGTTAGCAAAATGAACGGTCTAAATCTTCGAATTACAACTGGTAATGGGCTCTACAAGTCCCTCAATTATTTTCGAGTCTATTTGAAGGACTTGAGATGAGCGAAGTGCATGGAAAAAAATTTGTTCACCCTCACCAAAAGAGAGTGAACAAAACCATCACCCTGATTGCTTGAAATGGTGTGGGGTCCACAAAAATAGTATGGATCCCACCATAAAATGATGTCATGTTTACCAAAAAGTGTATTGATTCCATAGACCCCACACCATTTCAACCAATCAGGGTGAGAGTTTTGTTCACACTCCTTTAGTGAGGGATTTTTTCTCGAAGTGCATACATAAAAAGAATTTATCAAATGTCGTCAAGAGATACTGTTTGCGTTGGCCAGTTAGGTAACTTATGTTGCTGATGGATCTTCCTCCGAATCGCCGAAAACCTGGTTAAGTATCACGGCTAATCGGACTCCACCCTGAGCTATCCGTTTCATGACAATAGGTAGCCTTGAATTGAAGTAATCATCTGGAAATCATAAACCCATACAATTTTTGTCAATCATCCACCATTTGTGGATGAACACAAATATTTCTCTCGTCATTGGATGTGTATAGGCCTCGTGCGCATTGTGTGGACCTCACGTGCATTGAATAGTTTGGAACACATCAATGTATGAATGTGTCCTTATATAGCATTGGTGTTTGTGGCGTGGACATATATAACTCCTTTTCAAGTATAAGAATTTGTAAAAATGGAACCACCAAAAAGTTAGGAATTAATTATCATTGAAACTGCTGAATTAAACTGGAATAGAGTTAGCCCTGGTACGAAACAGGAAAAGAAAAAAAAGGGAAACCGCACATGAAACGGCAGCCAACGGCACAGTGCACCAAGTGGAATGAAATGAAGGGAGTTCGTTCAATGGTTCTTGTACCAGTGCCGAATTTGGTCAGGCCAAACACAGAGAGCCGATAAATCTCCATCAACATAGTCGGGCAACAACATCTGAACTGCATTTGCTGCATTTGGTCCAAGAAGATCCTATGGATTTGCAGTTTCACAATCTGAATTAGTTCATACTTGTACTTCACGCTTCAGTTATTCAATACTTCTCTTAAGACGCGCAAAAGCAAAAGAATTATGAATATGCTTTGATGTTGTGTTGGTTTTATTGGTATATCATGATTCTGGAATTATTTACCCAAGGAAGTAAAGGCTACCCAGTTTGTGTTTTGGAATGTTTCAGGTCTACTTTGTGTTCCAATCACAAATCATGTACTCAAAAGGTTATAGAGTTTGTGGTTAACCAGTGGAACTGGAAAAGTGTATCGTATTGATGATTGCAGGTTATGAATAATTTTGTTATCATATTGATGATTGCAGATCAAGAATGTGAATAACTTGGATAGAAACCCGAATATACTTATACTCCTAATAGTCTACAAACAAAATTCTCCAAAGGCTTTGCATCTCTAAAGAACAGAAGAAAACTATACCTGTGCAATTTCGTAAGTCATAACATGACCCTCTTTGCTCCAAGCCTGAACCCCAGTTTCTAAAATCAACATAAAACCAAGCAAGAAAACAAAGTGCATCATAGAAGTTCTGCACACACTTCTGTGTACGTCCATCTCTCTCAAATGGCCTTTTCTCTCGACTCGTGTGTATATTAATCGAACATGAACTACAAATGCAAATGCAATGACTAACCATAATGGGCTTCATATATAAATAACAGCAATAAAATATTTCCATTGGGCGAAAGCATAAAACTCTCCTCATAGTTGCTTGTAAACAGAAGCAAGATGGGCATATTCCAGAATTACATAGGGGTGCCGGAAAGGCAGAAATTAAAGAAACAAATTTGAGTCATGCAGCTGGATGTACATTGGTTGGCTTTCTTAAAAAGATGACTTTCTTGGGAATCAAGTAGTTAGGCAGGAAGATGAGAGATGTTGACTTGTGGGAAATTTCAAATATGTAGCATGTTGCATAGTGGTCCCCAGTTGATGTGATATAACCAAACTTTCATTGTCCATGACGCAGAATTTCCTCATATATCGGTAGGTTTCATTTGTTGTGAAATCAACGGCTGCGATGTAAAGATACGGTTGAGGGTCGCAGCCAAGCGGACCCCACCTTCAGCAAGCCTCTTCTCCACAACAGGCAGCCGAGAGAGGAAATAATCATCTGCATCGTAACAGCAAATGGGCAAAGTTAAGATACAGAACTAAATAATAGGTCAGTGACGACATGATGTGTAACATAGTTGCAGATTCGGAGGCACTTCCATTAATGTGGAATTACATGAATAGCTGACCTGAACTGGCCGTGTGCAGGAGAGATAAAAGTATGCTATTTAGGAGATGATAATGATCATCGCAAGTGCAATTCGCCAATAATTTTATAGGTATCATCTCTTGCACGTAACATGTGACAGAACAATGGTGATGAAAAGAAAGTAGTAATTGATTTTTGGGGTTAATATTATCATTCTCAAACATGTAGCGATGCCCCCGTGCATCGAAGCAGGAAAGGTGGAAATTCTTAATTCTCAAATTCTCCATTGTTCTTGAACAATACCCTCTTTACAACTTATTAATAGTGAGAATAATCTCAAAGAAAAGGGGGTTCCCGGGAAAAAATCCATGGCTCCGTAAATTTCAATTGCTACATGTGAACATAGCCGATCTTCTGTATTCCAGATATCAG
Source organism: Vaccinium vitis-idaea (assembly GCA_963854785.1). NCBI lineage: Eukaryota > Viridiplantae > Streptophyta > Magnoliopsida > Ericales > Ericaceae > Vaccinium > Vaccinium vitis-idaea. The sequence goes on along the minus strand of OY978216.1, from coordinate 23,249,382 downwards.
ACTTTCCGATAAGGTTTCAAATCTAACATCAACCATAATGTGCAAGTGGCAGTGGCCTCAATAAATCTAATGGGAAAATATGTCGTATGACAAAAGCTAAAAGCACATTAAGAGACCGAATTTTTGTTTGAACGGAAAGAACAACATAGAGTCAATTACGTACCTTCTAGAGTGCTTCCTGGTGTGGCATTTCTGTAAGCAAACTTGCAGGCCAAATTAATGCTTTCGGATGCATATCTGCAAATAAAAATTCATTAAAGTCATAGAACCTAGACCCAAAGTACCTGAATTTAATTTCTTTGAAGTTTTAAAGATGACTGCCCCCAAGGGGGATAAAGAAAATTTGCTCCTCATATCAGCCAATAGCTCGAGAGCAGGGTGTACTTACGGGTCTGGACACACGGTCTGATCAAGTGAGCAACTCTCCCACCGTAAGATGTCATCAGACCAACCATCCTGTTAAACCCACAAAAGCATGCAGAGAGGAAGATATTGAATGGTAAATAAAACTCCATGAGGCAGACTCATGCCCGAAAACACAACAAAAGACTTCAAAACGGAACTCAAATCAGCAGTCAAAAGATGACTGCCAGTTCTAGACAAGCATTAGACTTTTATTACATTGAAAAAAAAAAAAAAAACCCAAAGAATCTAGTGAATACAGGATGTATTAGGATCTTATATCCAATGGTCGATCTACCGATGGTTGAGTGGGGGTAGCTGCCCCCACAAGCTTTTCGAAAATATCACTTTTACCTCTAAATTTTAACAATTGTGATATCTTGATCCTCAATAATTGCAATTTGCAAGCATGCTCCCTCCAAAGTTATTCGTAGTATCTAGCATTTTTACAAATTTCAAGAAAGTAATTTTTAACTTAATAACAGAGAATTTTATTACCCCAAATGCACTTTTATTTTGGAAAGGCCCAAAAATTCCATTTCATAGTTGAAAGGTAATTTTCATCTATGAGTACGATGAACTATAGAAAACGAATTTGAAGGGATGATAGGTTGGGAGTGGTAGCAGAGATCTTTAGAGAAAATTGAATTTCCTGGCATAGTTTGACCTGGTATTTGCTCATTTCTTGACTTTTCTTTTTCTTCTTTTGGGTGAGAGAGTATAATGCCCAATTTTCGCTTCATCTTTTATGCAATTTGTAGGTATTGAGGTCATGCCTGTGAATATGAATATCGAGGCTTTGACCTTTTCAGTCCTTTCCACTGTTTTTTGATAATTTTCACAAAAAAAGGACAGAAGAAGAACAAGCAAAAGGAAGAAAGTGATGAACAAAAATTGCGAGTACTAATAAAGGAAGTTGTTTTGGATAAAAGCAGCTTTTTATAATTACTTTGAGAAAATAGTAGTCCATTTGTGTTGCCAAAAAAACTTGAACAATGCCAAATGTTTGGACTCCGAGGTAGTGCTTCAGATCTCCTATACCAAATTCTTGTACCGACTCCCTGTACGATCAATATAATTCTCCATGTGTCCAGAACTTAATTGCCTGTTGGTCCCAATCATTAATGCCTCAAGAACCAATCATTAATCCTCCAGACTCTGTTAAATGACTTAATCACAACCCAGTACTGTTCCTTTCTCGACGCAAACTCTGGGTACCCAATACTATTACCTTTGATATAGAGAGAGAACTCCACAATTTTGGGAGGGAAAACCAGGGTCGAATATTCATCACACTCACAATATACCCAACAGTAAACACAAAACAGCTCGCACTTGGAAATTTTTGAATTGAGGCAAGGGAACCTGTTGCACTTGACAGTGCGCTTGATGTGTTTAATAGAAGTCTTCTAAGACTATTCTGCTTCAGAGAATCATTGTACACTTCATTCTATAACGCAGCGAACTATTTTTCGCAGTGCTGGGTTGGAAGAGGATATAAACTTTTGTGGTACCAAAACAAATTCTCTTTCGCTGAAAACTACTACAGCACAATTCTGGGTACTGTCAATTACGAAGCATTCTATTGATGGGGTTTTCATAGTACTAGATTACTAATTTAACGTTCTTCTTCAGTCAAAGAAGACTACATGACAGGATTTTGAAGACTCTCTTCAAACCCCTGATTTTCTCCAGCTATATTGGAGTGAGACTAGTGGACAACCCAGAGTTCAGGTAGGAGATGGAAACAGCTTCCTGAATTATTAGGTTTAATCTTATTTCAATTAAGATAATCTCAAGGCATTTATTGCTGGGGTTGAGGGTAGTTGAGTACGGACCTGTGCCAGATTTCTATTGTTGGTACATTAAGTCGGTACAGATTTTCAGTAGAGTGGATCTGAAGCCCCTAGGCACCCCCTTTGTCATGAAGTGATGGTACATACATACATGCCCTCATGTGGAAATTGAACATTCGCAATCGTACTAGTATATTGACAATCATTGACAATGCAAGAACAGCCTACCGTGATGTTCCTCTGAATAGCTTGTATCATCATTGAAAGATCTGAATCATAAAACATCTTCACAGCAGACTCGATGATCATATTATCCCATACCTGGAAATGCATAAACAATTCTAAACTAGAAACTATAAAAAATAAAAAATCGCCTCAGTCCACCTTTCCCCATCAATTTTCCTAGATAAGGACAAATAATGAGCATATTGAATATTGATGAGTTTGATTGGGCCAAAGGCCTAAACAGCATGGCGTTTCCTAAAAATATAGGTTCCGAAGACGAAAAAAAAATGAAACGGCAATAAAATCACCTAAATATAATGAATAAGAAAAAAGTAAAAAACTTCAAGGACAAACAATTAATAGTTAATAAATACCTACATGGTGCAAATTGGTCTTCCTCCGATACCAACGGACTGTGATAGTGTTCCCACCTTCATCTCCGGTGAAACCAACATGAAGAGGCTGTCGTCATAGATCAAGAAAACAAAGAGAGTAAATCTGAATATCTCTTGTTCAATTTTTCCAAAGTAGCTTTTTGGAATAAATTTAGAACCTTTGAAATTAGGCCAAAAAAAAAAACACTACTTTTATGTGTAGATGGGAAAAAGAATCAGTAGCTTCAGCCATAAACGAAACAAAGGTTATCATTCAGACATCGATGGGTTCATACATCATAGTTTACTACACAGTGTTCTGCAGTATGCCCCTGAAACATATAGTCATACCCCTATTTCATATTTTGACATGGTTAATAAGCTTCCGTAGCATTACATATAATGTTGGGAGAGCCTAAGATGCAGAAAACTAAAAATGCTTCGAATGATAAAAAGAAATTTCTCAAATAAACTGGTAATAGGACTTCATTTACCACCCAACTAACACAAACTGACAAGAGTCAGTCAGTGATCAATGGGGAAGACAACCCCACAAGAAAGAAATACTTGTCGAATGTGGTCTCATCCTCAAAATCATGATGATTATTGATTACAAGATCAGAAAGAAAGATAAGTAGATTAAAGTCTGTTTATTTATTTTCACAGATTGAACCTTCGAAGTAGAAGGGAGAGCACACCTGATGGATATCCCCAATGAAATGTGATAAGAACATAAGCGCCTCTGTCAAGTTGTCTGTCAAAGAGAGAAATGAGCATCCAACTTTAGCCATGACGAAAAACTAGTAAAACAGCCAGCTTACATTTACTTGCCGCATTGGAGTCATTATAAGCCGACATAAGTTGCTTAGTGTAGTTGTAAATTGCTCCCGTGACACACATATTGGTATGTCCAGCTGAGTCATGGCAGTCCCCTATAAGAAGGTGAAGGAAATAGGTCATTCTTTAGTTGAAAAGTGTAACAAACAGATCACATACAGCAACCCATATTATGACAATATGTTCCCCAAACATTACATGCACACAGAAAGGGGGTTTCAGGTGCAGGTATGTGTCCAAGTGTTTGATCCATCTAGTTTTCTTTTTAAGAATAGGTAACATGGCAAGCTGTTCATTTCTCATAAAATGTATCCCTTATTGTTTTAGGATAAATGGTGTTTACTTGTTACCTAAGGGTATTTCATGCATAATATAGGAGTTCTATGTATACTTCTGGGTAAATTACGATTATGAACATTCTTGGTATATATGCCCAAGAAAAACAGTAGACACAGACATATTCCTATCCCTGAATACTGAACAACCAGGAGCAAGTTGCCAATGATACCTAGTGTACGAGTATCTAGTGTCCAGTGGCAGATACATTATATAGGCAGAACTCAGAAGAGCCCATGTAAGATATCCCAAAAGTATATAACTCCTCATATGTGATGAAGGGGACAATAAATGCAGGAAACTAAGTGATAAGCAGAACTTACGGCTGTAGTTATAGTTACACCTGAAATCAGGGGTGTCAACATAGTGTAAAGGTCCACTCCAGTGATAGTGGAACCGAATCTCATCAGCCCAGGAGCAAACAGAAGCAAGATCACCTTCAGCTGAATCAGGAAGCAATTCTTTCACTGCAACTGAAGCATCTTCGGAAAGATATACCTAAAATGCCCAACAAATGTGAAGGAAATATGTCTGTTTCGTGTTGCCTTAGAGATACTATGAATGAGCTTGCTATTACGCATCTCATGATGGTTGAATAAAGCATACATGGAACCCCTTCCTACCCCATAATGAGCATACGCCCCATTATATTCTACTTAAATGGACTTTGAACAACCAATGGACTTGGGTGGTTCACAGAGAAATTGCAGTGCAAAGTAATTAAGAAATGCTACAAAAAATCACGATTACTTAAAGTAACGAGTAATTGCTGATTATAACCCCATAGGCCATAACACAAGCAAGCATGTCTTGAAAACCAAAAACTTATGAATGACAACATTCTCTCATCCAATTTCCCAAATTGTTTATACTCCTGCCGCGTCCTGCGACCCAGGACATGCAAATGACTGATTCAAAAGAAACTCTCGTCACGCAAGTATTACAGTCTTACAGATCTGAGATAACATCTGAACTCCAGTATCTTTCTCTTTTTCCTTTTTCTTTATTTTTAAGTTTAGTCCAACTCCGAAGTTTTGAAATTAAGCATAACATTAAAAGCCCCTTCCAGCAGGGACAGAGCCAGGATTTCGACTCGGAGGAGGCACTCAAAATCAATATTTTCCCTCTCTCCATCCAACAACGATAGTCTATTATCAAACGATGTGCAATTTTTGGATAAAAATTTTAATTAGTTCTTTAATTTTGTGTCAAGAAATGTAAGAAATTATGGTCGAAAGTGCTTCATCTTTTATTCGAAAATCAGAGGTTATTTAGTAATGGATTATCTTTACAGCAAGGGGGAGTAATTAGTATAAAAAAGTACAAATGTTCCTTAAATATTTCTAGTACCCGAAGGGATATACATTTTCACATGTTAATTACTTATCAACATATCTAATACCCAAAAATTTCAAAATGCTTAATACCAAAAATAATACATTGTTCTTGCAATACAAAAAAAAACTAGTTTTTTTTTTTTTTTTTAAACCTGGAGGTGGCACGTGCCACCTCCCCCCACTCTTTACCCAGTGTTCTAAAAGAAGGTCTAGAAGGCCAAGTACTCCCCGCCTAGGCGCTAGAAGGACCCTCGCTGACTAGCCCGACTAGATTGACTATTCCGACTAATTGCCCGACTAGGCACCGAGTACTCGGCCCTGGAAGCTAGAAGGTGCCCGACCGCCCTGGAAGCGCCTAGCGAGTTTTAGAACCTTGCTCTTACCCTCCGTCCCTTGCCTTCCAGTGGGTAAGAACTAAGAAGTTTTATGTGAGTAGATAAGAGGACAACTCAATTCTATCCCAATCCTCTGTCATCCACAGAATGCATCGATTATATGAATCCTATTGCTTGTCTACATAGCTTATAGTGTATGGATTGCAAGAAGTCCACAAAACTATTGACCAAACAAATCAAAATTATAGTTTCTAAAAGACAAGTTTTGGTATTTCTTCAACATAGGACATGAAATATCACAAGGTCAAGGCCATGTTTTATTGACCAAATTAATCACTAGGAGATGCATAATCCCGTAAGCTAAGTAATCGCATTGGATTGTTGGGAGGGGTCCGTGGGGATTACAAATATCACAACGTTGTATACCCAATCTTTTGTAACATTACTTGCCTAAGGGATACATAATCCCTTCAAAGAAATTTCCATTCAAATGTCAGAACCATATTTCCATGAGATTTGAAATCCGATCCGATCTTCCGCGGCCCACGTCTAAATATAGGCAATCAAATATGCAACAAGAGTTCTATCCAAAAGTATGCAAATAGTATTACTAGTGTGGACCACCGGGGGTTTGGTAGAGTGGGTACAAGACAGCAACCAAAGGGCTTACCCTCAGGAGGTCACATGGTCGAATCTCACGAAGGCCAAAAATTTCAAACCTTGGGCCACTGGATATTTGCCTGGTCCTTAACTAGAGGGGCAGAACACTCGGTTATGAAAAATCAAAATTTCTAGCGCGATTTATCTTATGCTAAATAAAGTAAAATTTCCCTCGTTTGATTTTTTTTCAGTTAAAAATTCCTAGTGTGATTAATGGTAAGAGCTAACAAACCAAACAAAAAACCGCACAAATTTGGCAAAAATCTTGCAAATTTACCTGGGCAATCTTGCATATAGTATAGTGTCCATCCTTTCCCCAACCCAGAATTCCAGGAATCAACTGCAGAAGAAGAATCGCCTTCCCAATCCACAAGAGCTCAGACCCACCCATATCTCTGCTACTTACGGGAGAGAGAAAAAAAAAAAGTAAATGAAGTATTACATTCAATAGCGTGTAGAAATGCATGTATACTACCATTATATATGTAGATGGAGTTGGCGTGAAAATTGGAGATACCTGCAATTGGAGATTCAGCAGAATTTCTTCATGATCGGGTGGAGTGGTGAAGCAAGAAAAATACCTAGGGACACTCTGTAGTACGACTATTTTGGTTGTACGCAAATGCCGATGGTATAGCTGGTAGCTTTACCGCCTTGTTCGTTTTGGTTTTCAAAAATCGATTTTCTCAATTATTATTCAATTGTTATTTTTATTTTTAAATATTATTTTTATTTTTCTCTCTATCTCTCTTCAATCATTAATACCTATTTTTTAATTATTATCCATATTTCTCCCTCTAATTATTACAAAAACCCAAACCAAACACAACCTACAGTTCCTCCTGTGGGGTACTCGCGGTAATTTCAAATGTTAACAGCAAGCGATACAACGTCGGACAATGAGTAAAAGAGCCCAACTATATGCTAGTTAGTTAACAGTCGGGGGTGCTTTGGCAAAAAAGTGTTGGACTGGTTTTTTTATTTTTTCGATGTCTTTATTCAAAAAAAAAATTATTTGTTGATTTTGCGTCAAGTTTTGGTAATTTATGGATTCCTCTCGATGAGACGAATCCAAAAAGTATAAAATTATGGTTGAAACTATTTTTTTTTAATTAAACCAATAAACTGGTTTATTTTGGTTTATTTTCGGCTTTATTTATTCAAAAAAAATAGTTTCAACCATAATTTTATACTTTTTGGATTCATTTTTTCGAGACGAATCCATAAACCACGAAAACTTGACGCAAAACTAACAAATGAAAAAAAAAATTTGAATAAAGACAACCAAAAAACTATTTTTTTCTTTTTTGGCCAAATCATGAGCTTGTACCCCTCATTTAAGGAGCTAAGCTCACTGGGGCAACCTTTTGGAGTAACCCTTGCCATGGGAAAGTAGTCTGTCATCACAGCCCCACCAAAATGCAAGCTAGACAGATGATGCCTAACACACTGCACGCAAGCAAGATTCGAACTCACGACCCTTTGCTTGAGGGGAGTTTCAATCACACACCACTTGCCATCTTGGCAACCACCTCCAGTTGTATACAGTGAAATGTACTACATCATCATCTTTGTGTGGGACCCATTCAATTGTTAAAAACATTCTTGTTACGGGTCTCGTAAAAAATAATCTCATTCGGGTATAGTTAGTGGCTTGATTAATTCATTCAATTTGTGTGTTTAATTCTGAGATGTCTATTAATGTAACTCTTATTTATATCTGAACGAGCTCAATTTTTACAGGAACTTTTACCTGTTCCAAATAAGTTAAATGGCTCCGATTATTTGTGTGGGACCCATTTGGAGTCCCACGCAAGTTGTGTACATTTAATGTAGACTAAACGGTGTACCCATATTTCTTTTGGTGATTACACTGATGAAGCCATGGCCTAGGTTTTCGCTTACTGTTGTTTTTTAACTTTTGTTAATTTTGTGGCAAAAGGTTAGATCTAAATGTTAATCATGAAAAGTTTTGGATGCCAAAAAGTAAGAGTTCATCAAAAACTAAAAAATTCTAAAATTTTTAAAATTTTCAATTATTTTTCAACAAAACAATGCATCATTATTGAACTTGGATGCCCAATGTCATCATGTCGTAGCATGAAAAGTTTTGGGTTGGAGCACTTCTGGTGCATAACAGTAAATGATTCATTTTTCTAATTGACGCATAATATAACACAAAAGATAATGCAGAAAAAATTTCTAATACTAGTTTTTGGCCAGATAAATTAGAAGTGATATACAAATACTCTTTTCTGCACTCGTTGGTGGTTTCAATATGATAACCATTACGACATATATTCATAAAACTTAGCAGATTTCTTATGGATCTGGTAAAATACAAAGCATTGTCAATATTTAAATTTGTTTCATTCGCTAAAACAATGTTTGCTCTTCCAGAGCCTTCAACTAGGTCTGTAGAACCGGATATTGTATTGACATACGCTTTTATCTTTGTCAAATGTTTGAAATATCTGTTATCCGAAAGAATAGTATGTGTTGTACCACTGTCTACTAGACAAATATCTTCACTAGTAATCTTTGTATTGATAATGTCTCATTAGCATCCATGCCCCTATATGGAAAATATAAATTTAAAGATTTCATAAATAAAATGACTGAAACACATCCTAAAATTTTATTTCAAAAGCAAATACAATATGACATATTTCTTACAACATGATTAAAAGATAAATAAGTCATCAGACTATTATTTCTTACAACTTGATTAAAAAGATAAATAAGTCTTTAGACTATGATTTCACATATAAGCATAAAAAAATTTATTTAATCCAATTGCATGGACCAATCGGGATAGTCATCTCCATCATCATAGCATTTTTTGTTCCACTAGGTCCAGCGAAAAACTCAGACATGTCAAAAGATGAAAAGTCAAAAGGTTCAAAAGGGTTAGGTTGATTATAATTAACTTGATCAGTGAAGTTGGTTTCAACTTCTTTCTCTTTTCTCTTGATGGATGTCTGATAAAGATCAATCAAATGTTTTGGCGTACGATTCTATAACAAGAATCTTCAGGATTCTTGAAAGTTTAGTCTGCAAATCATTTCCCTTTCCTTTTCCTTGAGACACATCTGACCTATCCCACTTATTCCACTACCAGGGAAATTGTGTTTTCTTGCTGGGTTTTTGGATGTGTCCTCGACGGACTTCGTGGTTAAGACTATCATGCCCACGCCCACGTCCTTGACTGTGAAAAGAGACCCTATTTGCTTCTGGAAATGGCATAGAGCCATTTGGGCGAGACTCGTGATTCCTCATTAACAACTCATTATTTTGTTTAGCTGTAAGTAGACACGATATCAAATCTGAGTAGTTCTCATAGCCCTTCTCTCTATATTGCTGCAACAGAATCCTATTGTTGGCGTGAAAAGTGGAATATGTCTTTTCCAGCATATCCTTTTCAGTAACCTTATCTCCACATAGTTTCAAAAGTGAAACTATCCTGAACAGGGCAGAATTATACTCGCTAACAGATTTTTGCAACCTCAGGTGCAACATATAATCACGAGCTCGGGGTAGTATAACTGCCTTTTGGTGCCCATATCTTTCCTTCAGGTTATTCCATAAAACTAGCGGGTCTTTGACAGTAAGATACGCAAACTTCAAGGCCTCGTGGAGGTGACGACGGATGAATATCGTGACCTTTGCGCGATCCTTCAGGGATGCATCATTACCATTTGTAATTGTTTTCCCGATTTCCATGGCATCAAGATGGATCTCTATGTCAAGGATCCATGACAAATAATTTCTTCCCGAAATATCAAGTGCAGCAAATTTCAATTTTGTATAGTTCGCCATTATCTATAAAACAAGAGATTCAAATTTAGATAAACATTTAATAAGAGACTGTTAGATTAAATAAACTCGGTTAATGTTATGCAATATTAGGTCTCACGGAACACTATGTAATAATTACAAATATGTGGAGCGAATTCTGTATGCTTTAAAGTTTAAGACAAAATTGTATAACTACAAAGTTAATAAAATTCAAATTGTGCAGATACGTGATATTGTACTCTCTGATTGCTATTGTGCATAGTAAATAAAAATATGATTACATATATGATGTGAGTGTGAGAAGGGAACCAAAATTGCTATTTATCATAGTGGACTTTTCTATTGCATGCTCTGTATCAACTATTCCATGCTCTTAATAACAAGCTGTAAAAAAAAATAAAAAATAAAAAACACTCATAGGCTAAGATTGAAACCAGAGAGTGAAAATGTCAGATTATATATATAGAATTGCATCTCTATTATCTTGTATTCTCTCTCTTTCTGATCCTATCATTTATATGCATGTTGTTTCAGTAGGAGCGAGAGAAAGCATAAAACTGTCAAATATAAATACATAAATATGTTATCATGTGTGCTACTACTTGGGTTAGCTTAGTGGCCAAACTCGTTATTTCCCTTAAGGCAGTTACAGCTTCAAGGCGGCGTAGTGGATTCAATATTTTAAAACTCGCCCACCCTGTTGTTAAAAATACTTTAGATGTTTGTCTCTTTTTCTTATCTTTTTTTCAATATATGGGAACTGTTAGAGTAAAATTCTTCTGGTATTTTCCCCATTTTTTTTAAATAGTAGAATACTTCGGGATTCATCGTTGATTAGTACTTCAGGTACTTTACTTTTCTTCTTATAATCAGTATCCCATACATATTAGTATTTAGAATAAAAAGATACAGCGCAGTGCATATAAAATCAACAATTTGTATAAATGGAGTATAAGTCATTTACCTCTCAATTGGCTAGGTTTCGTGCTGATAACATGTTATAAAACTAAAAAAATAACAAGAGTTAGAAAAGTAAATGGGATGTTGAACACGAAATATATAGAAAGAGTCTTCTGGACTACACGAATTCTCTTTCTGCCTTTCTTTCTCTTTGATTTTCACTTGTCTTTTTCCTTCCGAATGCATACAGTTATATAGGGAAATGAGGGAAATGGTCATTAATGGAAGTGACCCCATAACATTAAAAATGTTTCCCAACTGTCACCTAAACTGCTATTTACTATGTGGTCAATCCACCAACCATTCATAACTTTCTTATTATTATTATTATTATTATTATTATTATTATTATTATTATATCTAGGAGCCCCCCGTTTTTTATTTTATTTTAAAAACTACTGGATTATAGTAATATAGAGAAGCATATATATCCATTCGTTTGTCTTGTTTTTTTGGTCTTTTGTTCATCTGAATTTTTATTAATTTCGGGATATATTTTTGGACTAATCATCCGTCTTGACGAGAAGAGTCTAAAAGTGAAAAAATTACAACCAAAAGCAAAAAAAAAGTTCACTAAATACGAAAAAAATACAAAACTACTGTCTTTTTGACTAACATGTCGTCTTATATGAACTTTTTTCAACTTCGGTCTACATTTTTTATATTTTGTAATTCCTCTCGTCGATACGAATGATCTCAAGAATTGCCATAAAAAGCTAAACAAAAATTTACAAAAAGAGAAAAAGGTCATTTAGAAATAGTATTACTAAATGAATGTTACAACATGATGAAAAAATCTTAGTAGTTTGCTCTCACTTAAAGTCTCATTCGAATCCCCTTGCCAGCAAACTCTTGAGGCCACGGGTTATAGCCAGTCGATCATTACCTCCAGAGCTCCGGAATTAGTTGAAGTGCGCGCAAATTGGCCCAGATATCCGGTTATATAAAAAAAAATGATGAAAAACAAATGAGTGAACCAGATTCATTGTGGGCGTGGTTTACAATACGTCATACTTGAATCTGAAGCCGCATTGATTTTTTCATAGCATATTTTTTCCTCGTTTCTATACATCTATCTTTTCACACATCTCAAGGAAAAGATATTCCAGAGGAAAAAAATAACATCAAATTCCCGAAGATCGTTTTAACTTTTAACAAGTTCACACTTACAAACTTTGGATTTTCATGGAACCACATGGTAGGTTCCTTATTAACCATCGACAAATACAGCAATTTAGGTATGGAAACATAAATAGTTAAGATACAAGGATCATTTCCTGCATAATTAGGATGGTAATGATGTCTGCCCCACCCGCACCGCCCCTAACGGGAAGGATTTTTTTTCCAATTTTTTGGGTAATGGGTAGGGTTAGGGGGAGAAAAATGAAAACCCGACCAGATTAGGGTAGGGTTAGGTGTAGTAATACCCACATGATATACATTGTATATGTATAAAATAATAATGTAACCCTTATATTTTCATTTAATATCGAAAGTACCACAATATATATGAAGAAAATCTTTCGTTTTAGATTTAGGGAAACTTTGGATTATATTTCTTCTAATTATTTTTTTTTTTTTGGTTGGCAATAGCTTGTGATGGTTGGAGTAGGCATGTGCTTGTTAATGATGGTTGCCCAGCATCAAATATGTAAGACAATTGATAGAGAAAACAAAAAAAGTGGGGTGGGCGGGGTAGGATAGGGTAGGGTAAACCTGATCCCCCGACAGGGTAGGGTATGGGGCTAGATTTCCATTACCCAGTCGGGGTAGGGGCGAGGCAGATGAAGTTTGCCACATTTAGAGTGGGAGCAGGGGTAGAACAAAACCCGCTCATACCCGTCCCGTTGCCATCCCTTGGTGCAATCCAGGGTGGCATATTCCATTCCAATTGACCTCTCTCCATCCACAAAAACACACAAAACCTACAATCCGCAGAGAGGTCCGAACTAGTCATGTATTTATCTACCCCACCAACAACCACTATAGCAACACCCGCCTTGGCGTGGCCGGATTCTTGAAATCTAGTTGGTAAGTTTCTTGCCAAGAACTCCATCGACTTCTAGCGACGAACCATGAATAAACTTGAACTGCACTTTCAAGTGGGCCGTGGGCGAAACAGTCATTTGACAGTATCTAGTCGTGTATTTTATTTTATTTTCTTCGCTCACCGGGACCACGCTAACAAAAATCTCCACAACTTTAGGCACAACCACACTAACTTTTTTTTTTGCTTGAAGTCCTTTCGAGTTCAAAGATCATTTATACGGAGAGATCCATTTAGAGTATGTACCTTCTGGTAATTTTAGAGTCTCCCAAATGTAACAAAATTGCAAGTGATCAATCTCATTGTCCCATTTTTGTGCATTTGTTGCTTCAAGGGAGAAATTGTGGGGTCCAAACGTGAGGCCTAGAGCTTGGATCCCATGTGAAGTCCCGGGTTTTGCCAGTGGGTCGATGGCCAATGAACTGGGCATTTATTTGGAGATTTGGGTCGGATACTAAGCCGAAATGCTCATTCCTCTTGCCATGAAAGTAGAAAACAACAGTGTCCCTACACTTCATGATTATATATGATCAAACAAGTGGAAAATTAACAAACCTGTTTGAGACTTGTAGTGTTTGGCCAAGTAAGGTTTTTGAAATCATGCATTGTTATTTTATTTTTTTTGTCATGCGATATATATCAGAGGATCTTTTGCAGAAGTAGAGCAGGAAACAGGTCTGAACCGCCAAGTTGAGATTAGTAACTGGGGCTTTCGGCGCGGAATTTAACTCGTTTAGTGAAGTTAGTTAGTGGGTTAATCAACCAAGGGGGGTTCGATGTCTCTCCATAGACTCGAACCTTAGACCTTCCTCTAAACAGGCAAGGAGTACTATCAGATGGGCTATAAGCCACATCTAAAATCATGCATTGGTTTATGGCGTCGAAAGGCCAAACTATATTAAGAGAGGACTTATTTTGCACTTTTTTTTTTTTTTTCTTTTTTGAATCCATGGTTTAATTATTAAGAGAAAACTTATTTTGCACTTGTTTTTATATTTATTTTTTGAAGCCCTCCATGGTTTAATTGGTGTATAGCTAATTTTTAACAAATTATGCGAGCAGAAGTAGAGAAAATATTTAGGTGCACTAAAGTATTGAAAACAAGTATTAACCCCCAGATGCATTGTCTAGCTCGCCAAATGCCAAAAAGAAGAAAAAAAAAAAAAAAAAAAACCCTCAAGACCATATGTTCTTTAAGAACGTAGCATAAATCAGACTTTATTTTTGGCAAGAAAAAAGTAATAAATTTCCTACCGAAATAAGGGCACCGTATTTTTAGTGTACGATGCACCTTTTTTTTATTTTTTATTACTGTTATGTGATTTTTTAATTGACACATAATCAATTGCCAAAAGGTTAGCAATGAATAATTTTTGGAATAATTAGTCATAAATACATAATATTTTGCCTATTTGAAGGCAAGGACAATGAACTTTTGCAATCGAACATAAAAACATTGTTTGTAATTATGATTTAATAAGAGGAGAAAACAAGGGAGATGATAATGCCACGACTCATTATTATAGTGTCACGACGACTTAACCTCGTCTGACAACTATGCCCTTTTAATATCGTCTTACTCCTACTTTTTCTCTCATGACAAACAAAACCGTGTTTTTTCTCTCTCATCAATCATCTCGTTCCTCTGTTCCATCTACAGATCTACTCCTCTCATTTGTTCTTCTTTCTACACCCCCTTGCAAATAGTATTTTCCTACTTCCTGAACCGATCTTTGATCGAAAGCAATAGTGGGCCACTGTCACTCACCCTTTGCTCGAACTTCGTACTTCCTCTTACTGATGTTCATGTTTGATCACTCATAACTCCATTTCAGTGATTCACCATTAACTTAAATCATATTTGTTTAATCCAACGAACAAGGACGAAAATCTGGTCCTATTGACTATATACATGTGTAGTATAGATTGTGGGTTAAAGTGATATCTTTTGGTACAAGTTTGGATTGAAGGGAATCAAAGGATGGAGGAGACGAAACTAGTCTCGCGACGGGTTGCAGATCTGCTGTCCCAAAAACCCTGTCCCGACTCTGTGTCTCGTTCATCCGAGCAGTCCATCTGAGTACTCGATAGCTCAGATTTGCAAATGAATGTGTATGGTTCAGATTTGTTTGGGGTGAGATAGAATCTGACAAATCTGAAACGTTGATTGCTCGGATGGACGATTCGGATGGGCGGGACAAGGAGTTGGGACAGGAAGTTCGGGACAACGGATCCACTTCCTTTTTGGTCGTCGAAAGTAGTCGGCCAGAATTGGGGTGGTGTTCCGCCGGAGGTGGGGTGGTGACT
This sequence comes from Vaccinium vitis-idaea, assembly GCA_963854785.1. Taxonomy (NCBI): domain Eukaryota; kingdom Viridiplantae; phylum Streptophyta; class Magnoliopsida; order Ericales; family Ericaceae; genus Vaccinium; species Vaccinium vitis-idaea. The sequence goes on along the minus strand of OY978216.1, from coordinate 23,233,968 downwards.
TTTTTGAATTTTATGATCAAAAATAGAATTTTTTAAAAATTAATGACATCTCACTAATTTTTTTAAGCGCCGGAAGTGGTCGGCCAGAGGTGGGGTTGTGGTCGGCCGGAGGTGGGGTGGTGATTTTTTTTGAATTTTTTTTTCGAAATTAGAATTTTTAAAAATTAGTGACATCTCACTAATTTTTTTGGTCGCCGGAAGTGGTCGGCCAGAGGTGGGGTTGTGGTCGGCCCGAGGTGAGGTGGTGATTTTTTTGAATTTTATGTTCGAAATTAGAATTTTTAAAAATTAGTGACATTCTCACTAATTTTTTTGGTCGCCAGAATTGGTCGACCAGAGGTGGGGTTGTGGTCGGCCCGAGATGGGGTGGTGATTTTTTTGAATTTTATGTTCGAAATTAGAGTTTTTAAAAATTAGTGACATCTAACTAATTTTTTTGGTCACTGGAAGTGGTCTGCCAGTGGTGGGGTTGTGGTCGGCCGGAGGTGGGTGGTGATTTTTTTGAATTTTATGTTCGAAATTAGAATTTTAAAAAATTAGTGACATCTCACTAATTTTTTTGGTCGCCGGAAGTGGTCGGCCAGTGGTGGGGTGGTGATTTTTTTTAATTTTATCTTCAAAATTAGAATTTTTAAAAATTAGTGACATGTCACTAATTTTTTGGTCGCTGGAAGTGGTCAGCTAAAGGTGGGTGGTGTTTGGCCGGAGGTGGGGTGGAGATTATTTTGAATTTTATGTTCGAAATTAGAATTTTTAAAAATTAGTGACATCTTACTAATTTTTTTTTGTCTTTATGTTCAATTGCAAAAGTTCTTTGTCGTTCCCTTTAAAAATATCAAATATTTTTTATTTTTATGTTCGATTGCAAAAGTTCCTTATCCTTCTCTTTAAAAATGTCAAATGTTTTGGATTTTTGGCTAAGTGGCCCATAATTTTTCTCCAAGCAGGCTGAGTTTCCCCAAATTTTGGTCAATGCATATTATTCTATTTGAATTTTTGTTAAATTCGCATCAATGTTTTACTCAAAAAAATTAAAAAATTAAAAACAGGTATCTGTAGGCTCAGTTTGGGGAAACATTTTGGATTTCATTGCCATTATCTGTTTGGTCCCCTTTTTTTCTAAGTTCTTATGACCAAGTTTTTATAGATGAATTATTTCTGTTGACAAATAAAAGATAGAAGGTTACTATAAATTTACCGGACATTTTTGTTTTGTGATTTTTTAATTGACGCATAATCAAAGAAGATGTAAAACAAAATATCGAAAGAAATGATTTAATATATTCCATCTCATATAATGTACTTGCTCCATCAATATCGATCCTAATTATTTATTTAGTAGATTCTGATGGGTAATTATCCATATAAATAATTCAACTTAATTAAACAAATATTTTCATTCATTCTTGAATGACACTTATTCTGATGTCGTAATATCTACCATTTGATGGCATAATTATAAACTAAACGTTTGATTGAGATGATAACATAGAGATCTTCTAAATCCATAACTTATTTATTTATTTATTTTTTAATCATAAACATAAGCGTATCATAAACTAAAAACCACCATTACAAAGGCGACTCCGCGCAAGATTATGAGCATTACTCACCTCTTGGCGGGTGGCCTTAGACACGAAATGTCCAACCATAAAAAAAGAGCTTATTCACTCAACTGTCTGTTAATCCCGTTATATTTGTTATAGAATCCGTATATATTGACAATAGATTGGCAATGAATAATTTTTTCTCCAAGTAGGATGAGTTTCGCCAAAATTTTGATCAATGTATATTATTCTATTTGAATTTTTGTTAAATTTGCGTCAAAGTTTTCAGATTACCCAATTTGTCTTGACGAACTGAATTTAAAAACTATAAAAAGAATTGGCTAAAAGTTGGAAAAGATTTACTCAAAAGACAAAAAAAATTTAAAACAGGTGTCTCTAGGCTGAGTTTGGGGACACATTTTGGATGTCATTGTCATCATCTGTTTGGCCCCTTTTTTCTAAGTTTTTGTGACCATTTTTATTTTATTTTAGATGAATGACTACTATTGACAAATAAAAGATATAAGGTAGTATAAATTTACAGGACATTTTTGTTTAGAAAAAAATCTATAATATCAATACTTAGCCCCCTTTGCCCTTATTTTTTCGGACTTTTTTGACCTAGTATTTTTTTTTTCTTTTAATTTCTGTTAGATTTGGTTAATTTTTAGAATTGAGCTTTTAATTGCCTCGACTAGAGAATTTGGAAGAAGATAAAATTAAAGACTAAAACATTGACGAAAACGTTCACTAATTTGCTAACGATGAAAAAAATAAACTTTTTGTCTTTGACATAGAATGAAATTTTAAAATTTGGAAGACTTAGCCAAAAATCTAAAATATTTGACATTTTTAAAGAGAAGGACGAATAATTATTGCAATCGAATACAAATACAAAAAATATTTGACATTTTTAAAGAGAAAGATGAGTAATTTTTGCAATCGAAAATAAAGACAAAAAAATAGTGAAATGTTACAAATTTTTAAAAATTCTAATTTTGTACAAAAAATTTCAAAAAAATCAACTTCTACCTTCTCGTCTACCACCATTAATCTCTAGCCGACCACTTCCGGTGACGCAAAATATATTTATGGCTAATTTTTTTAATCTATTACTGGTCGATTAAAAATTGGAAGAACTACAACACAACGGGAGACTGGGAGAGTGACACTGCCACAGTCGTGTTGAGTTCTCCAACCTCCCTCCAGTCCTGATAACCTCGCCTGATTTCTCCATTTTCCTTCTTCCGACCACCGTCAACCACCGCAAATGAAGGCCGTAGTGATAACCACCCCCGGCGGCCCCGAAGTCCTTCAATTACAAGAGGTCGAAGACCCAGAATACGGAGACGACGACGTTCTGATCAGAGTCGCAGCCACCGCACTCAACAGGGCCGACACTATCCAGCGCAAAGGCTCGTACCCCCCGCCTAAGGGCGCGAGTCCGTTGCTGGGTCTGGAATGTTCTGGAACCATCGAGGCCGTTGGGAGGAACGTCTCCCGGTGGAAAATCGGTGACCAGGTCTGTGAATCAACTCTTATTTTGATTTGGGTTTTCCACCTTCTTATACTTGGGATTGGATTTGATACGTTCTTTCATGCCGAGGGCCGATAAACGAACCGAACAGTTAGATTGTTCAAGTTTGGTTTGAAAACTTAAGGAGTTCAAGCTTGGTTTGTTAATGAGATGAACCTATCTCAAAAGAGCTTTAATCCAGCCGATTGTTCGAGCTTGGTTCGAAGGCTTAAGGAGCTTGAAGAAATGATGTTCGAACTTGGTTTGTTATTTTAACTCAAACAAGCTTTTAAGGAGCAAACATGAGCCCGAAATCGAGCGGTTTTCTTTGTCTATCAGCCCTATTTCTGCTGTGTGTTCGGTAGTTTGAGATAAATAAGCGAAATGGAAAAGGAAATTGGGGTTTTGAATCGAAGACTTAGTGGTAGTGTGGAAAGTGGGATTTTATTTGTGATTGGTTTTTGTTGCTATTTTTGGCTGCTTAGAAAAGATATGGAAAAGAGAAGAATATATGACATGTTGAATTGGCCTTTCTTGTTGGCATTATTCCGATGTTTCAAATATTAGCACCTTGCATTATGAATAGCATGGCGTGTAACACGCATACCAAGTGGTTTTTTCAATGAAGAAGTACTTAAAGTGTCTTGCTCAATTCTTGGGTTCAAGTCTCTAGATCCTCTCGGTGAGGCAAAATTTACTCTTTCATGCCGTAGCATGACATGTTGAATTCTTATTCTGATATTTCAAATATTTGCATCTTGCATTATGAATAGCGTGGCATCTAACACGCACACCAAGTGGTTTTTTCAATGAATAAGTACTTGAAGTTTCTTGCTCAATTCATGAGTTCAAGTCTCCAGATCCTCTCGGTGAGGCTAAGTGTACTCTTTCATGCCTGTAGCATGCAGTGGAACATCAACTCTGACTCAAAGGTAGGTGCGATGGGATCCCATGCAAATGCCTATATGGTGCTGAGGGCTATTCATTTTCTCAGATATATGGAGAAACTTATCTGCATATCCAGTTATGTTTAAAAAGTAAAAATTAAAAACAGTCTAACAAGATCAATGAACGAAGCAGCTGCCTTGGGTGGGATGCTACAGTTGTAGTTGCAATGGATAAAGATGTGATGCTTCACTTTAGTACCAAATAAAAACCTGTACATGAGTGCGGTATTCTCTTCTGTACCAAATACAGTATCCCTTCCAGTGCTGAATTACTTTATGAATTTCAGGGTCATTATTGAAACTCGGAAGAGCTTTAATATGGTTCACTTACTGGAAGAAACTGATTAACTTTTCCTCATTATTATGTAGTGTTGGGATTATTGCACATATTGCAGGCTTAATGTGCATATCTAATTCCTTTTATCTTTGCTGCTTTTCTCCTCTTTTTGGTGGTGGTTTGGGTGGTTGAAGGGGTTGCTCTATTGTTTGGTGTTTAACGAGAGTTTTATCATGTCTTATCAAAGTTATTAAAAATTGTGTGTGACTGAAATCTAGGGGGAAATGATTTTGATTCGTCGCTGCTTCTTAATAACCCAATAAGTGTCTATTAACTTCCAAATAATTCACCATTTTTGCTGAGCTTGAGTTGAAGCAATTGAACAGTTAATGTACATAATGAAACATCTGCATCTTCCTTTGCATTATATGAGTGAACTTGGAATAGGGTTTTGCATCTCATTTTGTGCTTTGTGATGGAAGAAAAGTTCATAAGTTTTCTTGGTAATGAGGAGAGTGGTTTCACAGGTATGCGCTCTTCTTAGTGGAGGAGGGTATGCTGAGAAGGTGGCTGTACCAGCTGGACAAGTTCTTCCTGTTCCAACTGGTGTTTCTCTAAAAGATGCTGCTAGTTTCCCTGAAGTTGCGTGTACTGTTTGGTCAACCGTTTTTATGATGAGTAAGCTATCTGGTGGAGAAACATTCCTGGTAATTTATCATCCTGTTCTGTTTTTTTCGGCAACACAATTTTTCACCGCTTTGCTTTCTGCCATAGTAAATACTGGATAAAGTCATGCAATTCTATCGTACTTGAGTTGATTGATGCTGAGGAACTCACTGCGGATATATATGGTCCAATATTATGGTATATGCAAGGTCTGCTAAAAATTTTGATTTCTTGTCAGACATGTAACAATAGTCGATTAAGATTAGAATTGCTTAATTTTGTCACGGAGTTCGGAAAATGAAAGTCTTACACTCTTACTTGGTTTTTCTGGTTTTCATGTTTTTTAGCCTTTTAGAGTTGGAGTTGTGCACCTTTGATTTTACGTAGGCACTGCGAAAACAGTGAAACCATAAGTAGATTATTGACATTGTTTGAATGTAGTATGTTGGTCTGAAAAAATAATTTAGTTTAATTGTGGTTCTCTTCTTTGTGTTTACATATGCTTTCTGCTTAATTCATTACGATCTTGTCAATATTTATGCTGAAATCTAACTTGGAGCGGTTGACAAAGATACTTGTGAACTATGACAGATACAAGGGGGCTCTAGTGGAATTGGTACATTTGCAATCCAAATAGCGAAATACGTAGGAGCTAAAGTGTTTGTCACAGCAGGTTTAGTATGCACATTTTTATCCCATAATACATATGAAGCTGAGCATTATTGGAGGTTCCAGTAATCTTAGACAATGTTATTTCATCAGGAAGCGAGGAAAAATTAGCTGCTTGCAAGAATCTGGGAGCTGATGTTTGCATCAACTACAAGACTGAAGATTTTGTTGCACGTGTGAAGGAAGAAACGCAAGGGAAAGGTATATTCTTTCTAGAATCATAACTTCAACCTACTATTTTGATTTTACTTGTTCATCAAACATCTGCTCCTTTTGGAACCTAAAAAGAAATTAGATGCTAACGTTACTCTAAAATGCCAATACTCTAGCAATTTGCAGATTGGAACGCGCTTTCCATTCCAGTTTACTTTCGTATTCCAAAGGGTTACCTAATAATGTCCTCTTATTTATTTACTCCTCGTTTAGGACTAGAAAGTTTAATATCGACTTACCAGAATTCAAAGAAATTGAATCTTTTGGATGATGGTTAAGAAAAAAAATATTCATGGCACTCCTAAAAATGTTTTTTAAATGGAGATTTTCAAAATTGACAATGTTCCCTTTAGAAAAAAATTGGTGCTGTAGTCTTAAAAGGCCTACCCCTATAGTACCACGATTCAGGGGTTTGAGTGTACCGCAACCCCGTTGTCGATCCTTGTAGACTTCTACCACGTTCCAGGTGACCTAGATTAGACATCACCTTTTTTCGCATCGCACCCTTTAATGTGGTTAAAATATCAGAACTTTAATTTTTGGCTAGTTTGGAAAACTTAATCTTAAAATGTCTGACATCAGGTGTTGATGTTATACTGGATAACGTTGGAGGACCCTACTTTCAACGAAACATTGACAGCCTAAATTTTGATGGGAGGCTTTTTATTATCGGCTTTATGGGTGGAACTGTAGCAGAAGTGAATCTTCAAGGTTTGCTTGCAAGACGCCTCACAGTGCAAGGTATATATTGTAGCCCTCGTCTATATTTTTTTTACTACAAATTTCTTTTATAGGAACACTTCATTTTGCTAGATAGTTTTTATATTGGCATTTTGGTATAGAAAATAATCATGTGCTACAAAAAAAAAAACTAAAAAAGGTGAATAAATTCCATTTGATTGAAGATCTCAAGTGGATGGTCCCATCTAGTCCAACCACCGGGTTGTAATTACCCAAAAAAAACCACCGGGTTATGGCACGAGGGAACTCCTTTTTTAACTATGGTTGGGTAGTTTATTTGACTAATCCATGCAATGATGTTGAATTATTGCCTTAATTGAAAATGGAATTTTAGCCCCTTTATGGTTTACCTATATGCGGATTACCTCCCTCTCATTTAGAAATCAGCGCATAAACCCTTGTGATTTATAGACTAAGAGTGCACCTGATTCCGTCCGTGAGCATGGACTTTTGCCTGTAGTGAATGCTTTGTTTCATATGGTAACCTACTAGTTTTACAAAGATTGCAATTCCATACTATGCAGCGGCTGGGTTGCGCTACAGGAGTACAGAAAACAAAGCTGTGATCGTGAGCGAAGTGGAGAAGAACGTTTGGCCGGCAATAGTGGCGGGGAAGGTGAAACCAGTGGTGTACAAGTATCTTCCATTGTCTGAAGCAGCAGAGGCTCACCGGCTTATGGAGACCAGCAACCATATTGGGAAAATACTCCTCGTCGCGTGATATTTTGTATGATCTCTTGCAGCAACTGATTGAATAAAGTGATTTCTCAGGAGCATATGCTGTGATAAGACAGATTGTGTTAGTTGCTTGAAAGGACATTCTTGTGTTATGTTGATATCCCTTTGCAATATTGTACTTATGAACTGAAGCCACGTCTCTCTCCTTTCTTTTCGAAATAAAATTGTACCGATGTTCTATCCATCGTTGATGAACAAATACTCATGGCAAACAAACAGTGCATTTCGCGAGACACTCAAGGCTCTGCTGTTTATATGAACTCGGCTCAGTGTGTTAGTAAATGAGTCGAGTTCGATCATGGGTTTTAAGCTTGTTGAGTAAACAAGCCGAGCTAGAGGCTCATCTCCTTAGGTAAACGAACTAAACTCAAACGCCTTAGTAGTAAACCAGTCCAGCTCGATTATTTGGGCTTGACTTGAGTTGTAGCAAAGCTTGAGCTAGTTCAAACCTCGGCTCGTTTTGCAGACCTCTAATTTTATGAACAGAGCACGCATCTTGCCATGTTGTACTGAGTTCAAAACGTTCATGCAGCTTTGGGCAAAACTTCCTTTTGCTTTTTAAACGGAATCTGTTTCATGTTAAAAGGAAAAATATGCTTCATGGGTATCTGATTCAAATGCTAATGCTACTAGCATTTCCCGGTTCTTGGAAGCGATTATATATCGTGTACAATATCGTGTATCGTTACTCAAGCGATTATATATCATACAATGCACTTGGTTCTTTTGTTTGAATCGCCCCGTATAGAGTGTGCTTTCTATATGTATTGAATGTCTTTTTATTGCTGATCTTCATATGCAATGTTTTTACTCGACAACAGACGGCATTCTGATTAGTATCTTTTGCATGGTTTACCTTAATCTGTTTTTCATGTTTATGCTAGAAATTACGCGTTGCAGTGCGTAAAAATGCAACACGAGAGAGACTTGTTTACAGAGGGTGCAAACAGTGAATCAGAGCCGTTCATTTTGAAATTTAACAAAATGAAGAGCAGTTTTACAGTGGAAATGTTTGTTCGAAACTTCTACAAGTGTTGAGTTTCACCTGTTTGCTAAATCATATGACTTTGGTGCGATTACAGTCTAAGACCATCATTTGAATCTGTTATTTTCTTGTAATCCAACAGTTCTAGTAATCAGAACAAACAATAGTCTTCAGGCAAAAAAAAAGATTCAGAACATAGAACAGTCAATGTTGAGACATTCCAGAGCGGATCAATGAAATGGGTTCTTGCCATACTTGAGAGAACAGAGAAAAAAAACCAACAAAATCAAGAAAGAACATCTCTGACATGAGATCTTCAACGAGAATCACTGAATCCAAAACGGGTTCTTTACTTGCAATAAAAGCCAGTCATTTGATGCACAAAAAGCAGAAGATAATAGACAAATCAATTCAAATCGCACATTGATAGAAGAATCTATACATTACTATAAGTGAACTTCAAAATGGAATACACTTGTAAGTACGAACCAGAAACTTTTGAGCTTTTGGCTAGCCAGTTTGTTTTCAGTTCTGTTGGCATATCAAGTGTACAACTAGAATCCTCTTGGGGAGCACAGTCAAAATCAGGTTCATAATCCCATTTAACCTCTAGTTCCGTTGGCATATCAAGTGTACAACTAGAATCCTCTTGGGGAGCACAGTCAAAATCAGGCTCATCATCCCATTTAACCTCTGAGATTTCTTTCAAAGCTAAAATAGCCCCCTCATTAACGAAAAGTGGTTCTATTTCCTCTTCATCCCTAGTATTAAAGTTGGCATCTTCAAGATTTGTATCATAAACCCAAGATCGTGGTATTTCAGCCAATTCATCAAAGTAATCCCAACTTTCGTTTGCGGTTTCATCCAAAAATTCACCTTCATACATTGTATCTACAAGCTTTCGCGTTGTAGGATTCAACCCTTCATAGAAAATGCGAACAAGGTGCCTTGTATCACAGGTGTGCCGCGACCAATAAAGTATGGGATATCTAAACCGCAACCAACAATCTTCAAACGACTCTTCATCAAGTTGGCAAAAATTTGTGATCTCCTGTAATAAAACATGAGTCTCATACATTGGAGAAAACTTTTTGAAAAATTGTTTTTCAACTTGTTCCCATGTGAAAAATGATCTTGGGTCCAAGGAATGAAACCAACTTTTAGCATTGCCTTGCAAAGATGATGAGAAAACTTGTAACATAGCCACTTCATTGCCAGAAAAGCTTCCTCAAGTTTATCAATATGTGATGATGGGTTTTCTGAGGCTAAACCATAAAATATAGGGAGTGACGCTGAACAATCAAATTGTCGTGCATACCCTCCATAGCAATTTTCAAAGTAAGCAATTTTTATTTTTTTTTTGGATTTTCTAGGACTAGCAGAACGGAGGGGTTATGCAACCGCCTCACCACAAGAACAGTTCCGAGGGGCTATTCCGCCGCCTCGTTATATATATGACAGAAATTTAAAAACTAATACAATTCCTCGAGCTTCGTTAAACCACAATTTAAACAATCAACTGTTTGGTTAGAGGTATCCGCTCTTAGAACTATACTAGTTGAACAAAAGTAAAATAAGCGATATGTACTAATGAAACGGGATACTCACAGTGGCGTGGCGTGAGGCAAACTCACGCGGAGCGGACCATTCGGTCCCCGGCAACGGCGCCAAAAATGCTTGCGCCCTTGGATTGTATTCCAATATGATTTCCCCAAGCGTAGGGTTCAGGCCGGCGGTAGCATAATAACCGGAAGTCCGGGTCGAGTCCACAGAGACCGAATGCGCTGAGCGTGAGTGCTTGATTCGCGAATAAGGTTTAGCCTTAAAGCGGCAAACTTGGCTTTATAGTTTGGTTGGTGGAATTCTCTTAACTTCGAGAATGACTCGAGATTAAAACGACTAATTAAAACAAGGCTAAGTCAAGGGGTTCACAACACCCATGCCTTAGGCCAATTCATTTTCCTCTAAAATAACCGGCTAGGGGACGTTGTTAAACGACCCCGAACGGAAGATTTGGTACTTAAACTCGTTTGACAAGAAATTGTGTTTATCAAAGAGTAGAATTCTTGTGCCATTTATACAAACATTTTGATTGACATCGCCCGAAGCATCACACGTGCCAAGTGGTCAAGCCCTTGGCTACGTGTGATCAACGGGATTAACAAATCCAAATTTTGATACATAAAATCAATCCGTACTTTTTGATTAACAGGCAAAGTTTGCATTATGGCGAGGAGAGTGAATCAACCTAAGTCACGGGATGCTAATCACCCCATGACAGAGCCTATAACAACTACTCGATTATTACTAAGGGAAACATGACTATTTTTATAAAGGAAATAAAGAACATGACAAGTGACTAAATAAACTTGATTTTAATGAAGATACTATGTTGGCCTAATACTTTAATACTTGAGAAATTAGTTAACAAGGTGTATAACTAGGATTTTTAAGAGAAAATAGCTAGAAGAACATGGAAATGAAAAACTTAACAAGAACAAAAATTAACTAGATAGATAGAACAATCTAAGCAAGAGCTACAACATTAATTAGCGACATATTAACGGAAGAAGTAAACTTACATGAGAAATCTAGAGAGAGAGAGCTTCCAAAACTCTCTAATGGAGGAGAGAGGGGAGAGCAAAAAAACTAAGAAAGAAAAATAAAAGAAGAAGTGTTGGGGAGAGAGGGAGAGAGGGAAATATATACAAACACCTTCCCTCTCTCTCAAAATATCCTAATAATGCTTTTAGTAGAAACTTTCCATTTATGGAAAGTCCAAAAAATTGCAAAAAAAATCGCCATGACCAAAGTGGATCGATCCACATTGAGAGTGGATCGATCCAGAAGTGTCTGTTGAGCTTCTAGGATGAAGTGGATCGATCCACTTTGAAGAGTGGATCGATCCAGATTGGTCTGTCCAGGCAGATTTTTTACCCGACTTCGCGGGCACGCCCTGGCTTCGTCCGAACTCGGAATGAGACGATTCTTGAACCGTTGAAAAGCTCTATGAGTCTACTTTCCAACCCAATTGACCTCATATTCATAGCCTTTGCATCTTGAAAGTAATGAGCCTTTTTCTATCAGTTGGTCAGATTTTCTCGAGGCTCTTAACTCCAAATTTCTTGTTCTTTTGTTTCGGGCCTTCCTTGAACCTTCCAAAGCTTCTTGAATCAACTTCTAAGCTTCGGCGATTGTCCTCCACGGCATTGCGGGACCTTGGGTACTTCCGGATACAACCGGGGATTATTTGGAGCTTTGGACACACCTTTTAGCTTCGATTTTCTGAAACTCATCAAAAACACAACTCGCGCAAAATCAATCGTATAAAGGCACAAAATGCACGTGTGTGTGATTACAACGAGCAAGATAAGCCCGGATATATACAACATTTGGGGCTTATCAGATCATGTTAAAATAAAGAAAATAATCAAAAAAGAGATCTTCCCGTAGGGAGTACAATGCAACAAACAATTTACAGTTAAAGCAAGAAGAACCCCATGAACTTTCTGTCAAGCAAACTCACTAGACTCTATACATCTGTGCTTTGTGTTGGAGTATGCTTAAGGGATTAAATTGCCATCACAGGGGGTTATGTCGGTTATTAGTTCATTTGGTTTCTCATTTGAATGTAATTTCTTATGTCGGTTGTAAGTTCATTTGGTTTTCATTTGAATGTACTTTCAGGAGTGTATAAAAAGGCTCCCAGGGTTGTAAAAACAGATTCGAGAGAGAGAATACTCTGAATATAGATCGATTCACTTAGGGTTTCAAAATTAGTTTCTAGTTTCTTGTTCTTGTTCTTGTTCTTTGCTTGATTCATCTTTTTCTTTATGGTATCAGAGCGGTAAAGACTAAACGTCTTAGGATCCTGAATTCCCGCATTTCTATGCAAATTCTTGAAGAAATCATGACAGAGATCACTCTTCTATCTTTGTTAACATTTATGGTCTCAAATTTCCATTCACTGGTGAATATTAAGCTTGATGGATCAAACTATCTCCTGTGGCGGATTCAAGTGGAGAATGTGATGAAAGCCAACGGTTTCTTTGGACATCTCGACGGCTCAATTGTTGTTCCATCAGAGAAAATTCGTGATGCACAAGGTACTGAGACTGATAATCCTGCGTACAATCTGTGGGGAGTGATCAATTCACAGCTCCTATCTTGTTTAACTACTTCGTTATCTCAGAATACATTACCATATGTTCTAGGGTTATATAATGTTCAACAAGTTTGGGATTCTCTTTCGAGTAGATATAATTTCATGTCTGAAAATCATATTCAAGAACTCAGGACACAGTTGTTTAATAACACAAAGACATCAAGTATAGGATGTTACATTGACAAAAGGAGATATCTCAGAAACTAGCAGCTACTGGAAGCCCTGTTGATGATGAAGAACTGGTATATCACACATTGAGAGGTTTACCTCCTGTGTTCAATGGACTTAAAACTATAGTTAGAGCTGTAAGGACTAGAGGAACAAAGTTGAGTTTTGAGGAAGTTGTTACAATGCTAAATAGTGAAGACATTCAACTTCTTCAAGAATCTTCATCAGATCTTGAAAAATCTACTGTGCTGGTTGCAACTCAGTCCAATCAGATGATACAACCTAATGTAAATGGTTCTCAGATGTCTATTAGTACAGGTCCAAACCAAGGATCATCTGTGAATATTGTGCCTATGAATAATGTGCCTCATGGACTAGTGAGTCAACCTATGCCAGCATATAACAATTACTATCCTCGAGTGCAATCTTCTGGAAACAATAAATGTTTCTCTAGAGACAGAGGAAATAGGGGATCAAAGTATCCTAGAGAGCCATGTGGTATTTGTGGTCGAACTAATCATGTTACAGCTTATTGTTATTACAACAATAACAATAACAATAACAATAATCCACAACAACAACAATGGAGGGGAAACTTTGCTTCACAGTGGTCACCTGGATCCATTACTATTGGAGTACCTATGACACAATCAACACCACATTACTTTGGGACTTATGAACAACAATATAGAGGAAATCCATACGGAAACTCTCAAGAACAGCAGATATTTGGAGGACAGCAGTTTTCTGCAGGAAATATCTATGGCAATTCTCAAGGACAGCAGTTTTCTAGAGGACAGCAGTTTGCAAGACCACCTGTATCTCAAGTTCATTTTGTTGGACAGTCTGTATCTCAGGGTAATATTGCATCTATACCACAAGCTTATTTCACAGGGGTTCATGGTCAGTGTGACGTTGTAACTGGGGCCTCTGGATGTGGGCAGTATAGTCAGTTTGGGGTTGGAGAAACTGGATCACATTTATCCTCTGCAGGACATATTGTGACTAATGCACTTCTTGTAGGAAATCAGACACAGTTTTCACCTGCTAATGCAGGTTTTGTGGCAAATCAGACACAATTTTCACCTGCTGTGATGGCAAATCAGACACAATTTTCACCTGCTTATGCCTCTGCATCTCAGTCATGGTTCTTTGATAGTGGGGCTACCAACCACATAACTAATGACATCCAGAACATATCTCAGCCTAAAATTTCTGTCCAACCTGAAGGAATCTTAGTTGGAAATGGTTCAGCACTTCCTGTTACTCACTCTGGATCAGGTGTGTTACCCACTTCTCAAACCAAATTTCATTTGTCTCACATTTTACATACTCCACAGATTACTCACAATCTTATTTCTGTACATAAGTTTGCTCAAGATAATGACTGTTATCTTATCTTTGATTCGTCTGGCCTTGTCATTCAGGACAAGCAATCTCTGAAATTTCTGTATCAAGGTCCTTGTCACAAGGGATTATATCCCATCCTGACTTGCTCTAAAGCTCTTTCTCAGTCTTCACATCAGGTTTTTCCTGTTGAGATTTCTTCTTCTTCAGCTTTTGTAAGTGATGTTACATCTTCTTCTGCTATGGTCTGGCATCAAAAACTTGGTCATCCTAATAGTACTATGTTTTCTTTGTTAATAAAGGAATTTAGTCTACCTGTAAAATCTTCTCATGTCATTCATTGCTCTCATTGTAATATGGCTAAGAGCCATAAACTACCTTTTTCACATTCTGAATCTAAGACTGCAGAAGCCTTTCAATTGGTTCATATGGATGTCTGGGGTCCATCCCCCATACCTTCTCATAAAGGGTATAGATATTATCTCCTGATCATTGATGATTACACTAGATTTTCTTGGTTGTTCCCTTTGCATTATAAATCTGAAGTTAAACATAAAAAATTTTAGTTTAAAGCTTATGTTCAGACTCAGTTTCACAAAATCATTCAAGTTGTCAGAAGTGATAATGGAGGAGAGTTTGTTAATCATCTTTTGCTACACCTTTTCTTGTCTAGTGGTGTCATACATCAGACCACATGTCCTCATACTCCTGAGCAAAATGGCATTGTAGAGAAAGCATAGACATTTAATTGAAACAACAATTGCTCTGTTGTTACAAGCTCAGTTTCCTACTGTCTTTTGGCTTGAAGCACTATCTACAGCAGTGTACTTAGCTAATAGACTTCCACACTCTTCCATGACCTTTAAAATCCCTTATGTTCTTCTTTTTCAGAAATCACCAGATTACATGGCTCTTAAGCCTTTTGGTTGTTGTTGTTATCCTTGGTTAAAGCCATACAACACTCATAAATTGATTCCTAAGTCTAAACCTTGTGTTTTCTTGGGCTATTGTGATCATACCAAAGGGTACAAATGCTATGACCCCATTGATAAACGTGTCTTTATCTCTAGGCATGTTAAATTTCTAGAACATGACTTTCCTTACTCACAACTCATCTCTTGTACCTCTGATTCTGTAGCTTCTACTACATCTTTTACTGTTCCTCTTGCTACTTTTAATGATATAGTTGTTACTCTTCCTATTGCTAACCATTTATCTTCTTCTTCTATTTCAACCATTCCTCTTCCTGAATCATCTAGTTTCTCAGAGAGTCTTAATTCTGTCCCTAATACATCTTTAGCTTCTGAGTCTCCAACGTCTTCTTTGGTTTCACATCCTATTTCTGCTAGTCAAAATACTCATCCTATGGTTACTAGATCCAAAAATGGTATTCACAAACCTTTGCATCCATTGACTGAACCTGCTCCAACTACTGAGCCCAAGTCCTTTTTTGAAGCTATAAAGTACCCTGAGTGGCATGGTGCTATGGCAGAGGAGTATAAAGCTCTTGTTAACCAAGGCACATGGACTTTGGTTCCTGCGCCTTCAGGGGCTAATATCATAGGGTGTCAATGGATCTTTAAGATCAAGAGGCACTCAGATGGCACTGTGGCTAAACATAAAGCTCGATTAGTGGCTAATGGGAACCAACAAGAGGAAGGGTTTGATTTTACAGAAACTTTCAGCCCTGTCATAAAACAGCCCATTGTTAGAGTTGTTCTCAGTTTAGCAGTGCATTCTAATTGGTCTATAAGGCAGTTAGATATATCAAATGCTTTCTTGCATGGTGTCATAGAAGAGGAGGTCTACATGAGACAACCACAGGGGTACAAAAGTGATACTTACCCACATTATGTATGCAAATTACAAAAGGCTTTCTATGGTCTAAGACAAGCTCCTAGAGCTTGGTTTTCCTTGTTTTCTGTTAAGCCTCCTAAACTTGACCCTGATCCTCTCTTTTCTGATGTGTCCTGGTATAGAACCATTGTTGGGTCACTTCAGTATTTGACCTTAACAAGACCTGAGATGTCTTTTGCAGTCAATGTTGCTTGTCAACATAAGCATGCTCCCACTCAAAGCAACTTCACTGCTGTCAAACGTATCCTACGGTATGTCAAAGGTACATTGCATCAAGGTCTTCTTTTTACTCCTAGTTCATTGACTCTCACGGCATTTTCTGATGCTGACTCGGCTGGGGATCATTTCGATAGGCGATCAACAACTGGTTTCTGTTTATATCTTGGTTCCAACTTAATTTCCTGGTGTGCTAAGAAGCAGCACACTGTTGCAAGATCCTCCACTAAAGCAGAGTATAGAGCTCTGGCTAATACAACAACTGATATCACCTGGGTCCAGTAGTTGTTGTTAGATTTGCATGTTGTAACTACTATTTTCTAGATTGATTGTCGAATAACAGAACCATTTTTTTCCACTTTATCTCTTCCATTTCTTATTTTCCTTTCATCAAACACTTAAAGTGTGTGGGTTCTTTCATTGGAATCAGAACGTTCCATTTGTCTATTCTGTTTCCCCCATTTCAGAGAGATCTCACTAGTTTTTTCCATTTTAGAGAGATCTCATTAGTTTCAATTCTATTTCAGAGAAGCCTCACTAATTTTCTATTTGTGTGAAAAACGTATCACACTCCACCCCAACCAAACGACGTTGAACCAACCACCACAACCAAACCCGGTTCACTGTTCCCATCGAATTACTCAATGCATGGGATTTCCACTTTGTCTCCTCCAACATCTTCCTGGTCTATTGTAAAGGATGGATTTTAGGGCTTAACAGTGCCATGAGTAACGATGAATGGAGGGAAGGAATGGAGGGTAACGGTTTGATTAAGATTCTGTCAATGGGTTCGTGTTTTTTTACTGCAAGGGGGCAACTCGCACACGTGGGTATAGTTGGAGGGAGTTAAGTGTTTGAGTCAATAGTTGAAGGGGCAATTCGTGTATGAGCAATAGTTGGAGGGGGTTTAATGTAATTTCCCCATTAAAAATTGGAAGGAGAACTACAATACGACGGGAGACAGGGGGGAGTGACACTGCCACAGTCATGTTGAGTTCTCCAACCTCCCTCCAGTCCTGATAACCTCGCCTGATTTCTCCATTTCCCTTCTTCCGACCACCGTCAACCACCGCAAATGAAGGCCGTGGTGATAACCACCCCCGGCGGCCCCGAAGTCCTTCAATTACAAGAGGTCGAAGACCCAGAATACGGAGACGACGACGTTCTGATCAGAGTCGCAGCCACCGCACTCAACAGGGCCGACACTAACCAGCGCAAAGGATCGTACCCCCCGCCTAAGGGCGCGAGTCCATTGCTGGGTGTGGAATGTTCTGGAACCATCGAGGCCGTTGGGAGGAACGTCTCCCGGTGGAAAATCGGTGACCAGGTCTGTGAATCAACTCTTATTTTGATTTGGGTTTTCCACCTTCTTATACTTGGGATTGGATTTTATACGTTCTTTCATGCCGAGGGCCGATAAACGAACCGAACAGTTCAAGTTTGGTTTGAAAACTTAAGGAGTTCAAGCTTGGTTTGTTAATGAGATGAACCTATCTCAAAAGAGCTTTAATCCAGCCGATTGTTCGAGCTTGGTTCGAAGGCTTAAGGAGCTTGAAGAAATGATGTTCGAACTTGGTTTGTTATTTTAACCCAAACAAGCTTTTAAGGAGCAAACATGAGCCCGAAATCGAGCGGTTTTCTTTGTCTATCAGCCCTATTTCTGCTGTGTGTTCGGTAGTTTGAGATAAATAAGCGAAATGGAAAAGGAAATTGGGGTTTTGAATCGAAGACTTAGTGGTAGTGAGGAAAGTGGGATTTTATTTGTGATTGGTTTTTGTTGCTATTTTTTGCTGCTTACAAAAGATATGGAAAAGAGAAGAATATATGAAATGTTGAACTGGCCTTTCTTGTTAGCATTATTCCGATGTTTCAAATATTAGCACCTTGCATTATGAATAGCATGGCGTCTAACACGCATACCAAGTGGTTTTTTCAATGAAGAAGTACTTAAAGTGTCTTGCTCAATTCTTGGGTTCAAGTCTCCAGATCCTCTCGGTGAGGCAAAATTTACTCTTTCATACCATAGCATGACATATTGAATTTTACCTTTCTTGTTAGCATTATTCTGATATTTCAAATATTTGCACCGTGCATTATGAATAGCATGGCGTCTAACACGTACACCAAGTGGTTTTTTCAATGAATAAGTACTTGAAGTTTCTTGCTCAATTCATGAGTTCAAGTCTCCAGATCCTCCTCTCGGTGAGGCTAAGTGTACTCTTTCATGCCCGTAGCATGCAGTGGAACATCAACTCTGACTCAAAGGTAGGTGCGATGGGATCCCATGCAAATGCCTATATGGTGCTGAGGGCTATTCATTTTCTCGGATATATGGAGAAACTTATCTGCATATCCAGTTATGTTTAAAAAATGAAAATAAAAAACAGTCTAACAAGATCAATGAACGAAGCAGCTGCCTTGGGTGGGATGCTACAGATGTAGTTGCAATGGATAAAGATATGATGCTTCACTTTAGTACCAAATAAAAACCTGTACATGAGTGCGGTATTCTCTTCTGTACCAAATACAGTATCCCTTCCAGTGCTGAATTACTTTATGAATTTCAGGGTCATTTCATTGAAACTCGGAAGAGCTTTAATATGGTTCACTTACTGGAAGAAACTGATTAACTTTTCCTCATTATTATGTAGTATTGGGATTATTGCACATATTGCAGGCTTAATGTGCATATCTAATTCCTTTTATCTTTGCTGCTTTTCTCCTCTTTTTGGTGGTGGTTTGGGCGGTTGAAGGGGTTGCTCTATTGTTTGGTGTTTAACGAGAGTTTTATCACGTCTTATCAAAGTTATTAAAAATTGCGTGTGACTGAAATCTAGGGGGAAATTATTTTGATTTGTCGCTGCTTCTCAATAACCCAATAAGTGTCTATTAACTTCCAAATAATTCACCATTTTTGCTGAGCTTGAGTTGAAGCAATTGAACAGTTAATGTACATAATGAAACATCTGCATCTTCCTTTGGATTATATGAGTAAACTTGGAATAGTGTTTTGCATCTCATTTTGTGCTTTGTGATGGAAGAAAAGTTCATAAGTTTTCTTGGTAATGAGGAGAGTGGTTTCACAGGTATGCGCTCTTCTTACTGGAGGAGGGTATGCTGAGAAGGTGGCTGTACCAGCTGGACAAGTTCTTCCTGTTCCAACTGGTGTTTCTCTAAAAGATGCTGCTAGTTTCCCTGAAGTTGCGTGTACTGTTTGGTCAACCGTTTTTATGATGAGTAAGCTATCTGGTGGAGAAACATTCCTGGTAATTTATCATCCTGTTCTGTTTTTTTCGGCAACACAATTTTTCACCGCTTTGCTTTCTGCCATAGTAAATACTGGATAAAGTCATGCAATTCTACCGTACTTGAGTTGATTGATGCTGAGGAACTCACTGCAGATATGTATGGTCCAATATTATGGTATATGCAAGGTCTGCTAAAAATTTTGATTTCTTATCAGACATGTAACAATATTCGATTAAGATTAGAATTGCTTAATTTTGTCACGGAGTTCGGAAAATGAAAGTCTTACACTCTTACTCGGTTTTTCTGGTTTTCATGTTTTTTAGCCTTTTAGAGTTGGAGTTGTGCACCTTTGATTTTACGTAGGCACTCAGTGAAACCATAAGTAGATTATTGGCATTGTTTGAATGTAGTATGTTGGTCTGAAAAAATAATTCAGTTTAATTGTGGTTCTCTTCTTTGTGTTTACATATGCTTTCTGCTTAATTCATTACGATCTTGTCAATATTTATGCTGAAATCTAACTTGGAGCGGTTGACAAAGATACTTATGAACTATGACAGATACAAGGGGGCTCTAGCGGAATTGGTACATTTGCAATCCAAATAGCGAAATATGTAGGAGCCAAAGTGTTCGTCACAGCAGGTTTAGTATGCACATTTTTATCCCATAATACATATGAAGCTGAGCATTATTGGAGGTTCCAGTAATCTTAGACAATGTTATTTCATCAGGAAGCGAGGACAAACTAGCTGCTTGCAAGAATCTGGGAGCTGATGTTTGCATCAACTACAAGACTGAAGATTTTGTTGCACGTGTGAAGGAAGAAACGCAAGGGAAAGGTATATTCTTTCTAGAATCATAACTTCAACCTACTATTTTGATTTTACTTGTTCATGAAACATCTGCTCCTTTTGGAACCTAAAAAGAAATTAGATGCTAACGTTACTCTAAAATGCCAATACTCTAGCAATTTGCAGATTGGAACGCACTTTCCATTCCACTTTACTTTTGTATTCCAAAGGGTTACCTAATAATGTCCTCTTATTTATTTACTCCTTCTTTAGGACTAGAAAGTTTAATATCGACTTACTAGAATTCAAAGAAATTGAATCTTTTGGATGATGGTTAAGAAAAAAAATATTCATGGCACTCCTAAAAATGTTTTTTAAATGGAGATTTTCAAAATAGACAATGTTCCCTTTAGAAAAAATTTGGTGCTGTAGTCTTAAAAGGCCTACCCCTATAGTACCACGATTCAGGGGTTTGAGTGTACCGCAACCCCGTTGTCGATCCTTGTAGACTTGTACCACGTTCCAGGTGACCTAGATTAGACATCACCTTTTTTTGCATCGCACCCTTTAATGTGGTTAAAATATCAGAACTATTAATTTTTGGCTAGTTTGGAAAACTTAATCTTAAAATGTCTGACATCAGGTGTTGATGTTATACTGGATAACGTTGGAGGACCCTACTTTCAACGAAACATTGACAGCCTAAATTTTGATGGGAGGCTTTTTATTATCGGCTTTATGGGTGGAACTGTAGCCGAAGTGAATCTTCAAGGTTTGCTTGCAAGACGCCTCACAGTGCAAGGTATATATTGTAGCCCTTGTTTATATATTTTTTACTACAAATTTCTTTTATAGGAACACTTCATTTTGCTAGATAGTTTTTATACTGGCATTTTGGTATAGAAAATAATCATGTCCTACAAAAAAAAAAAAAACTAAAAAAGGTGAATAAATTACATTTGATTGAAGATCTCAAGTGGATGGTCCCATTACTGATCAAAAAAAAAAAAGTGGATGGTCCCATCTAGTCCAACCACCCGGTATGGCACGAGGGAACTCCTTTTTTAACTATGGTTGGGCAGTTTATTTGACTAATCCATGCAATGATGTTGAATTATTGCCTTAATTGAAAATGGAATTTTAGCCCCTTTATGGTTTACCTATATGCGGATTACCTCCCTCTCATTTAGAAATCAGCGCATAAACCCTTGTGATTTATAGACTAAGAGTGCACCTGATTCCGTCCGTGAGCATGGACTTTTGCCTGTAGTGAATGCTTTGTTTCATATGGTATCCTACTAGTTTTACAAAGATTGCAATTCCATACTATGCAGCGGCTGGGTTGCGCTACAGGAGTACAGAAAACAAAGCTTTGATCGTGAGTGAAGTGGAGAAGAACGTTTGGCCAGCAATAGTGGCGGGGAAGGTGAAACCAGTGGTGTGCAAGTATCTTCCATTGTCTGAAGCAGCAGAGGCTCACCGGCTTATTGAGACCAGCAACCATATTGGGAAAATACTCCTCGTCGCGTGATATTTTGTATGATCTCTTGCAGCAACTAATTGAATAAAGTGATTTCTCAGGAGCATATGCTGTGATAAGACAGATTGTGTTAGTTGCTTGAAAGGACATTCTTGTGTTATGTTGATCTCCCTTTGCAATATTGTACTTATGAACTGAAGCCACGTCTCTCTCCTTTTTTTTCGAAATAAAATTGTACCGATGTTCTATCCATCGTTGATGAACAAATACTCATGGCAAACAAACAGTGCATTTCGCGAGACACTCAAGGCTCTGCTGTTTATATGAACTCGGCTCAGTGTGTTAGTAAATGAGTCGAGTTCGATCATGGGTTTTAAGCTTGTTGAGTAAACAAGCCGAGCTAGAGGCTCATCTCCTTAGGTAAACGAACTAAACTCAAACACCTTAGTAGTAAACCAGTCCAGCTCGGTTATTTGGGCTTGACTTGAGTTGGAGCGAAGCTTGAGCTGTACTAGTTCAAACCTCGGCTCGTTTTGCAGACCTCTAATTTTATGAACAGAGCACGCATCTTGCCATGTTGTACTGAGTTCAAAACGTTCATGCAGCTTTGGGCAAAACTTCCTTTTGCTTTTTACTCGACAATAAAAGGCGTTCTGATTAGTATCTTTTGCATGGTTTACCTTAATCTGTTTTTCATGTTTATGCTAGAAATTACGCATTGCAGTGCGTAAAAAAACTTCTTTACCGAGGGTGCAAACAGTGAATCAGAGCCGTTCATTTTGAAATTTAACAAAATGAAGAGCAGTTTTTACAGTGGAAATGTTTGTTCGAAACTTCTAAAAGTGTCGAGTTTCACCTGTTTGCTAAATCAGGACTTTGGTGCGATTCGGAGACCATTATTTGAATGTATTATTTTCTTGTAATCCAACAGTTCTAGTAATCAGAACAAACAATAGTCTTCAGGCAAAAAAAAAAAAAGATTCAGAACAAAGAACAGTCAATGTCGAGACATTCCAGAGCGGATCAATGAAATGGGTTCTTGCCATACTTGAGAGAACAGAGAAAAAAAAAAAAACAAAATCAAGAAAGAACATCTCTGACATGAGATCTTCAACGAGAATCACTGAATCCAAAACGGGTTCTTTACTTGCAATAAAAGCCAGTCATTTGATGCACAAAAAGCAGAAGATAATAGACAAATCAATTCAAATCGCACATTGATAGAAGAATCTATACATTACTATAAGTGAACTTCGAAATGGAATCACTTGTAAGTACGAACCAGAAACTTTTGAGCTTTTGGCTAGCCAGTTTGATTTCAGTTGTTCCACAATCTACAAATTTATAGAAGCATCTAAGTAAATGGCTCGAATCCACCAATCTCAATTTTCATGCATCCTATATCATCAAAACCCTTGAGAGGAGATTTGTGTATCACTGCAAAGGGCTTGAATTGCTAAGCTTTTCAACTCTCCAGGACATGGGTTCCCCAGCTGAGATGTCGAGACAGGAATCGAACATCCTTGTTTCCCAATGCACGCCTGCAGTTCAAACCACACTTGTTAGTATAAATACTTTGCTAAGAAATAGTGATGGAAAAGAATTGAGGTAACCAGTAGAAAAGAACACCAAGCATCAACTCAGCTTAACCCACAAAACCATTTTTCAAAGAAAGAAATAAGTGCAGCACGTAGAAGGCTAAGTGTTTATACGAGTCCGTGGGAGCAGCAGACAAGTGATTGGATATATAAAAAAGGACACAATGACACATGTATTTATGGAACTGGTTCCATACAAATGCAGGGATCATATGTAATGCTGCAAAGGAATGACGACATGGCATGTTGACGCACAAAATGTCATTCATACTGGGTTCTATTTGAAGTTTCTGCTTTCTGATTTGATATTCCAAGAAAAGCATAAAAAGGGTGTGGTGAATCGTTTCTGAAAACTGCTTTCAGGAAAACCACAAAGCTCTCATCATTGACTGTTAGAGCCAACCATGGGCATCCAGATTTGTGTACTTTATGGTCAAGAGCGTTGCTTAATTTATGTGCCCCCATAAAGATTGTCATTTGTTAACGAGTTCCATACGAACATTTCTTAAAGTGTTCAAATTTTAGAAGCAGGATCCTCCTATGGGCACCTTGCTCCTTCCTCCCGGTCCCATCGACACAGAATCTCACTCCCATTTGGGAAGGATCCCAAGTAACAAAAGGAGGACTATCAAGCAAGAGAAAATCCAAGATTATATAAACAAATTTGCTACACAGTCTCGTAAATGATGTTTACACCATAATATTGGTTGATATTTTACAAAGAAAACAATATGCAACTTAGAGCTTGAGTCATATTCTAAGATATAAGTACAACTAAGCAAAATATCTACATGAAAATTATAATTACTTCCACATACAAAAGTATTAAAACGCTCTCATAGGCGCTCCTAATTTCAGGCTTTTCTATATGCCCTCGCACCCCCGCACCTATTAATTTGACCCTTGACGATTACCCTCTTTATATCTCCATGCCAAGTATACGCTGAGCCTCAGCTCCAACCAGCATATTTCAAATTAGGTTAAGAAAAAGAGCAGCAAGCTGGTATTAGACTAAAGATGAAGGGAGGTTTTTTTTACCTGCTGAACAATCGATAATACATTGGAATGACAACTTCCGGGCCTGAACTCACCACAATGTCCCGAAGGAGTTCCAAAGCTAGCAAAACGAATTGAAGTAATTTCCCATCCTTTTTCACAGGCCAGTCGAACTTCAGGAGTTTGCGATATAACTTCTGACATTGGTTTCCAAGAATCTGCTGGCGGAGGATCAACCTCTGACACATGAGCACAAATCTCTTGCCTGGCTCGTGTGGAGAAAGAGATTTTTGAAGGGTCACCTCCAATTTCTTCATGTAGAACCAGTATGTTCTCACCTGGATGTACCCAAGTGCGTGGGATATGATACCTGGACATGATTTACATTCTCGTACATGAAAAGTTGCACTAGAAAATGCTCCACAGGTAAGTTCAATGATAAGATGCTTTTCATTTACTTCATGTACTAGAAGTGGCAGATGTTGGAAACGAACAAGGTGAAAACATGATGCACGTTGTGTATCTATGATTCTATGTTTCATCTTATTTATGCATGGTGTCAGGAAACGTCTCACCCTAAGATAGATTAACAACAGTAAATATAGTTGAAAAAATAGTTATAACCTGTCTAGAATACAAAATCTATTGATATATAAGAAAAGAAATTTTGGAGATACGAAATTTCACATCTTCAATGGAAATTTGCAGCTTACGCTTCACAAAAATGAATATTTTCCCTTCCAAATTTGCAAAAATATACCCCCTCCGTCCCATTTTAAGTGGCCACTTTCACTTTTTGACTTTATTTTTAAATTGTCTATAACTTTTAATCTATAATGTATTATATATTTTTTAAAAGATTTTATTTTAGAACTCATTGATTTCTATCAAACAAAATCCATATTGCATATTTTCTGTATTATAGATTGAAAATTAAAGACAACTTTCGAATCCAGCTGGAATAATAACATGGCCACTTAAAATGGGACAGAGGGAGTAACAGAAACCGGAATGATGACGCCTATAATTGAGACAATCTAAAATTCTCTTCTTGTGTATATGCATTGTTACAACGAGATAATTCGTTTATAAAACCAAAAACCAAACATCATGGACGAAGGGAATAACCTAGAGAATCCAGCAAAGGGGAAATAGGCAGAACACACACTCAACAACAGCCAAACAGACTAAAGCCTCACCCAAGGAATGAACGTGTACACATTTGTTCCCTCAAACAGCTCAAATTCCAAAATAGGATGGAAATAACCTGAACAAATATACAAAATTTGGGAGTTACTTACAATAT
Organism: Vaccinium vitis-idaea; assembly: GCA_963854785.1. Classification (NCBI taxonomy): domain Eukaryota; kingdom Viridiplantae; phylum Streptophyta; class Magnoliopsida; order Ericales; family Ericaceae; genus Vaccinium; species Vaccinium vitis-idaea. The sequence continues at coordinate 23,208,496 of OY978216.1, read as the reverse complement.
TTGAGCAGGTTGACCACAGTACTTCAGACATTTAGAAGCGTTATAGGATCCCCTGTAGTCACACTTCTCAGAGCAACCAGTTGATGGTGAAAGATAAGCGGGCCAATATCGCCCAATACTCTGCCCATTGACCCATGCTTGACCCTTTCCCATGCTAGAAAGATTCACAGCCAAAGGACCCTTCCCTTCAGGGACAAGGAATGTGGCCTGAAAGTAAGTGAAAGAACACCAAACCGAGCACTTTAAGAGGCTGAGGCAACTACATAATTATATTTATTTTTCATCTTTCTTCGGTTGTTCCCATTTTTCCTTTTGGATAGTCAACTGGTATTATTGATCAAGTACGATTTAATCAGAATGTGAAACAAATGAAGTTGGAGAATCCAGATTAACATAGCTTTGTCGAGGTTTGACCGTGACATAGGAGTATTTGTTACCATAAAGAGTTGCAGTTTGAGTAAGTACTAATTTATTGCCCTAGTTGTCTGAATGCAACTAATAGTAAAGGCATATATATTCCATAGGATCGATAAACCTATTCAATACCAGGTCTTCCAAGATAATGAATATCCCATGTTTTGTCACCAAAAGAGATTATGTCGTCTGATGCGCATACCTTGTACCATATCAAACTTTGATTAATTGGAACGGCACTCCCCTGAGTCCACAGCGAACTATTTGCAAGACTTACATTATCAAGTCCAAGGTATTCTCCTTCAAGACCCACCTAAAAAGAAGTGAAAAGGTCACCGAGCACAAAATAGATCATGTTAAAATAAAGAAAATAATCAAAAAAGAGATCTTCCCGTAGGGACTACAATGCAACAAACAATTTACAGTTAAAGCAAGAAGAACCCCATGAACTTTCTCATAACAAGGCAGGAGGAACATCACTATCCTGCCACCCCTTTTCTGTTCTCTCTCTTTTTTCCTTTTTCATCTATATCACTGCCCCCTTTCTTTTCCTTTTCCTTTTTTTTTTTTTTTTTGAGTTAGGCCCCCCACCTGGTAGGTACTTTTTGGTTTTTCCTACTCAATATTTACAAATTTAATTGACAGAATGCAGGCTTAGTAAGTCACTATCCCACCCAATATATTGCTGAACCTTCTGCCAAAGTTTAAAAGACCATGTCCCTACCCATTCAGTTAGCTAAAATTTTGTGATCAAGACATGGTTGGCCATTCATTTGACACAATGACTACTTCCTGTTTCTTTAATGTTCAAAATTCTGGTACCTGTTCACATTACCAAATTGTTTTAGTTAAATTTAATTCACAAATTCTGGATGTACTCTCAAGTCTCAACCACTGCATGAGCATGCTTCAACTTTTTTCTAGATCAATTGCTGCCAGTTTATCACGTATTTTAAGATTAAAGACTGCACAATTACAATAACCAATGATTCACGTCATGAAACCTCAACGAAAACTAGTTTATCACCACATAGTAAATCCTATAATCTTTTCCTGAAGACAAATCAAGGAGAAAGTGCAAACAAGTTAAGTTTGAATTAGTTCCAAGTAAGCACCGCTAAGTGAAATAATATTACACGATTTTTTTTATAGGTCCAGCATTTACAGTTAACTGAGAATCTGCTGTATAAAGTTGACGATGTATCTGACTGCAATTTTAGTTGGTTATAGTTATAGGATAAACCTGATAAGTCCATTGCGTAGAAGAAAGGTTCTCCTTGGTGTTCTTCATATCAGCAAGAATGACGGAATGAATTCCTGCTCCTTCTATATCGAACCATGGTCCATAGTTCTGGCTTAGCACAATACAATAATACAAATTTAGCAACATAAGACAGTGGAAAACCTTGATAGAAATCTATGGACACTTCAGTTATGTTTGAGTTTTAACAGTTTAACACGCAGAGCATCAGAGAACAGAAATCTTCCTTGGCAAGAAATTTTCTCCGAAACAGCATACCAAATTTCCCAATTGGGCGTACAATGAGACGGGAGTAACTAGGTGACAGACTTCAAATGTAGTAATCATTTTGTGCCAGCTTATTGCAAATATAATCCTAAACAATATCAGGAATCTAAAAGACAATTATTACCTGTAGACCAATCATCATACTCAACATATCCAGTGTGTTGCTTCCATAATTAAGAGTGATTTTCTCACGGAACACAAAGCTTGCATCATCATGATTACCACAACTAAATCCTACAAGAAATACAAAACAGAATGAGTCAATCAATGGATGCCTGCACAACTATGTAAGGAGACATTTTGGATCCAGGACAAATGGGCATCATGATGTCTTTAGTTTCAGGAGTTCATTGCAAAGATATTACAAAAGGACATATTTTGGATTCTATATTCAAGAGTGATCATCGATACCTGCACAAAGCTTCAAATGTACAACCTCATATCTCTGTCACTTTGAGCATCTTTTTTTCCTCTCAGTTGTGAATAATCTCTAACTTTCTTCTGGTTTCTCTTATAAGAAACCCCTAGCTTTTTTTTATCAGCTATACGAAACTGAAGCTTGTTGTGGTACGAATCCATAATATCAACATTCTGTTCAATTTGAATACAGAAGTTTGTTTTCTATGGACTCATTGCAAGCATTTAAGTATGAGTATGACAAATAAAGAAAGAAGAAACTAAAGCAGTTCAGATTTTCTACAAATTATAGCAAACCAACACTCTCATAATTCCGTGCCTCTGAAGCAAGTTATGCAAATGTAAACTCAGCTACAAAATCAAGTCCAGAAACTAGAACCTATTCACATGACATCTTTGGGTAAAACAAAAGACCTCATAACAAAAAACGAACTTAACTTCCAAATAAATTATTAAGAGCGAAGTCTTGGCCACTGCGGGGGAAAAAATTAAAAGAAAGCTAAACAATGTGTCTTTGCATCAGGTAGAGTTAGCACCTACTAGTCTTTTGTTGACAAAAACTAGAGCTGCATGTCCCAAACTTTCAACAAGCAAAAGCGCTTCTTTTTGCTGACCTTCTGTATTGTTTTCATTCACTTTTATACTGTCAATACACACAAACATAACCAGTTAAAATATCTATAGAAAGCACACTTCCAAGCTTCAAGTAACTCATAAAGCAAAAATGCCAAAATCAAATACAACAGAAAGCACTTCCAAGCATCCCGTAACTCATAAAGCAAAAATGCCAAATATCAAATACATCCCCTTACCTTATAAAGGATAAGTGAGTTAAAGCATATGTATTCTTTTAGCGCATGACATGTAAAATAAGGTCCAGTATGGAAAATAGTTTTCACAAAGAGACTACATGTCAACAGAAGCCAAGGAAAATGTCTGCTCTATCTAGCTTCTTGCCACATAAAAAAAAAAAGTTTCTTTTTTTTTAAAAAAACAAAAGCATAGTCAAATCTATTTCACGTGTGACATACTTATATCTGTGTGCTGTATAGGGCACACGAAACTACACGCAAAAAGAAAAATAAACTATGAAAGCTGCATAACCCTGGAATACAATAGAACTTCTGAAAAGCCAGATTACTACATGATCACATATGACCACTTTATCACCTGTAAATTGGAGGGAGGGCAGTGGCCTGATTTCTTTGATTGACAATGTAAGTTAAGTTACCAATTGTCCTAAAAGCTTAAGCTGTTAGGAAATGGGCCCGACAAGGTATATCAAGCTATCTAACACCCTGCCTCACATCTTGCAAACAGGCCCGAAAAGGTCTATCAACCCGTCTTGCAATTGAGATATAATCAGTCATATGTATTGTGAAACAGTGAGAAAGGAAGAAGCATAATGCAAACGGGAGCAAATGCAAACACAGACACTTGATCCAAGACCTCTCACCACTTCTGCTCCGATAAGTTACCAATTGTGTTGTTAGGAAATGACCCTGACAATGTGTATCAAGCTATTTAACAAACACACGACTATGACTTTCTGCCCAAAGTACTCTCAAATAATAAGAATTCAGCAAATTATCAGATGAGTTACCTTGTTGTGTACCAAAGAAAATCACTTGTATCTTTTGTTGTATTTATCTGCTCCAGTAACTTTGACGAGGTAAACGCATTGTTACCCCAGACACCCACTTTTTCTTTATACCAACACCATCTTGTCATTGAAAGTTCACTAACACTTTCAAAAGAAAGTGTGGCATCTTCAAGATTTCTTTGTGCAATAACCTGATTCATTATCACGGGAAAAAAGAAAAGCAATATTAGAGCCTAGCAACTTATATGCCGCACTAGAAGCACATATTCCTACAACACGCTATTGTAGCATCGTCCTGAAGAGGTACAATTAGGAGAAACTAGAAAAGAAGTAATTGATATAGATGATATTAAGCCTATCATCGAAAAGAGCATATGAGATATGGTTGACATACTCGGCCAGGTGAAAGAGCACATAGCAACTATAATGTCATGGGTTCAAAGGAAAATTGTTTTTTTTTTGGGTAATCAGGTTCAATGGAAATTTGTGACTGATTCTTAAATCAATAAATCTTAGTGCTCAAATAATGTCTTAACACCAAAAAATATAAATGTAAGAAAGACCATAGGGGTCAAACAGTCGATAGTCACCTCAATCTTTGAGTTCCCATAAACGTGACTTTTGGAGATTAGGTTCAGTTGTCTCAATTCAAATTGCAAGTCCAACTTTCACTTGATTTTAAGAATGGATAATCTAGAACAGATTAGATTAGATTAATGGCTGATACCGATAGCACATACAACATGTTCTCTCTGTCCTATACAATAGCGCATATAACATGTCCTCTCTGGCGTATACGCATAACAACTGAGATAATCATAACTAAATAAATATAATACAAGTCAGAATATGCTTTCTTTGGCGACAACCATGTTAACCACATAACTTAATGAACCCCAACAACCCGGGCATTATATTGAAGTTGTTTGTTCCAGCCCAGAAGGAAAAACAGGCCATCGTGCTTGTTTCTAATTTATACTGTCACGCATCCATCTATGGCCAAGTCCATGTAAAGATCTAAGCCCTTGTTTACTAATAATGCCAACTTGTTCGCGTTCATTTATTATAGGTGAACGAGGTGAAACCTTCAAACCCACGAATAAGTCAGAAATATATGAATGCGAGCAGTGACTCCTCCATATGTGATGCAAATTTTACTCTTTAGTTACATACGAAAATGCTATAAAGACAACAGTGACAATGGTAAAGACTAAGAGATTATTAACTAGGATCAATTTTTCTTGCAACTGTTAGATAGCTTGACATACATTGTTGGACCCATTTCCTAACACCTTAAGCTTTTGGGAGAGTAAGTCTCTCTGTTGGCATTTGTCTCCCGTTTGTATATTCTGCTCTCTCTCTCTCTCTCTCAAAATTTGCATCTCCAACGTTTAAGACGGGGCTCCACGTGGGAGAGGTGTTAGATAGCTTGATATACATTGTTGGGCCCATTTCCTAACAACTTAAGCTTTTAGGAGAGTTGGTAACTTAACATCAACAACGTCCAGAAGTGGCATCCAATCTACATGGACGCTTTGAACCCCGATTTCCACATCACATAGAAATCCGTTTGGTTAAAGGTGAAAAACAACAAAACAGTATAACAAGACTTTGTGCTCTAGCATTCGTAGTAAAATCATTCAATTTGCATAGAACGGCCGAACAAAGTACCTTCGCTGTGTTGAAAATGACATTCCTGCAATCTGGAAGAATGCTCACAGACCAAGCAGGAAGGAAGTATAAATTTCCCTTAAACGTGACGTTTGAATCCAAACTGCCGTCATAGTTAGCAAGAAAGGCTGCACATTCATTGAAAGATTTGTAGTAAACATTTGCCTGGAAACAAAATTAATTGTCAAAATACAAAAAGAGTAAGAGTGAACAACCAATTCGTCAAAATTTTACAGATCTTTGACACAATATAGAGAGTCCCAAGTCCATACAAATTAAGACCAATTCAGCAGTGAGCAACCAAAACGGGCAGTCGCTCAGACTCGACCATGTGGTAATGCAGAAATATGTTTGGGGATGAACCAGGACAGATAGGCACATTATGTGCAGGCTTGGCATACATACGTCTATCCCCATCTTGAACAATAAAATTCTCATATTCCCGTAAATATTTCAATATATATATATATATATATATAGAATCATGATCTACTAAGGACTCCCTTAGGATAAGAGTTTGCGGACCTCACCATTCCGGATCAAATTTTGACGATCCGAACCGCTCAATGTTTTTAAAATGCATTTTTAAGGGTCCACGCGGAAAATCTTCAAAAAAAAATACCCGGAAGGGCTTGATCGGATCAGTTTTTGTCAAAAACGCTATATATAGCGTTTTTGACAAAAACTGATCCGATCAAGCCCTTCCGGGTATTTTTTTTTGAAGATTTTCCGCGTGGACCTTGGAAAATGCATTTTAAAAACATTGAGCGGTTCGGATCGTCAAAATTTGATCCGGAAAGTCGAAAAATGGTGAGGTCCGCACCAAATTCTTGTTTGAGGGAGTCCTCAATAGATCATGATCCTATATATATATATAGGATCATGATCTATTGAGGACTCCCTTAGGATAAGAGTTTGCGGACCTCACCATTCCGGATCAAATTTTGACGATCCGAACCGCTCAATGTTTTTAAAATGCATTTTTAAGGGTCCACGCGGAAAATCTTCAAAAAAAAATACCCGGAAGGGCTTGATCGGATCAGTTTTTGTCAAAAACGCTATATATAGCGTTTTTGACAAAAACTGATCCGATCAAGCCCTTCCGGGTATTTTTTTTTGAAGATTTTCCGCGTGGACCTTGGAAAATGCATTTTAAAAACATTGAGCGGTTCGGATCGTCAAAATTTGATCCGGAAAGTCGAAAAATGGTGAGGTCCGCACCAAATTCTTGTTTGAGGGAGTCCTCAATAGATCATGATCCTATATGTATATATATATATATATATATATATACACATCGTGCAAAGATAACCCCATCACCATGCTTCTATTATTAAATTCCACCATTGTCTGCTTGCCAAGACTGTATTTGCCTTGACCCAACCGGCATTCGGCACAAATACCGATGAACATTCCCCTATTGCCAAGTAAAGTCTGGTCTTGCCATATCCATGTCCACCGTTCAATGTTTTGAACCCCAGTACGGTGCTCTGGCGAAAGCCATAGCAGAAACTTTATTTCCTATAGAAATCTACTGCACACATTAATAGATGGGCTATAGCTAGCAAAACACAATCAGATCTAATCAATGGTTTTTACCATTGTAGGGGCACCCAATGTCTATGCAATGGGTTTCATTGATTACACTCAAATTTTGATATAACAAGCTCTCATTTTGGATTCTGTTTCCATCTATGGAGTACGGAACATTAAGTTACATACCTATCACCATCATAGATCTACAGACCTTTGGAAAGAAATATTAAGGTGTCATCCATGAATACCACGCAATGTCAGGCAAGCTATATACATTCAATGAAAAACTGTGTACATGTTTAAACTTCTAGCATACCTCGAGATTTGTACCCAGGGGCTGTCGGACTGGATCTGTATTGACTAAATATTCTTCACACTTTTTTATTGACATGTGTAAGTCACGGAGGTGCCCCCACTTTGGCTGTCTAATAAAACCTGAATAATTGATTTGTTGTGAGGTAAACTGAAATCATAATGGTAGGTCAGTTCACCAAGCAAATTGTCGCATATCTATGGAATTGCATAGCATCCATTATTAAACAGCTGTGAATAGACAATTATGCTCTACCTAGCAGTGAACTGTGAACCATCAACATTGGACCGAGTAGCAGCTAGAACTACAATAGTTCATTGGAAAGAGTAATTTGGTACAGAATTGAATAAACAATCTGCAAGGAAAACTACGCAAATATTCTCACAAAAACTAGCCAAAATAAATTCATGTAGTAAGTATTGTTCAACGAAAAACCTTGTGGCCTTCTCCTAATTTCTTACTTTTCTGCTTGGAAAAAAAAAAAACCTTCTTTGTCTGCATCCTGACTCTTTTGGGGTAGTGATTTTCACTCTTTATTTTCAGATCTTCACTCATTTTTCTCTCCACTTATGTGAATCTACAATATTATCCCTTCACTTGTTTATTGTTGCACATATGAGTAGGTAATGTTGTAACTTTACATCAATTAAGGCAAATTAAGGAGTGCTAACTGTAAAAAAGGGAGCGTGAAAATAATTTCCCTTTTACTCTTAGTCTATGAACCTAGAGAAGTTGGTTTACAATCAGATAAGAGCCATTCATATAATAATTGTGATACTCCATGCAACAAACTAGCATAGGAGAAGGCCACAAGGTTTATGTGGACAATTCCTACTAGATGAATTTACTATAGTTTTGAACCCAGAAAAGTAGGTTCACATCAGAAAATGGCCACACAAGGTATAATTGTAATATTCCATGGAAAAAACTGGCAGGTGGATGTTGTGGTCAATGCTATGTCAAAAATTAGTGTGACCAAGGAGCTTATTTTGAATTTTTGATTGAGCATATGGTCTTACTTTATGAAAGTTCAGTTTAGGAACTAGGAAGTTTCAGATATGTGCAGCAAAGACTAAACACATGATGTATAAACAGGGTGAGAGTAGAGAATTAGAATAAAACTTTTAGAAATCAGACACAAAAAGAGATAAATAAGAGCAATGTTGGGAGAACTTTGAAAAGCATTACCAGTGAACTAACAAAAGCTTTGTTGAAGATATAAATATTTAAGTTACCCCTCTCTCAAACAACTTATGCTTTTAGATGAGTTGGTGGTTAACAATCTAATATTTTTTTTTTTTTGATAAGTAAATAATTATATTAAATAGAGCATAAAGGGATGCTACCCATGTACAAAAGAAAGGCCACCGACAAAAAGGCCCTATACACCATCATGAGAAAATAAAAGATCAAACCAGTCAAAAAATTGGTCAAGAGAAAGATAACAATCTCCCTTGTCCCAACTATACAAGCTATTCACCAAAAACCTTTTGATCCTGAATAAAGGCTTTTCCACTCCTTCAAAACATCTCTGATTTCTCTCTCGCCAAATCATCCACATTACGCAAAGAGGAATCAAGTTCCAAACACGCTTCCTCCTTACTCCCACTCTTGTACCTCTCCAAGCAATTAGAAGTTCCATAACATTTCTAGACATAGCCCATTGAATACCAAACCAAGACAACACCGAAGTCCATAACTCCCATGCCAAAGGCAATGAATGAGAAGGTGATCAACTGTCTCCGCATTCCTCTTGCACATACAACACCGATTAACAATGATAATCCGCCTTCGAATCAAATTATCGATAGTAAGGATCTTACCTTGGGCCACACACCAAACAAAAAAACCCACCTTCAGAGGAGCACTAGTCTTCCAAATTGCTTTCCAAGGAAAGACAGTTCTTCCGTCGCGACATAAAGCTTGAAAAAATGAAAACTTCCTAGATTTAGAAAGTTTCCAACAAATTTCATCCTCCCCTTCTCCGGTCCTTTGAATTCCATACACCCTAGAAAACAAAGCCATCAAAGCCTCTACCTCTCGATCAAGCACTCCCCTTCGCAGGCGGATATCCCAAACTATATTTCCTTCAAAACTTTGAAGGTAATCAGATACGGATGCCTCCTTATCACAAGCCAATCGATAGATGCTTGGAAAACCATCTCGCAAACTCACATCCCCACACCAGATATGCTCCCAAAACTTCACCCTTCTTCCATTGCCAACCCTCAAATGGATAAACTGCACAAAAATCCCCCAAACATTCATAATACCCCTCCAAAGAGCCACTCCATGTGGCAATCGCACCGAGAGGGAGGACCAACCTCCCCAACTGCTACCATACTTTGCTACAATCACCCTTCTCCACCATTTCTCCCTTTCACAAGCAAATCTCCAAAGCCATTTACCCAACAAAGCTTGGTTAAAAAACTTTAGCCTTCTCACTCCCAAATCTCCCTTTCTAATGGGCGCACAAACCATGTCTCAGTCAACAAGATGGAATTTGAACTCTTCCCCCACACCTCCCCAAAGAAAGTCTCTTTGTATTTTTTCAAGCCTCTTAACAACCGCAACCGGGATAACAAACAAGGACATAAAATATGTAGGCAAACTTGAAAGTGTACTATTGATTAACGTTAGTCTACCTCCTTTTGAAATATAACGCTTCCACCCTGCCAATCTCTTCTGAAATCTAACCACCACTGAATCCCATACAGCCTTGGATTTAAAGGAAGAACCCAAGGGCAAACCCAAATACAAAGCCGGTAGCCTCACCACTTTGCATCCCAATAACTGAGCCAAACCATCAATATCATCAACCGCTCCTACAGGAATCATCTCCGACTTCCCCAGATTTACTTTGAGGCCTGACGCGGCTTCAAAGCACAAAAGAACACACCGCAGGTAACCTACTTGAGTTGGATCTGCATTGCAGAACAAAAGAGTATCATCGGCATATAAGATGTGAGAGATCATCAACCCCGCTCCGTTCTCACTTCCAACCTCAAAGCCTTGTAAAAACCCACCTTGTACGGCATTCCAAATTAATTGACTAAACACCTCCATGACAAGAATAAAAAGAAGCGACGAAATCGGATCACCCTGCCGAAGGCCTCTAGAAGTGTGAAAGAAACCCGCAGGAGTTCCATTAACTAAAACTGACATTCTGACAGAATAGATGCAAAAGTTCATCCATTTAATATGGTATCAAAGCTGGCTATAGATCCTTTGTTCAAACCTCAACACCTACCTAATGGTTTAAAATATCTACATATCTTTAGCCCACTTATGGAGGAGAGTCAGGCTACACATGAGAAAGTGTGTTGAAGGTATAAATAACAGACCTCTCTCTAACAACTTACGCTTTTAGATGGGTTGGTGGTTAAAGAAACGTATAGACTACCTACAGTTAGAGATATGCTTAATGCCATGAGATATTTGGTTAACAAAGCAACATAAGCAAAGATTAATAAGCGCTGAATGAAGATGTGGAACTAGATTCCCTGAACAAATTCATTCTTTGAGATTCTATGAGTTTTTACCACTTCCATGAAAGCAGCTTGACAGCGGTGAGATATTTTGATTATATACAAGAAAGATCAATGGACAGGAGTGATCATGGTTAAACCAAAGGCAGTACAAGAGGAGAAAGAATGCCAAGAGCACATGGAATGGACGGTTGATAGATGTGATATTTTATCTAAATAAGGAGATGCACCCACCGATAACTGGGATGAGATGAAGGTTTTATGTTGCTGAACCAAGTCATTGGCATTGAAACTCAGTTGGCCTGGTTTTAAGACAAAGGAATGATGGAACTTAGGCTAGGTTTGAATGACACTGAGTTGGAAAGGGATTTATATTACCAGAAATTAGAAACAAAGTAATCTAATGCCTGAGGTTATTTTATTCAAACATTTGGATTGGTTCAGGAATTTTCTCCACGAAAAAGGTATTCAATTTTATTAGTACTTCTTTTCATTGCAGGTTTAATCCAAGACTGCCATGGTGAAAGGTGGGGTCCAGATTAAGAATCACTTTGTTGTTCCAGTCTACCAAACGTAGAAATCATGGACTCGGTATATCACATACTCATTCCCAACAAGATTCATGTCATCCAAACTCATCCTAAGTGACATCCGTGGTCATAAAGGGCCATGTTTGAACAAGAAGAAAACGATTAGCATATATAACATATATGTTTCCATCTAGCATAATGTTAATGCATTTGACAATATGATAATAGGGGTGGATGGAATTATTGCCAAGTCCAGAAAGATCAAAGAGAGTGTAGACAACACGTCATAAGTTACCATATTCATCTAGTGGGGCATCATAGTCATAGCTTGTTGCAATCAAAGGGCCTCCAGCTGTTCGTCCAAAATTCGTGCCACCAAAATACTGCAAGAAGATACATGAACTAAATTATGGTGACAACATCTGAACATACTATAATTGGAATCGAAAGGGTAAGTTTTGTGAGGCCCACCATGTAATAGTTCTGGAAAGTGCCTCCTGTTTCGAAAAAGCGAGCAACAGCAAAAGCGAGGTCTTCAATAGGTCGGTAAGGAATTGGATACCCAAATGCAAGGAACCTGTACCATAATTTGAAATGTGGAAAACATTCAGATATATGTAACGAATTAAATGCTTGATTGCTGCCATGCCTTATTCACAGGTTAAACCATATAGACAATATTTTACCATCCAGCGTAGTTTTCTGTCCACATCTTTGGCTTGGAGGGGGAATTTGGTGTGAACTGATCACAGTAGAATCCATTACATGTGTTTATCTACATTGACATCACATGACTTTCAACAAAACGATATTTAACATATAAACAAACTTTCCCATGCATGTAAATGACGTGAAAATGTGGGTACATAACGTAGTCATACAAGTTAGGATTTTGAAACATAAGTCCACGGCTCCTCCCTTGTCATTTCAACATTTCTTCAATCTCATATTTGTTTTCCACTTAGTGTCTTCACCATGAGGAAAACTTATATATGCAGCAATTTTCTTTCCTTTCACGAGTAGAAGATACATTAAAGGGTTCTGAAACTGGTGTACATCCTGTGTGCATGTGAGGTAGACCGTGTTCAAAGAAAAAGGCCAACAAAAGCAATCCGTGTGATGCAGCATCTTCCCAAAACCCTACAAAAGAATCAATCTAAGTAGGAAAAAACTAATCCTTCCAAACAATAGCATATTCAATATCCTAAATTATCATCTATTTCGTTCCTCTCAAATAGGTCTTGCCGCAATTGCCTACTACGGAACAACGACTACAAGGTCTTACATCCAAGTTTGTTTCGTGATACCATGACATCCTTTCCAAGGATATGTTCTCCAAACTGCATGAGCTTACAACTCAACTCCGAAAGACTTGTCCCTACTTTTTGTTGCCAACTCATTTAATTCTGCTTCACAATTTTGCAGTGCAATTTTAAGTTTGCTCGTCGATGGGTAAATGGAGTGGCGCACTCTTTGGCTCAGAGAGCAGTGAGAGGTTCTGGTATATGGACTTGGGAAGCTTGACCTCCATGGTGATTGTTTCCTACTCTTAGTGGCGTAACTGCAGTTTTTTAGTTTCTATTAGAGTTTCCTTGTTTTATGTTTGTCTTCCAGCTGGAAGCTTGTTATCATCAATAAAAGTTATACAATTTTGTCACCCAAAAAAAAAAAAAAGTCTGGGACTGGAATTTGGATCTATCTATGGGGGGATTTGGGGGGAAAGAAAAGAAAAGGGAAAAGAGTCAAAGATTCAAACTCAGCCTAAGAGTCCTCACTTCATGTAAGCCACAGGCTACATATGTCTTTCTAACTGTCTTAATTCTCAAGCTACGATTTTCGACCTTTTCTTTAATGGATTGCCATAACCACATTGAAGTACAAGAACAGTGAAATACAAACTGTGGTCTCGAACTATATCTCATTTCCAGTGTCCCACAACTACAAGTTCACTTTTCTGATTTGCAGAACTCTTGTGAACCTTTAGACGTCTAAATGCTTCAAGATGCAGTTGCCAACAGATACATGAAATACATAGATAGGCGTGTATCCTGTATGATATGAAGTACTTGTTTACATCTATCTTATTTGGGGGAAAGAACTCCATTTCTTTAGTAAATACTTACTATGGGATCAGGTGCATCTTCTTGCACGCACATCACCCAAGGAACAGAAGTGTTAAGACTCACAGCCATTTCTGCGGCCCATTTTACGTACAACCTCCCTCCAATTCCGTAGGACCCCTCAACATTGCCATACTCATTCTCAACCTGTTACAGCACCAGATGAGAAGTCAACTGTTAACAACCAAATGATATTCAGATAAATTTCATCCATCAACTTAACTAATGACACGGATTTGTCATGGGTATCATATTGAACAGACTCTGAAAAAGCCCAATTGTAAAGATGACCAAACAATCATGTGAGGACCGCAAAATTTTCTGAGCTTATAATACCAAAAGGAAAAAGAAAATGCCATTTTCACATGGCTTTTTCTCGGGCTCTTAATCTATGATGACGATTCAAACCAAACTCTTGTTTTACTGGATGAGTTCTTGCACAATAGAATTTTTACAAGACAGCTACGAGGCCAGCTTAGAAATATTGAAGGGCGTGTACAAGAAAACAGACAAGCAAAAGCAAAAAAAAAGTATTCATGTGAAGTTAGATGCAGCGCAGTACCATAAGAGACAAGTTGTCCAAGGTGGAGTAGCCAGAATGACATAAGACAACCAAAATCGGAGTGGAAGTGTGATGTAATTTAATATGCAGGAGTCGTCAGAAGAATGTCAGTGAGGCTATGAAAAATCATGTGATTGCCTTGGACTTAAACAAAGGACTGTTAGAGAGATTTTCTATCGCATATGGATCAGCTTAGCCACTCCATGTGGAAACATGGACCTCCGATTTAATTTACCAAGAAATTATGGAGTCACTAATGAAGAACGGAAGCTAAATATCTGAAAGAAGACTAGGATAATAAAACTACCACAAGTAATGTCTATGACCATTAATCTTTCCCTCAGGTTTACTTCTGTAAATTTGAGGCGTTACCGGATAACCCAATAATATCCTAGGACCAGTGAGAAATTACATTGTAGCCAGGAAAAGCTTCCTGCTGTAGCAACTAATAACTAATGAGGAAAGGTGCGAAGCTACAAATAGAGTACTCACTGCTAAATTTACTAGGGAAAGAAAAAGGAAAGCCTTCAAATGTCTCTAAACCATACAAAATAATTATTCACACGGTCTAAAATAGTCAGAATTATTGGTAAAACATCTCTGCGAGATACCAAAAGATTACTAAAACAAAACGCAATTTCCAAGAAAAGAAAAAGAAAGATAGAATTTTTTTTATAACTTAAAAGAACTTATATGTCAACGCAAACAATATAAAGAGGAAACAACCTGTGCAAGAATTATCGGCCCTCCTTGTGATGCAAATAAATTCTCTTCCTTCATTAAGTCGACAATTTTTGCAAGAAAATGCTTCATTTCTCCCTGCAGTGACAGTAAAAGTTTACAAACAAAGTAAAATTTTGCAGACTCAGTCTTCACAATATAGTATTGTACAAGAATAATTAATAGGATGAACTTCGCACTTCTAAAGATCAATATACCTTGAATAGATCATTTGTTGTCCGAAACTGGATTCCAGGAATGAAGTGTAACCAAAGTGGGAATCCCCTGTTCAAAGACAAGAAAGGTGGAAAAAAGAAAAAGGCTTAGGCTTGTTCAAAAACCGTATTGGCATTGAAACCTGGACTTCAGGAGCAAACATGTGGAAACGACTTAACCTCGGGTAAAGTTTGCTGTCTTGGACCCGAGTTGATTTAGCAATGAAGCAATGATTGATGTACATTTGTAACTCGTGATAATTTTTGCAACTATATGTACACAAGCTAGTGAAACTACAAAAACTGGCAAAATGGATTTGTAGATATGTAATAAACAAGAAAAAAGAAACAGAATAAAGGTTTTAGCACATGAAAGCATTAAAACCCAGGGAAGACATGAGAGAGTGCGAGATGGCAAATTACAAGACGAGTGAATGAACAAAAACTAACCCATAATTCCACTCAGCACAAGCATAGGGACCAATCCTCAGATGTACAAACAGGCCAGCTTGTTGCACTGTCTTTACAAACTTTACCAGGTCAAACCTGCCTTCAAAGTAATACTGCAATATTTAGGAAAACAATTACATCATAACTGTGATGAAGTTGTCAAATAAAATGATGATAGCAGTAACAGAAACGAATGAAACTTAGTTATCAGGGCTGGTTACCCATTTATTGAGATAGATAATATAAAGCGAAAATCTTAGTCTATCTTTAGGAAGAATCAGCACTTCATATAAATACAGACAATGCCAAACGGAAGCTTCACCATAGCTCCACAAAAGCTCCCCATGTCAATCTTTTGATTATACCATGCAAGAGCGTTTGAAATATAAGAATCAATGTCCCCCGTGTAGGGGGTATAAAATAAGCAGATAATCTGAGAATCTTGATCGATCCGGCAAGACCTGGCCATATGAAACCTAGCTGACTCAGAAGTTGGCTTCCTACTTACAGTGGCGGCTCCAGAAAATTTGAACAGGGTGTTCAAGATTTACCTTAACTCTACTAGTTCTACTAACTAGTATATACATACAAATTTTTCATATATTAGTGTGAATAATGAGGCCAAATTATATGAAAATATATAAGATATCACAAATTTTCTTAGCGAATTCTATGTTATTGGGTCGAGTAAAACTAAATTAGGAGATCAATACACTAATATTTATAGTTAAAATTTGTGTGCTAATAGGTTTGCACAGATATTTATTTTCTCATATAGAGAGTTGATTGTTGCTCAAAGAGAAGTCATATGATGATATCAATACAATAGATACTTCTTTTTTCTTAATTTTCCTAATTTTTGTCGTAAACAGTGTGCACTTTGTTTTAAACTGGTGTATTAAGGATTTTATTGTGAATTACCAAGATTGGTGAGTGTTCATGGTATAAATGTTAAAACAAAACCCGATATAAATTTATCACATGTAATATAAAATATAAAAGGCTTTACAGTGTACATCGACCATCTACGAGAAGACTTTAGACTTTAGTTTGATGTTTACATAAAATTAATTTGTGGGCTGATTTGTTGAGCTAAGTGTTCAAATATTTTTGAGTAGGGTGTTCAACAATCGCTATACTAAAGTAAAACTAAAATTTTTACATGTATTTCTGAACAATTTTTTTTTTTTTGAGGGTGATCAGGTGACCACCCTTTCATAATGGTGGAGCCGCCTATGTCCTACTAGCTCTTCCAGGCAGGTTGCTCTTTGCTATAGACGGATTATTCCTGATGTAAGCTGCCTACTGATCTCTTTCCTATGTTTTAAGAAGAGCGGGATTCATCCTCATACCAATGAGACTCGTAGCTCTCAATGGGAATTGACTTGTAGTTCATTTTTGTTAGGGTAGAAATAGGACATAGATCAATCGGCTTTTCGTATACAGTTAGCTACGGTGCCAACCCTGGTAGAGCAATTAAGAAAGGGTAGTCTATGATCAGTAGGCCAGCTAAGAATAGATTAGTTGGAATGTCTGCTACAAACAGCAAAGTAGATAGAGAAACGAGATTGCTATTTTCTTTAGGTTTACGTAGGGAACAAGGGACCCTTGATGATGAACTGGCAAGCAAAAGAAGAAAAAAGATGAACTGGAACAAAGCCAGCAAGGGATCCATGACAGGCGGATTAGCTAAACTAAGCAAGCCAAAGGCATGAGCGGCAAGAACAAGAGCACACCCTGAGCTGCTTCTTCTAAGCCGGGGCCAGAGGAGAGGAGGAGGAGAAAATTACAAGATTGAAAATACACAGATTCTTGATTGAAGCTGCACATTTGATCTCGAGTTAGAGGTCAAGCTAGCATCAGCAGAAAGCAAGGTCCATACTCTAACCAAACTGCCAAAATCCCTTGCAATGGGACTCACATGCCCATGCACCACAGAATGTTAAGACAGATGATTGTCGTTAAGACAAAGATAGTCGTATACCTCGCCCTTGACCGGCTCGTGATAGTTCCAGAAAACGTAAGTCTCAATCACATCCAGTCCTCCTTCTTTCGATTTCCTAATAAGTTCCGGCCAAACCTACAATTATTCTCAAACACCATAAGCCACACTATCATGAAAAGCAATATAAGTTAAGGAAGCAATGTCACCAACTAATTCATGTGAAATAACATTAACTCACTTCAGGTGTGGTTCTAGGATAGTGTATGGATCCCGACTGCAAAATCCGCCTCTTTCCATCAATAACCAGTGCTTTCCCATCGTATGTAACCGTAGTTGGAAGCCCTATTTCACAATAATAGCCTGCAAACACAAGAATTACAAACAGAACAACTGCCCGTGTATTCTTCCTTCCCATATTTGCTTCCCCAAATGAATCAGTTGCAGAAAATTGGTCCACCCATGTATATGTGTATCTATGCGATTATACCTAAGGAAGCCACTCAAGTACTACACAGAGACAATAATCAATTAAACCCATCTTGAGTTGTATGAGTGTGTAATGTAGTAGTATCAAATATTACACCCAAGGAAGCCCCGCTAGCACTACACACTATCAAATTCAAGCAAACCCATCTTCAATTTCAAGTTCTTGTATGCGGGTGTTCATCTATATCAATATTACATATATAAAAATGTGCATATATCTGCGTGTATACTTATGAGTATCACCATACATAGAACATTCGAAGACGAAAAGATTAATGGAGCAATGATTGAATATAATAGTGGTAGGGGTTAGTCATTGCAGGAAATGAAGAATTGGATAAACATAAATGCGAATAGAGACAATACCATGGAGGGGGTTTGAGACGAATTTACGGAGCTGGGGTCCAATTCTGGATATAATAAGATTTTGAACAACAACAAGTACTCCCACTGTAGCATGAGGGATGACTGATGAGGCCAAAGTGTGAAATTGCTAGTGTACTGGATATTTTTCTCACTGCAAGTCTGCAATACTTTCTTCCCACTGTAGCACTGTGTTGCTGGAGCCTGTTTACGATTTGTTTCACGGAAGAATGGTGAAAAGATGTACTAGCGTCTACTAGGGGAAATCTATCAGTTGAAAGGATAAAAACTAAATGCAGGAAATCAGAGAAGTTTTGAATTTTCAGTATTATGAAATCATCTAAAACAATCTCGAAAACCTGAAAATAAAGATTTACGCCCTGTTAGTGGAATATGTATATAAGGGGTGAAGGGATACAATAACAGGGATATAGGGTGGATATGATTTGAGGGATATTATTTTAGAAGGGGAGATAAAAAATTACTATTTGTTTTGTTGTTGTAGAAGTGGAATATAGGTTGGATAATGTAAAATACCATTTTTGTCCCAAATAAAAAAGTTACGTAAAAAAGTAAGAAAATGGTGGGCCACATCCCTGTTGCACGTCGCTCTCTCTTTTGGAGCACTCCACCCTCTCTCTCTCTCTCCTCTGTTGTCACTGTGGTGGGCCACAGCAAAAGGTCAAAAATTTGAAGGAAGGCCAGATATGGTTTGGGGGGGGGGAGAGTGTGCCTATGTTTTATCCTCCCACAGGGAGATATACATATCCATGGATTTTATATCCGGGAGGCAAAAAAGATGACAAACACCGACTATAAACTAGTGGGACATGTATATCCGGCTCAAACTTATATCCCCCTCCTATATACCGCAAACAAACAGGGCGTTAGGTCTTAGGCTATGTTTGGTTGTTGGGGAAAGGAAGGGAAAATTGAACTCTTTCGTTGTTGATGTAGGGAGAGAGGGAAAATACCAAAGGAAAAGGGAGAGGAAATTTTCAGATCTAGAAAAGGAAAAGAGATGAAAATGGGGCGTCAAATTTGAACGTTAAAAAATGGGCACTCAACTAGGAAAACTTCCTTATGTCTTCCAACCATATAAGAACAACAATTTTGTTCACCCTCACTCGAACAACACCGACACCATTCTTTAAACCATGTGTGCTCAAAGCTCTCATGAGGTTCTCTCTCCCCCTCCTTTCCCTACCTCTCTCTCCCCATTGTGGTTCTTGAGTCCTACATATACATTTGCCCAATCTTTTTTTCTCGCCCACTCTCTCCCTCTCTCTCTCTCTCTCTCTCTTTATTGTAGTTCTTGTATCCAGCCAACGAAAGTCCTTAAAAAGCGTAAAATCAATTCTGGCATTCCCCAATTTTGCGCCAATTTTTCCAATTAAGTCCCTTTATTGATGGGGTTCCCGTTCAAGGCTGTGGGGTAAAGTTGACATTTCGACTGGGGGTATTTTCTCTGGTGGACACGGAGACACGTACGATTACTCCTATCTTGTGTCTTGTTTCTTTACTTTAATTGTTGTATATCTTGCAACTTTAATTGTGGCAATTAGCATGAAGCTTGGGTGATTGTGATTTTTTTTATTATAATTAAATTTTAAATTGTTGTCCTATTCCCCCCCCCCCCCCCCCCCCCCCCCCAGGACTCGTTAGTGCTTTATATTTTGTTTTTAGATTCCAATTAGACATGGATATGTTTTACTGGGCAAATGTATATAGAGGATACAAGAACTACAATGGAGAGAGAGAAAGAATGGGCAAGAGAAAAAGACTAGGCAAATGTATATGTAGGACACAAGAACCACAATGGAGAGAGAGAGAGAGAACCTGATGAGGGCTTTGAGCACACAAGGTTTGAAGAATGGTGTTGGTGTTGTTCTTATATGGTTGAAAGACGTTGGAAGTTTTCCAAATTTAGTGCCCATTTTTTTAACGTTCAAATTTGGTGCGCCATTTTCACCTTTATTTATTCTCCAGTTCTAAAAATTTCCTCTCCCTTTTCTCTGTTGTTTTCCCTCTATCCATGTTTCAACAACCAATAGTAATTTTTCCTTCCTTTCCATTTCTTTCCCGAACAACAAAACAGAGCCTTAGTATTTCTCATTTTTTTATATTCTACAGTATTCTACGGTACTTACATAACACTTCCTTTTGATTGTGGTGTAGCTACATGCGTACTAGTAATTTAGTTACGTACTATATGCGTAATTTATTAGTGATGCACAAAACTCACTACACGGTGTAGTGTACTGCATCCAGCCGTCCATTTCAAAAAATAAACGGCTAAGATTTAATCCAAATAATAGATAGTCGAATTAAATTCATTGCTCGGATAAAATCCAAGCCGTGCATCGTCGAAATGGACAAACAGATGATGCACTACATGGCGTAGTGCGTTTTGCGCACTACACCATCCCCCAATCTTGTTGGCTACGTACTACACACGGGCTTGATGATTATTCTTTATTAATGACAATATAAAAGAAATTAAGTTGACTTTTACAAAAAAAAAAATAGTAAAATTTGAACGGAAAGTAAGAATTACGTAGCAATTATTTTTGAGTAAGTAAGAAAGAGAGCTAAATAATAAACCATAGTTAATTGGCAATACAAGGCAGTTAAGATAATACGGTATTATTAATACCTATTGTTTATCGTGATTATACAATCTTTTAAACTTTCAGTGAACCCATTGTTGATCTTCAACGAGGATCCAAATTGTTCATCCAGTAAGTTCAAAAAGTAGTAGTTTAGAAAAACATTAATCACACATAGATAGACAAGTGAACAAATTACATTTATTTATGTAAAATATGTGTTTTAGGCTTCAAATCATATTCACCTTTCACGTCACACCACAACCCAACATAGAGCCGGCCAAGCTTCCATGGGCGGGGGTTTGGAATGTAATGGTCCTGTTCGTTTCCCAGTTTAGTTTTACTTTTAGTTTTGATGACATCATCATTTCTCTCATTTTTCTCTCTAAACTAAACTATTTAACCAAACACAGCCAATAAAATCCTTTGTAGTATTTATCCTTGTGTTACAAAAGGATATGATTAGCATACATGACTAACAATATTGTGTACTTTAATTTGGTGCGGAAAAAAATCGGAAAACGATACACAAAATCACTTCATTTTTTGATTTGAAATATCATGATTTTAGCACCTAGGTGCTAAAATCTTTTGGAAAACTGGGCCTTTATAATAATTACGTGCAACAACTTTATAAATACTTTCACCTCTCTACTCTTTAAAGAACTTCTTTTCTTCTTTTCTCTTTCACCCTTGCTCCTCTTTGCTAGACTCATAGTAAACCTTTAATGAAGGAAAATGTTAACCTTAGCCCAAACGGTGAAGGATAATAGGTAGAAAGTGCATAGTTATTCGAGAAAAGTGTATTAACATCCGGGCCTGGATCTTCTGCCCCCATCATCTTACAATGACATGTGTCAACAATCAATAAGTGTGTGTTTTGAAACGTTAGTGGGTACATTTCCTATTTTGCCCTTAAAAGTAAATTCATTTTGAAAAAGTTTATGGATATTATTATATTGATAGTGGAAAGTAGATGTAAAAGTTATAAAAGTTGATGTGAGAAAAAATAAGTTAGAATTACGAGGCTACACACTTAAAAAGGAACGGAGAGAGTAGTATGGATCCATATTTTTAGTTACCCGGAAAAAAAAATCCCTCATGAAGTGCCTAGTCAAACGAGTTAGACACTTTTTAGTACTCCTATAATTAACCATTGTGTATTTTCAATTATTAACTCTTTCTCTCTCCCCATCATTTCAACTTTTGAAGATACCTAAAATACCACTTTAAGAGAAGATAATTAAAGTAAATAGTCTTGCTCAAGTAAACATTAAAAAAAGTAGATAATTGGACTCTAATCAACTACTTTTATCTACCATTCCCAGAGGTATCCATATTCTGATGATCACTACTATACTTAAAGGTTCCGTTTATTTCGAGGAAAAATATTTTCCAGTAATTTTTTTTAACCTATTTTCTATTGTTTGATTACACAAAACATGAAAATTCATTTTAAAATTAAATTAATTTACCTTAGTCAACTTTTTGATCGAATTGCCGTAAGTCATTTTACATGTTCACCTCAACATCTCCTCACCTAAATTCAATTTTTCTAGCCATAAATATTCCAATTCACACGTGAAGCGAACCATTATAAATGGTTCATTCTCTTATCTCTCTCCCTCTCTCTCTCACACATACACATCTATACGGGACCGGTTCTTGGGATACATAAAAAAACACATGTTTTTGTTCTGGGTTATATATTGTGATGATCCAAACTGTTCACTTTTAAATGGATAAAATAGAAAATCCTACAAAAATTCAATCGATAAGTGTTTGATTAAAACAGTTTTTCAAAAAACTTGACGGGAATTGATATTCTCAGAATTATTTGGATCGAGCACTTACCAATATTCAAATGAGTTAATTTTTTACGGGTATCCTTAAAACCATATTTTAAACAAGTTGAGCGGCTCAGATTATTAGTGTGGGGCTCGGAAACAAATTTTATTTTTTTATATGTCCCCGGAACCGCACCCTATACACACACACTCTGTTTCACAGAATTTGAATGGAGAAATCTTCTGTTCTACTCTCCAGATTGCATTATCTTAATTTTTCAGTCATGACCATATAATACTTTGTAACATCTTTAGGTTTGAATCAAAACTTTGATGGATTCCACTATTCTATCAAAATGTTGTGAAAATTAATTTTCCAACTATCCACCAAACACCTGAAAACAAAAACGATAAGTATTTTATTGGAAAAATTATTTTTCATGATACACCAAAACAAACGGAGCCTAAGTTTCAAAATTTAACATATTGTTCCAACAAGTTTCCTACTTTAAGAAAGGAAAAAAAAAAATGGCACTAAAGAATTTGTACACTGACCCTTCTACCTGCACAGACCGTGGTGCACCGACGGCGTCGGAGACTCCGTTGTGGGTCCTAAACGATCGATCCGAGCCGTTCATTCTTCTCCGAATCGAATTCCGAGTGGGCCAGCGCGGGAATCGAGGCAATTGGACAGCTGTATGAGCTCGATCCAAAATCACCCCCATTTCATTCAAAAAGCCGACGGTACGTGGTCGGTGCAAAAGGAATTATCGTTTGTACATGGGTCTCTCTATTCATTTTACGTGATAGTAACATTCTGGCATTATTGAATGAATCCTTTTCAGGGAGGGACACAGAGGTTGAGAGGGAAACTTCCTCTTTTTTTTTTTGATAAAATCATTTCATTTATTTATTACTCCTAGTATTTAGTAGTAGTAATTAACTTCCTTATTTTGCCATAAATCATCCCATTTCTTGAACAATTGAACTCATAACGTGTCACTGGTCGATTTGGCGCACCGCATACACGTATTTGGACGCATAGCTCATAAATGCTAAAGACGCCGACGAACCCAAATCCAGATACATCAATCACCCACGTTTCCAACCACCCATTTCAAACTTCAGTCGAATTTCACCAGTAAGAATTTCAGCTCAATTTATGTTTTCTGTTCGCAGATTCGGATCGATTACACTTGCTACATGTTGTTTTTCTTCTAAATTAGCGTTGACTTGTTTCTCGGCTTGTTTATTTATGTTCTTCCCTAAATATGGTTTTGTTGTTCTGTGTTTGGTTGATGAGAAAATGCCGAGAGATTGTAACTTGTGGCTGAGAAAGCCAAAAAAGTGTGGGATTATAATTTTAGTTTGTTTTTAGTAATGGGGAAGGAAAACTAGATATGGAATTTAGGATCTTGTTTATCTTTGTTGGTTTAGTCTTTTGACCCAGCTTGGCGTTTTGGGTTTTAGCCTTGTTTGATCTGTGGTCCGAACACTCAGAGCAAATCTGCCCATGGGCCATTTACTCTGCCAAAGCCATAATTTGACTGATTTTTTTTTGGCAAAATTTAAGTCCACCCGTTGTCATTCGTTGCTGACAAAAAATGGCAAAACCTTGTTTGTGGCCTCTGCCAAATCTCACGTGTCACTGAAAAAAACTAATCAGCATTGAGAAATAAGATGAGTTTGATCCAATGATATGGATTTGAGATTGTGCCAAAATGACACTGAAACATACTAATAAGCCAAAAATAGACTTTTACAAAGTCATTTCGACACAACAGCTCTTACTTCGAATTCATGATTTGCTTTTCTATCTAGCTTCTGCGTATAAACCAGTTCAAATAGTTCCAAGGGCGACACCCTATTTCTTAATATCCATAGTTTCTTTTCCACTTTATGAAAGGCACATTGGGTTTACCATAGGTTTTGTAAATAGATTGTTATGCTTTTGGTCAGTGATGGATTCAAGGGAGATCGTAGGGTGGCGACCGCACTCCCAAAGGTTTTTTGGCAAAAATAATTGCATTACCATACATGTCAACAGTCCGAAATTTTACACCCCACAAAAGATAGAATCTGGGATCTGTTCCTGCTTGTTGTCACTGTTCTCATGTTTACCATTAACTGTTCTGTGTGTCATGTGGCTATTTCCCTCATCTTACAGTCTGGATTTATTTATTTTTGGTGTCCATACACTGCAAGGAATTTCTTTGCTGAGATACTTCGATGATGAGGCTATGGAGTTGATTAGTCTGGAGCTTGATTTTCATTTTACAATAGAATGTATTACTGTTTCTATTGAAGATCGTATCAGCATTCTGACTCTTAGTGCCTGGAAACTGATACTCATAAAAGTCATGGAGAGTATTTTTCTTGGATGTCTCAAGTTTATCCCTCTGTTTTGACTACAATAGCAGCTAATAATTTAGTATAATTATTTAAAAGTTGTATACTTAATGTGTCATTTTTCATGTGTCAAACCTACCTATATGCAGTTGACATTGATCCAACCTAACATTATGACACACTTTGTCTTCAGTCTACAACTGATCTTTGCCATTGATTGGGAAACATGAAACTAACTTATTAATGGAGACAGTGTTTGGGTTTTTTATCGACAGAGAGAAACTAATTGCAACACGTTTATCCTTAGATGTCTATGAAACCTCAATACTACTCGGACGTAAAAAAAAAAAAAAAAAAACTTGTATGGCCTCCTCAATTTATGATAAATACCTTCCAGTTCCCACACAACTTAAAGCTTAATTCGCGGATCCTAACCTTGGGTAGCATCCATCTTTCAGATTGCGATTTGGAGATATTGGCACTCAATTGTAAACAATGGATATATCTACAATGGACCGTGGACAAGTCACTCTTCTAGGATCTGCAGCCTGTGTGATGCTTACAATGCACTTCACAGTACAGCTTCTGTCGCAGCATCTCTTTTATTGGAAGAACCCAAAGGAGCAGAAGGCCATAATCATCATCATCCTTATGGCTCCAATATATGCCATCGTTTCATTTGTGGGTTTAGTTGATATCCAAGGAAGTAAACCGTTCTTCATGTATCTGGACTCAATAAAGGAATGTTATGAAGCTTTGGTGAGTGCCTTTTCAACTAATCATGATTTGATTTAATCCTACGTTTCTGCATTTTGGTATGTTCTTCAAGGTAAATAGCTCAATGGTTGATCATTTTGAGTCCTTCTGGTTTTTCCTCATCACTGAAGCTAAAACTCTCTCTTTGCTTGTAGGTGATTGCTAAGTTCTTGGGACTTTTGTACAGTTACTTGAAAATATCCACTAGCAAAAACATAGTGCCAGATGAAATCAAAGGACGGGAAATTCACCATTCATTCCCAATGACTCTTTTCCAGGTGGAGAAAGTTTTTTCTTTTTTCATTTAAAATGTCATTACCAAACGAAACCGAGTTTATGTCCCAATCAATTGGGATGGGCTAATTCTTTTTTTCCACTGAGCTCTGTCAAGGGCTCTACTTGTTTACTTAGACTTAGTAGACTTGTATCTTTGCGCACTATAGCATCCAATATCAATTTGGGTCTTTCTCTCCCTGTAGCATTACTACCCAAAACTATCCTATCTACTATCAACTACTGCATTAATATAAAATGTCATTGTTCTAGCAAAACTGTCCAAGTAGCAACATGATAATTAGTTTATGCATCTTGATTTTGGATGCTACATAATCGAATTCAAAGAACTGTGGAAATTACAATTTCATGGGGTTCATTAAGACAGGCATTAGAATCTGCTTTGATGAAAATTAGTTGGATCAATATCACTATACTCTATTGCTCTGTTCTTATCTCTAAAGTGGCTGAATCTGATCTGAGACAGAGAGATTGGTAACTTTTGGGCTTTTTGGCTCTCTGTAAGTCTGAGTAATTGTTAATTTGGCTGCTTTACCATGAACTTGGTTTCCAAAAGGAAAAATATTGTAACAAGCTGTATTTTAGTCCGCTGTTCCTTAATTTTAGATTCTTACAAGATGAGTTTGTGAGGTTTCCACCCTATACTATGATGGCTCACAAAACAAGTCCAGTTTCACTGAGTTTGTCGATTTATTTTTGTTCATGAGGCAGATATTTGACAAGTTCTTCTTACAAACTGCAGCCTCATACTGTGCATCTAGACCACAAAACCCTGAAGCTTCTCAAGTTGTGGACATGGCAGTTTGTTGTCGTTCGCCCGATATGCTCCTTTTTTATGATAACATTACAGATTCTTGGAACATATCCCAGTTGGTTGAGCTGGACATTTACTATCATTCTCAACATTTCAGTTTCATTGGCTCTGTATTCGTTGGTGATATTTTACCATGTCTTTGCAAAAGAGTTGGAACCTCACCAGCCTCTTGCAAAGTTCCTGTGCATCAAAGGAATCGTTTTCTTCTGCTTTTGGCAGGTAATTTTTTTTCATCAAATGGTCTAAGAAGCTCTGTTGGAGTGCTTTTAGTTTTAGATTTATTGATTAGTTGAAGATGAGCTAATTTGAGGCGGACCACCTGCTGTCATGGAATACTTGCAAATTGGTGTGTTCAAATGTTTGACTACTTAAATGAAATTGTGCCTCGGTGAAGTTTTTTTTAGGTATGTTAGCGTTTCTGTGTCCCTGTGTTCATGGGTTCTGTGTTTATAGCTGAATCATGAAGTTATTTGTACAATCACTTTCTACCCAGCAAATGGCTACCCGTTCTTATTTCTTAACGAGTTGGAGGAACTAGATAAGATAAGCCTCCTTCCCGACTTAGCATTCGTGGAAGGTAAATTAGAGGCAAGTATGTGAGCTCTTTATATACTTAACAGTTAACTGTAAACTTTCCTGAGCATGAACATCTGTACTAGGCTTGTCGAGGTTACCTAAAAGTAAGAGATGGGTGTGACTTCCTTCTACGCATATAGTCGCAACTCACCACATCATTTTATTTCTTATTGATGTTCACGGATTGCAGTGACTTGGCACCTGCCACTGAAGTTCAATGTGGAAGCAATGGGATTTATAGTTTGGGATTGTTGATAAACTATAGGGTGGCGTTAATGCCACGGGACTTTTTTTTACTGCCACGACTTTTTGCTGATACTTACTATCAAGTGACTCTCTTCTGCTTTAAGCCTTTTAACTATCTTCTTCTCAGAAAAGAGCTGCCACTTGTCCTCTCTCTCTGATCCAGGCCCATTATCCTCTCTGGTTTCTGTCGTTCACCTCTCATTCAAGGATTTCAAGCCCTCCTCTTCTTCTATGGCTGGAGTAGACGACTGGAACGGGACGGATTTGAGGTTGTTGATGTGCTCATGTGCATTACACACCATTACCTGTTTTGCCATTTAACCCAACTCTCTGGATGTTACTGCCGTCTGCCGCTGATCGTGGAATCGAGCACCACCTCCTCACCGATCACTCAATTTCTAGCTTGTATCTAAAGGATATCGAGCATTAAACAAATCGGTCAAACGGTAGAATTTTTTTTGCAAAATCTCGTTATGATTTGAACTTTCAGTCTCTTCGCAATCTCCTTGACTTCCTGCTATATGAGGGAGAGGTTTTTGAGTTGTTTTTTGAATACAGAAATTATGTATAGAATCATTCTCCCTGGTTGTGGTTGTGGTTGTGGCGCAGGGAGACACGAAGAGAGAGAAAAGTGGCTAGAGCAAAGAGAGGACAAGTGGGTAATACTTTTGTGAGAGGAAGAGAGTCACTTGAAGGGCTATAATAGTAAGTACAAATAAAAAGTCGTGGCAGTAAAAAAAAGCCTCGTGGCATTAGCGCTACCCTAAACTATATGCACCTACATGCACGTGTATTGCTCTAGGTTAATTTGAGTATTGAAGTGGTCAACTCTCATTTCAGGGTTACTTTTTATGAATGGGGCATCTTAGTTTAGGCATTCTTGTTTGTCCTTCATCAAGCATTTCTGCATAGATCCGTTTACTTGGTAACTTGTGCCTATAGATAATGGAATTCAGCAAATCCTTCAATGGTTTTTCTCCAAAGCCAATGTTTAAATTAGAACCATACTGAGATCATTATCAATTGTCTATTCAACTGTAACATGTTCTCAGCTCCCTATTTCCAATGAATTCAGTTTTTCGAATATGGTTTTTGGTTACGGGGTTTATCGGAAATGTTTCCGAAAAAAACCAGTTCTAGCAAACAGTTGGCCGACAAAGCTTTCTGAATGCAAAAAATAGCTTCCTCCTCACAAAAAGGACTAGGAACAGGATAAGCCAACCCCGTATCACAAATTTACCAAATTTTTTTTGCTGGAATAAGTCCGACGAAAGAACAAAATGTGCCATTGACATTTCTAGAACAACAATGAACCGTCTCCACAACATAATAGCCTCAAAACTTGTAGTTGTAGCACAAGCCACAATAGACATCACAAACTACTCAACAGTATGATCAAGAATTTGCTGTTATGTTAGATTAGTTGATAAAAAATTTCTCCCAGCACATGTACGCCATTCCTTGTCTATTCCCAATAGTAATGTTCAGCATAACAAGGGAAACCAACTCTATGCCAACACATTTGGCAGGGTATTGGATATTTGGCATCTAGCTGAAGAGAATTCTATACTAGTACACTCGCTTTTCCTTTGTGTATCTTACAGTCAATTATGATTCAATTTGTCCTTCTTGTTGTAGATTAACGGTATTTTGTTACGTCATAATGGTTGGTGTTATGAGTTAATTCTGTTCTGGGTCCACCTAAATGTTAAATCAAATTGCCTTATGAACAAAAATGAAGTTTAGTCAGGACTTTTAGACTCGTAGTTGTATATAGTTATCGCTCACAGTGATGTTTGTTGTGACATATAATGCTGGTTTTCGGTTATGACCAAAGTAGTCTTTCATAATGGCCTAAGTATTATGGACAATGTCATCGGTCTCTTATTTTGTTGGTATACTTTTCGATCAAAATGCTGATCTAGTAGTTGATGGATTTCAAATTGTTGGTTTTCTTTCACTAGATTGTTTCTATATCTTTCTTGCGCCCTTATTTTACTTCTCGTTCCACTCTTCTTGTTATTAAAAGTAGAGCTCTATTTAGTTGAGCATTTTCACCATATGCAGGGGATAATGCTTGAGATTCTTGTCGCGTTGGGGGTCATCAAATCGAATCATTTCTGGTTGGACGTAGAGCACATTGGAGAAGCCATTCAGAATGTCCTGGTGTGTTTGGAGATGGTTGTCTTCTCTGTTCTCCAGCAGTATGCGTACCACGTTGGTCCTTACAGTGGAGATGCCGCGGCAAAAATGAAAGCAACCAAAAAGAATGAATGACGCGACTCTTGAAAACATCTCAAATAGGAGATTCCATTACCAGGCTCATACGTGGATTCGTTATGTTTTTCCATCCCAGGGGCAAGGAGAGAAGTATACTACCAACGCGTTGGTGAATAATACATTAATATGTCTGCGTTCGTGTTTTGATTTTCCTTTTTTCTTTGAAATTGTTGTCGTCGTCGTCGTTGTCATTGTCTGTTATAGTCAATGTTGTACCATTTGTATGGTCAACTACCCAAAGTTTTGGTAATTTTCCACCTCAAGTGTTGTGTCTCAACTTGTCCTTTTGACATAAGCCGCTGGTTATCCAATTAAATTTCTTTTTCATGCAAAGTTCCAATCTTTTTCGTAGTTAATTATAGATTCTTTACTGCTGACCTCTCGTTCAACGTATACAAACTAGTTATACCATGGCTGAAAGAAATTTAGGACTGCCACCGCTGTATATGGTCCGTGCCAGCTCAAAAGTTTTGGAGGCCTAAAACGAACTTTTTTAATGGGGCATTTTGCAAACAAAATTAATCCACACAAAGTCTTCATAAAAAACAATTAAAAAAGATTTAAAATTACAGAAATTTAAATATATTGTTTTTAAAAAACAAACAGTCGTACTTCAAAATCTTTCATTTGAACATTAATCTTTTTGCACTTTTAGCTGCAAAAGTACCAAAGCTTGGAAGTGGACCTAATTCTCGTTTGTAGCAGGCTTAAACAAAAAATAATGGAACCTAACATATATAAAGACCATAAATAGTTTGGGCCCGTATTTTTAACAATTTTTGGGAGCTCAAAATCGTGGCTTCTTTGGCTTATGCTATAAGCCAGCTATGTGTACCGTACACCAGCATCACTATTTTGTATGCTATGTGACTTTCATCACATCAAAATCATATTCTTTGCAAGATATCACTGATTCGGCTGCGAAAAAGCCTACGGACACAGATTTAAACACAGATTTCCACGCATGTAGATGCTATCACATATGAGAGGCTCACAGGTACACTTACCATTGCCACTAGTCAAGGGACTATAATTCGAAAGAACGAAATATTGGATGTGATATGTATCAGCTATATGCTGATTATCCAATGTATACTTTAGCAACTTCAAATAATGGAGGTCAGCTTCAGCTATGATAGCATTATGATGATTGAACTTTTGAACATGGTAGGAAATTCATCATTTCTTTGACCTAGCTAGTTCGTGGCAAGGGTTTAAGGGAAAGCTGATATGGCCTGCATTAGGTCACAACGTGCTTTATAAATATTTTTAAGACTTGGTTTTTTCGGGAGCGGGGCCCTGTAGTCACTACACCATATAGTGAGTAAATCTCGGCTGTCCAAAGTGTTTTGGACGGCCCAAATCTTAAATAAACTGTTCGCTCACAGTTTTTGTAAGATTTGGGCCATCCAAAACAATAATGGATGGCCTAGAGAGTTGCTCACTACGCGCTCCCTGGTTTCCCTTTTTTCAATTGGCCAATTTAGAACGAATTTTAATCAAACAGATTATTACAGGCCAACCAACCTCAAGTAGCTTGGTGTTTTTGTCACTCTGTATTCTGTAATGTTGCACTATACAAACGAGTCAATTTTCGGGGGCCCTAAAGCGGTCGCACTATGGGTTTTTATCTCGGGAGCAGGGGCTTGGACTGGAGTGACTACAGGCCACAGGATGTAGTGAGCAAATCACAAACACAAAGACTCTCCCATAGAAAAGTCTCGTTTTTTTTTCTAAATCTGAACCATTGACTGCTGAATCCAATGGTCACCGTTGCTCACCACCCCTTATAGTGAGTCCCCTCACCACAGGGCCTCTGGTTCCTTTTATCTCAAGCATGCACTGCTTTTTTTCATAAACAAGCTGGCCGGCTGATTACAGATTATTGTTCAAGCCAATTCTATTAAGTTTGGCCTCAATTAATACACTTTGGTAATTATGCCAACTAGCTAAGTCAACTAAGCTAATGATCAAGCACTAATATATATATAGTGGATATGCATTAGGGTAGATTTCCATCATAACACAATCTTAACCCCCCCACTTCAATGAAGTTGAGTAGGCAACAAAATCATATATATGCAAGCAAATAAACGAAAAATCAAATTGAAGGTGACTTGTATATTACTATATTCTTCTTCTTCTTTTTATAACCGAATGTCCGGACTAGCTTACGTGCACCAATATGAATAATTTTTTATGAAGGGTTAATTTCACTAACCTCCCCTGAGGTTTGCATTAATGTCACTGACCTCCCCTCAGTTTTCTGATATTCCACTGCCCTCCCTTGCTTTACAAAATAAATGTCAGATTCCCCCCTTGCCGTTAAAAACGCCTAACGGTGTTAACTTTGATGGCACATTGACGTTAATGCCCTTATACTTAAACTTTACTTTATTCTTTCTTTTTTGAGTGCATATTACATAAAAAATTTGAAAGGAGTGAAAAAATAACTTAATTATTTACTTTTTTCTTGGAACTTTTTTTTCTTTCTCAAAACTAGTTTTTTTTTTTGTTTTTTAGTTCCCATAAGATATGCTTCAACATTTTGATAATAAAAATAAAATTATCAATAATCACCTAAGCCCACTGCCTGCATTTTTTTTTTTACTTTTTTTCGGTTCCTTTTTCTTTTTTCAGATATAAAGCTAACTAGACTCTTTTTTCTTCTCTTCTTTTTTACATGATTTACTTAACCATGCTCTCTCTTTTTTCTTTTTCTTTTTTTATTAGAGTTAATAATGGTCTAAAATATTTGTGCACACTCCTAAAAGGGTGTGCACACCCTTGAGAAATATTTGTTTCTCCTAAAAGGGTGTGCATATTTGTTTCTCTTTTTTTTTCTTTCTTTTTACACCAATTCAAGGATCCCGTTGAGAAAAATAATAGTGTAATTTTTTCCCCCAAAAAAGACTCGTAAATACAATACTTTGATAGGTTTTTTTTTTGTGCAAAATGTTTGTTTCTCCAAAAAGGGTGTGCATATTTATTTTAGACCATTATTAACTCTAATAAAAAAAGAAAAAGAAAAAGAGAGAGAGAGAGAGAGCATGGTTAAGTAAATCATGTAAAAAAGAAGAGAAGAAAAAAGAGTCTAGTTAGCTTTATATCTGAAAAAGAAAAAGGAACCGAAAAAAAGTAAAAAAAAAAATGCAGGCAGTGGGCTTAGGTGATTATTGATAATTTTATTTTTATTATCAAAATGTTGAAGTATATCTTATGGGAACTAAAAAAAAAAACTAGTTTTGAGTTAAAGAAAAAAAAGTTCCAAGAAAAAAGTAAATAATTAAGTTATTTTTTCACTCCTTTCAAAAAATTTATGTAATATGAACTCAAATAAGAAAGAATAAAGTAAAGTTTAAGTTTAAGGGCATTAACGTCAATGCGCCATCAAAGTTAACGCCGTTAGGCGTTTTTAACGGCAAGGGGGGAATCTGACATTTATTTTGTAAAGCAAGGGAGGGCAGTGGAATATCAGAAAACTGAGGGGAGGTCAGTGACATTAATGCAAACCTCAGGGGAGGTTAGTGAAATTAACCCTTTTATGAATAAAATTTATTATTGAATCATTTTTTCTTGATGCGCTACGACACATTACACATTTAGCATTCTATATTTTTCATTCCTTATACCTAACATGCGAAATGCATGTATACCCTACACTCATAATAAATTTCGTATATATGCTACCAAATTGTATAAAAAGAAAAGAAGAATAGTTTAAGTGTTTTTTTTTTTTTGATCGGCAAGAATAGTTTAAGTGTTTACGACGTGTCCTCATATGAGTCGTATCTATATATATATCTAACTTTCGGACACATATTCTAAATCTCAAAAAATCTGAATTTAGAAATACTTGTTTGTTTATAATTAAACGAACACCTGCACATGTACGATACTATATATACCTTAAACAATGTACTACTACGTGTACAACACAGTCACCTTTGGTCTTACCGTCACCCAGCATGCTGTGGCCTGCTCATTGATCATCAGAGATATTCATTTTAGCCTTATTTTTTTTTTTTTTTTTTTTTTGAACCAGTCAAGAAGTATTATAGAAAAAACTCAAGACAAATCCTTGGACAATACAGACTCAAACTCAGTTGAATGACAACCTGAGGAAAGAACAAGATTCCTGTCTATACAACTCTTCGCTAACCAGTGAGCCGCTCTATTACACTCCCTTCTACACCAACGGAAAGACCATTGTCTAGTCTTCGCCCAGGTTCGAATGTCCTCCACGATTGCAGCGATACCCCACGGGCAATCTCCATCATTCACCACATAATTAACCAAGTCTTTGCAGTCAGATTCAAAAAGAACCTCCTCAAGATTACTCTCCTTTGCCACTACACACGCGATGCGTAAGGCCCAAGCTTCTATTGCAAGAGCAGAATCCACCGTGACCTTGCCACAACGCCACCATTGAGCTGATCCACCACTATCCCTAGCAACAATGCCAAAGGCAGCCAAGCTGCGGGAGGATTTGAAGGCTCCATCCGTATTGACTTTAACCCAAGAAGGGGGGGGAGGTTCCCACTTCAACACCCCAATTGGTCTCACAGGATCACCAATCTTTCTTTCATACGCCGCTGAAAGATAGTCTTTGTTTGCCGAAAAAGCTTGCTCAATTACCTCTTCCGGCATGGGTAGTTTATGGCTGAAGATGAAGTTGTTTCTGGCCTTCCATATAGCCCAGCATATCTGGAAAATTTCTCCCACATCCTCTTTCCTAGATTCCTTTGCTAACTCCCCACACAACAAGTCTTCTACCCATCTGTCCACAGCTTCCACTTCCTTTTGTAACACCCAAAATCCTTTATTACTTCCAAACCATACAGCTTTGCTCCATGGACAATGGAACAAGAGGTGCTCAATTGTTTCACTAGTTGTTCCACAAATTGGGCAAGTAGGATTAGTCCCACACCTTCTCTTCACAAGATTATCTCTACAAGCAACCCAATTTCTAAGAACTCTCCATATAAACATTCGAATTTTAGGTAAAGTAGGAATACACCATAGTTTTTTCCACATAGAGCTCGAAGGAACATAAGAACAAGAGGGTTTTGATGAATTTACCTTGGTCAATTTGGACCTCTGTTGCACATAGCCCGACTTCACCGTGTATGCACCAAAATTGTTGTGTTTCCATATTAATTTGTCCTTACCTCCTGCCGTGGAAATAGGAATTTTGCACACTTCAGTAACCTGAGTCTCCGAAATGCAATGTTTGAGCATCTCTACATTCCAGCTTCTCGTATTGGGCTTAATGAATTCCTCTACCGTCATATCACTGCACTGGATATTAGGAAGGGGAGACACCATTCCCCCTTGGATTCCAGGAACCCACCTGTCCGCCCAGAACTGAATTAGCTCGCCATTACCCACATTCCACATCATTCCTTCTTTAATCAAACTACTTCCTTCCAAGAGGCTAGACCATACCCACGACGGTTAGGACCTCTTACGGCTTCCCTCCAGGGCTTATTAGGAAAATACAATCCTTTTAAGACCCTTGCCCATAACGAATTGGGACAATTAACCATCCGCCAAAATTGCTTAGCTAATAAGGCTATGTTGAAAGCCTCAAAATCTTTGAATCCCAGCCCCCCTACAGACTTTGGTTCCGTAAGTTTGTACCAGGCTCCCCAATGCAACTTCTTACCTTTTTCTGAACTTCCCCACCAAAAGTTGCTAATCACAGAATTTAAACAATTACAAATCGATATAGGTAACTTGAAGCACATCATAGTATATAGAGGGATGGATTGTAAGACCGATTTAATCAGGACCTCTTTACCAGCGTGATTCAAGTGAAGGTTACCCCATCCTTGAGTTTTGCGCATAATCCTATCTTTGAGAAATCCCAGAGCTTCTCTTTTCGATTTTCCCCAGTAGACTGGAAGTCCCAAGTATTGGGCCGACTCTCCCATTTCCTCCATCCCCAAAATATTCTTGATCTCCCCTCTAGTGGCCTCCTTTGTGTTAGTCGAAAAACAGAGGCTAGATTTGTGAATGTTAAGTGAAAGTCCAGAGGCCTCACTGAAATTCTCCATCAGATTATTTATGTTCTTGTTCTTTCAATTTTATTCCTCGTAGTCGTAATAGGATGGCTTATGTTATAGCCAAGTATGCATTTTTTATTGAGCTCCCAAAAACTTTGTTTGGTGATTTTCCAAATTGGGTTTAGCGGATGCTTGGTTGGATGTTATTCATTTGATGAGTTGATTAATACAGATTGAAAAATAAATAAATAAATAAAAATCTCTAGTATGATGACTTAATCCATGGTTGCGATTTATAAAAGGAAACTATTGCTAACTCGTTCGAATTTAATTTTGGTAAATAAATTATCGACTTAAGATTAGGCAGGTCTACGGATCGGTTTTGGGCGGATCAAGTTGGTTTTCAAACCGATCCGCTCATCACAGATTGTCGTTTTCTCCATCTGCACCATTCCATGAGTGAGGTACGGTTGGGTTGGTTAGGTTGCAGATTGGGCGGATAAGGAGAGTGGAGAAGGGCTATTGGATGGATCGGACGGGTTGAACCCGAATCGAATCCGTCAAAATTAGAATATTACAATCCGCTTCCAACCGTAACATACATCGAATGGATTCACGGACGAACCAATTACTGAAGAGGAAAATGACCATGATTGATTTGACTAATGGGGCATAACTGGGTAAGCGGCAAAACTAAAAGTTGAGTGGCACGAGGACAAATGAAAAACTATGAGACAATACACTCTATGGTAATGTGATTTACTGTTGTCGACAGATTAGCGCCATGAAGTGACGTAATCGTAAATAGTAGTACTACATTATAGCCAATGTGGGGACGCTTTTGTGCAGCTTGTGCACAACAGCTGATGTGCCAGAATCACAACCGTCCACAAGTGTTTTCAACAGTTCGGATTGAAAACAAACCAATGGCGCTTAGTTAACTATTCGCGCAAATAATTTGTTTGAAATCTGGGCCGCCCATCCAGACAAAGGACGGCCTGGATTCTGCGCAACAACTGCTGTGCAGGCTGTGCACAGTAGCGTCCCCGCGTCCTTTTTTTTAATACCCTGATTATTTTAGGTTTTGATTTTCTACCGCAAGACTTATATTAATAAGGCTTCACTTTCAATCACGTAAATTAATTTATTAAAAAGTTTCTATTTTAAATTTTCATGCATTGCCAACTATTTCGTTGTATATAATGTATAATGAGAGCGACTTCAAATCTCTTCAACTAAGTTCCAACCTAATCAATTGTTACCTCATTAACTGATACTTTCATCAGTATCCAACAACTCTCTCTCTCTCTCTCTCCCCATTTGTTTATCCTATTTCAAGATACGTCGCTTAAAAATCGTTTGTATCTTATAATTTAGAATATCTTATACAATTTAAAAAAAAAAATTGTAATAGAATTAATTAATCATCAAACAAGGAGTATCTTTTTTTGGGGGAAAAGTCTATATTGTTCTGAAATAGTAAACGTGGAGAAATAAATTGGGACGGAAGAGTATGTCATTCGTGTGTATGTGAACCAAATTTTGGCTCAACCAACTTAGTTTATAGGCAAATTAAGTTTGGAACCTTGATATATACGAAATGTTATTCTAATACCCCGATTATTTTAGGTTTTGATTTTTTACCGCAAGATTTATATTAATAAGGCTTCACTTTCAATCACGTAAATTAATTTATCAAAAAGTTTCTATTTTAATTTTTCATGCATTGCCAACTATTTCGTTGTATATAATGTATAATGAGAGCGACTTCAAATCTCTTCAACTAAGTTCCAACCTAATCAATTGTTACCTCATTAACCGATACTTTCATCAGTATCCAACAACTCTCTCTCTCTCTCTCTCCCCCATTTGTTTATCCTATTTCAAGATACGTCGCTTAAAAATCGTTTGTATCTTATAATTTAGAATATCTTATACAATTTTTTTTTTAAAAAAAATTGTAATAGAATTAATTAATCATCAAACAAGGAGTATCTTTTTTTTTGGGGAAAAGTCTATATTGTTCTGAAATAGTAAACGTGGAGAAATAAATTGGGACGGAGGAGTATGTCATTCGTGTACGTATGTGAACCAAATTTTGGCTCAACCAACTTAGTTTATAGGCAAATTAAGTTTGACAATTAAGTTTGGAACCTTGATATATACGAAATGTTACTCTTTTTTTCCCTACCAGTTCCATTTCCAAAACCTACCAAATACGCAAACTCCAATTATTTTATTGGAAATTATTTTCCTATCCCATCTTATGATACAAATAGAAAACAAATAAGTATTTTCTCCATCTTAGACTGCATTCTTTTTTCGAAAACCATGTCATTTTTTATCAGAAAAATAAAATACTTAAGCATATAATTATTTTAATCTTATTCACACCAATGAAAAAAATTAATTGAGATCTTTAAATTGGTTCGAAAAAACTAAACCTCAAATCTTATTTCTTGTATATCTCAAGGTGTTTCGGACCAGCCTATATCCATCTCGCCTAATTCTTAGGAGACCAATCCCACCATCATGTAATGGGCTTTTGCATTCATAGCCGGGGCAAAGTTCTTGCAGTACTTTCTCCTCAAATTGAGTAGCAATTAGAGTGGTAGACACTATGTACTTTCATGACTAAGGTTCAAACCTTACAAGCTACAACTAATAATAGTAACCAAATTCAAACCTCACTAACAATACTAAGGGTGTTCCATTAACGAAAAAACAGTTTTTTTCCAAAACCAAGAAAGGTTATTCTCTCACAATACATCACGCAAAAAATCAGTTTATTCTAAAAACACCATTAGTGAAACACCCCCTTAACTTTCGTTGAGAAATACTCCTAAAAAGAGTACTTTCTCCTCAAATCTCCAATGCTTCCCTTTCTATCCTGGACAATCCACTTCATAAGAAAATCCCACAACTAAGATGAAAATTGATTCTCTCTTGCTCAGGCACCATTTTCAACTTATTTTTTCATTTTCAAGAAAATTTTTCCCTAGAACTAGACTTTAGTGCATGGCTTTAGCCTTTAGGCATTCCTAACCTTTACGTCAAGTTTGAGGTTAAACTCCTTCAAGTCACCTGAAGGTGAAGGTTATAAATTTTTAAAACTTCCCATTATATATTATGAAGAGAGAGAGAGAGAGAGAGAGAGAGAGAGAGAGAGAGGTGGAGGGAGGCTGCTCCAATAAAGTATAGGAAGGTGTGGACTGTGGAGGTCTTTCAATTGGACTTTTTAATCTCAAAGCTTTGTTCTCTTCTCTTTGGATACACACGTTTCATGCCAAGTGGAGGTATTTCAATTGGTCTTTCTTTTTTATAGTCTCAGAAGCTCTGTTACACATACGCGCATGAAAAAAGAGACTTTTAAGTTCTCGTTGGCCGTTTTTGCTCTCTCTCTCTCTTCTCTCTCATACACTCCGCCAATCAGTTTCTCCAGCAGGCAGAGGAAAAGAAGATAGACCATGAACCAGAAGGCCGGCGTTTCCAAAGAGCTTAATGCCAAGCATCGAAAGGTACCCCTTTTTGCACCGGAAATCTTTATGGTTGGTTTTGTTATGACATATGCTAATAACCACATACAACTGAAATACTTATGGGTTTTTGTGAAAGAAGCTTACTCTTTTTTCCTGGGTTCAATTCCTATTGCCTTGAACTCTAATCAATATATCCAATCAAGTTATCGACACCCAAATATCCTTTGGTTTAGTACTGATTGCAGAGAACTGGGTTTGTTCAGGCTGTGATGTTCGTTCAAAATCGTATTTTGAGATAAAGAAGAAGAAGAACAATAGATTGTCGGGTTCTCTTGCTAATTTCCTTTCTGTTCCTTCTTTTGGTTTTGTTTCGTGTGGTAGTAAAAAATCTCCGAAATTATTACTGATTGGTATTTGGTCATCACCCACAAATTGTTTGTTGAAATGCTTACTTGGTCGTAAATGGGTCACCCACCTCCCTCCTTATTTGAATACATGGATTAGGTTGCTATCCATAAGCGTGATTAGGTGTCAGAAGTATTTGGTGATGCTTTGATATCTGGCATAAGGCCTCACCTCTTAGGCCCCGATTGGCTGGGGGTTAAGGAGGGGTATAAGTTATACTCCCTATTTTTATCCCGGTCCCACGTCTTTAACCATGGTTTGGGAACCAAAAGAGAACCCGGATAAAATTATACCCCTACCCAAATAATACCCCTTCCCCTCACTAAATAATAACACCCCCCCTTATTAATTTATCCCCACTTATACCCCTGCCAATTTACCAATATAACCCCCGTTATACCCCTGCCTTACCCCTCCCTCCCTCTCGTTACTGTATGGCAAACCGAATTGCACTGTAAAATATTTTATGAACTCTTGCCATTTCCTTCGGATAAAAAAATGAAGTACTTTTGCGCATGATTTTTTCATTTTTTTTACACCACATTAAACTACAAATTGAGATCTTTAATTTGATACAAAAAAATTTAAATTTTTTTATACTTGAGAATTTGACATTGTTGGCTTGCTTTGCAATATCCTTTGGATAAAAAAATAAAGTATTTTCACATTAAATTTTTTACTTTTTTTTTGCACCAAATTAAACTACAAATTGAGATCTTTAATTTGATACAAAAAAAATTAAAATTTTTTATACTTTAGAATTTGACATTGTTGGGGAATAACATAAAAATTACTAATTAGTTATTATTAAAAACGTATAATTAGAAAGGAAAAAAAAAGCAAAAAATTAAACATTGAAATATTATTAAAATGAATAATAAAAAATAAAAACTAAATATTTTAATTTTAGATATAACTAATAAAATGAATTATTTATTGAAAAGTATAATTAATTTAATTAGTATTGTGTTTATGTATTTATTTTATCATAAAATCTAATATGACTGTACAAGGGCAAATAAGTCATTTATCAAGTTTTTACATCATCCACCCAACTTTATCCCCCTTTATCACAAATTCATCCAAATTATATACTATTTAATCCCCCTTCATAAATGTCACATCACTGTGGGTCCACCCTTACTAAATAATACCCTTTTTACTATCTTATCCCCCCTTACTATTTAATCCCACCCCACCAAAACCTATCCCGCATCCAATCGGGGCCTTAGTTGTGAGTTGTAACCGGTGTAAAGCATATTGGTGGCCTGATTTTATTGCTTAATCATACACACAGCTGTATGTTGTGTTAAATGATTGAGGATCTTTTTTCATTTTTGGTTTATAGCCGAAAGATTTTTGTTCTCCTGTTTTTGTACGTCACTGACAGAGTGACAGATGTATAAGCTTTTTGAATCACTTACACAGTGTTTAGCGGATGGGATGATTTTAGGATGGAATGGGACATCATGAATTTGCTTCCAATGGAATGACCGTTCTAGTGAATTGTTAAATTACGATTCATCATGTAATGTGAATTTATTCATCATGTAATATGATTCATCATGTTTCTAGTCTCAGATCCTTTTAATCTTTGTAATTCGTTTCCAAAGATTAATAAATTCTTTGCTTAGCAAAAAAGAAAAAAAAAATGTGAAGGAACCTAACAATGGAATAAGCATTCAAAAGGAATGACAGCTCCATGCCAAATCCAACCTTCATTCTAGTAAACCAAACTCTGGCTAAAAGAAACAAGAAGAAGAAGAATATCCATGTAATTCCCTACATGGGTGTTGATCCGCTTCCTTCTTTGAGTTAATCTGGCTGAATGGACCCAATTCGTACTTTATTCTCTCAATACCTTAAGTCTACAAGAGCAACAACCAATTATTGCTTTACAATCCATACACCAGCAGAAGGCGCTCGATGCCTAAGTCTGTATAATAGAGAATGTACAAAGCCCTTCTGGCTAGAATTGCCGAAATCGGATTCACGCATGGGAGGATGTGGCTCCAGTTATTCGGTTTGGCCTAAGTTTGTCTCTTTTTTTGAAAATGGAGAAAGTACAGAGCTCAAGTAAATTAATACCGGCATACCTCTTTTAGGGTATATTGTGTGCCTTTTACAAGGAGACTATACTTGCATGCCAAAGGGTGTCATTCGTTAACATTTATCCAAATAACGTCATGCATGACGGATCGAGTGCCACGTAGTCAGCCTCCCCTGTCACCCACGTGGAGCCAAGCTAGCTGTTGAGTCACCTCGGGTCGGACAAATACCAACCTAGCTTGGTCCCAAAACAGGGCTCACAAGTTCCAGGCCTCCACGCCCATTCCAGTGGGATGTCCCATGTGCGAATCTTGTGTGTGGGCTGGAGAGAATCGGAGACAGACCTAACATTTGGATGTATACACAAAGTGGTTCCTCTCAGATGCACAACTTGCGAAGTTCTTCTGTTTCTACTTTCTACATGGTGATGCACTAACTGTATCCTATCTAAATCCTGTTTTTGAAGTTATTACTTCGTCTAATTCTCATCGTTTTCCTATGGTTGTCACATTTCATTAGCGATAGCGGAGAATATAAACGGGAGATACAATCAAAGTTGATGCGAAGAGATGCCTAATAGTCACCACTTCCAAAAATATTGTCAATTGTTCATTGGAGAATGAACACTTATGTAATTGTCAATTGTATCACTATAAATATTTAGTAAAGATACACGAACTATATCCTATCTTTCTTTCTTTATTTTTTGGATCGGCTATCCTATTTGCCTTATGTTTCCAAACTTATGACTTCCTCTCATTTTCATCATTCTCCTATGGCTGTCATCTTTTAGTAGTTTTAGCCGGAGAATATGGATGGAGAGATAATAGTATCTGAAAATTGGTCAATTATCCATAAATGAGGAGTGATTGATGATGTTACACGCCGTGGTGTTTGGTTTGCCTAATGATGCAGGGAAGGAATGAAATGCTCAGTCTGTCAGTCATTGGTCTCCTAATTGGATTGCCATTCACCAAAATTTGTGATCAAGTTATTCCATTTGCAATGTGCATTCTATCAATTGTAGCAAATCAAACACCCGGAACAAGTATTTCAAGGGCATGAATGACATTGCAGCTTCTTTCCAGTCAACCAAACACAACACATTAGTGTGAGACGGAGAGAGAAATAGGGGGAGTGTAGCAAGAGTTTTTTTGCAGTGCTAAGATTCCTATTATGTTGAGGGAAAAGTTATCGAATGCTTTAAGACTTGCTTTCATATATGGAACCCAATGTTGGGTTTCATGTTCTATGGGAAGTTGGGAACTCTTTACCTCAATCCTTTCTTTGGGATTCTCATGGGCGTTTGAACTTTGATATCCTCCTGAACTGAGAAACATTTTGTATGTGGTATTGAAGAATTAGTTAACTGGGCTTTCCTTTCACCATAATCTAGAAATTCAATTTTTGTCCCACTAGTCAACTTCATATTTGTCTATGTTTTTCTGCTATGGGAATATTACCCTTTTGGTGTTTTGAGTTGCAGATATTGGATGGGCTTCTTAAATTACCAGAGAACAGAGAATGCGCTGACTGCAAAAGCAAGTAGGTATCTTGGAGCAATAATGTATATATGAAACAATGGGGTCAATATTGCTGTATCTCTTAGACCACGCTTGGATTCCTCTTACTGTGACTTGTTTCAATGCAGAGGACCAAGATGGGCTAGTGTGAACCTTGGAATCTTCATTTGCATGCAATGTTCTGGGGTTCACAGAAGTCTTGGAGTACACATATCAAAGGTGCGTAGTTCCTCTCATTATAGTTTTTTTTTTCTTCCCGTTTCTGGGTATGCTCAATTATCATTTCTTTCGGACCAAAAATACCAGAATTTTCATGAAAGCGCTCTCTTTCAATCTCCAAAGTGCTGTAGTTAAATGTTAAGTAGGTTTCAAATTTACATTTTCATCTGTGCTGTGTCATGCTTGGCTAATTCCTTTTGATTTTGCTACAGGTAAGATCAGCCACACTGGACACATGGCTTCCAGATCAGATTGCATATAGTCAATGTGAGCACTACTTTTACTTTTGGAAAAACCAATGATATCAAATGAGTTTTAAGAATAAGAAGCACAGAAGTGGTGCACAAAACCATTGATTGTGATAATTTAATTTTGGTTCCTTTCAGCTATGGGAAATGTGAAATCAAATAGCTATTGGGAAGCTGAGCTGCCTCCCAATTACAACAGAGTTGGAATCGAGAATTTCATTCGTGCAAAGTATGACATCTTCGGTTGATCAATGTCAAACTGTATTATTTATCTGTAATTCTAAGTTTGGTGGTACATTGCCCGGTTCTGGCCTTAAGGGTGTTAACACAACCTTTACAATTCATCTTAATCTGTTAGGTACGTAGACAAGAAATGGATTCAAAGAGATGGAAAACCAAAATCACTATCTCCGGTTCATAAAGAGAGGTCGCCAGTCTATACACCTGCTCCGCAGAAATTACAATCTCCTGTTCATGAAGAGAGGCCGCCAGTCTATACA
Source organism: Vaccinium vitis-idaea (assembly GCA_963854785.1). Lineage (NCBI taxonomy): Eukaryota > Viridiplantae > Streptophyta > Magnoliopsida > Ericales > Ericaceae > Vaccinium > Vaccinium vitis-idaea. Next base: position 23,163,993 of record OY978216.1, on the reverse strand, counting down.
CCTGCTCTGCAGAAATTACAATCTCCTGTTCATGAAGAGAAGCCGCCAGTCTATACAACTGGTCCTCAGATAAATAACGGAGCAAAAATTAAACAGTCTAATGAAGAAAGAAAAGGGCCTACCCTGCCAAATCCAAGTGGAAGTATGACGGCTTCAAAAAGCAATGGTCCTGTTTCACTTAAAGTACCTGAGCAAGTAAATGCTTTTACTTTAAACTTATTTGGTCGGTAATGCGTTATTGATCATAAAATCTGTCAGTGTACTCGAAAATCTTGTCACAAATATTCTCTCTTTTGATGTGTAAAACAACTGTTATCACATGATGACTACTTAGAAATTCCACATGCAATCTGAGTTAATGATGTCGGTTTAACGGGAGATAATAGAATCACAACTAGGTGTCTGAAATTAATTTTTTCCCAAACTCGTTATGTTGATAGATAGGGATAATGTCACAATTACTTGCTTTCATAAAAATTCAGTTGGGATACTGAGAGCTATGATTCGATAGAAAAGTAAAACTTTCACCTAAAGAGTATTGCTATGGTGGTGTTTACTTTCAAGTCATTTAAGTTGAGAGTTTGAAGACTTATATTTGAATGGGTTGTTTGCTTCAATTAACTTCATTAATCCGTTAGAAAATGAGATTATAGGAAGCTTCTGATGTGTCGAACCTGATGAACAGGTTACTCCTGATGCAAAAACACAAAAAGTCCATCAGAAATTAGAAACTGCAGTCCCAAAGACTAATGCTATGCCTGTTCCTTCAGCATCCAAGGTTGATTATGCCACTGATCTTTTCAACTTGCTGTCGATGAATGATTCCAGTGAAAACAAGTCCAAGCCCTCTACAGCTAACGATAGTACAACAACGGGAATCCAATGTATGCTCCCTTTCGGTTCCTCAACAATTGTCCAACTCTGGATTTGAATTCCTATTTCCACAGTTAAAATTTTCCTTGAAATCCGTGCTTTGCAGCTGCTGAAAGAACATCAACACATGTGGAAAGTGTTCCCTCAAAATCACTTGAAACCAAGAACCAATTTGATTCTGGAATTGAGGAATTAGTTAGAGATTTAAAGTGGGTCACACCACCCAGTTCTGATAAACCTGCCAAAGACGTGGAGAATGGCATTATGAATCTCGTTGAGAAGGTATGTACAATAACTTTGTCGATCAGGGCCTTATAATTTGATTGAAAGGGGGAAGGGAGGTGGGACAAAGTCATAACCCTGATAGGAGTAGTTTTCTGTGTCTTAACATACAAAACAAGGCAAACATCTCTAAGGGCCTGTTTGGTTAGCCAGATAAGACACGGGAATTATTATGGGTTTGAATGTGGAAATTAGTGAAGAGATTACAAGTCGGCAAATTGCCCACAATATGGAATAACATTACTTTGGTGGATATGGTATTAGCAATAACTTCACTATCATTCTGCTATGATAACTCATAAGAGGGGACTACATATGTTTTCATCAGTAATCCGACCAATTGTTAACATAGCCTATGGTTTCTGGCTTTAATTTGTGCTTTTGCTTTTCTACAGCCAAGTATGGTGTCTCCATTTTCTATCCCTCAACAATACCATGGAGCTCTAGCCCAACAACAGTCCTTTCTCACGGCTACTGGACCAATGTCTTTTCCGGGTCCCCAACCATTTTACAGGGGTATGTATCAGCATGGCCCCATTAATGGTGTACGCTTCCCCTCTCAGGTAATGCCTACGGCTCATCTACAAAACAATATGCAGGTAAGGATCGTAAAATTGTTACAGTGAATTTTTGCCCATCAAAGTTCAATCTCTTATATTGTTGGCTTGTTGCTATTTTCTCGAGGAAGATGGGATATTTTCAACCTTCATTTCCCGCAAGGACTGTTGCTACTCCTTATCTAACAACCAGGTACATAGTACATGCTCACGTTGAATTTCATTGTGTTCTTTGTTATTGGTATTTTTGTTACCCCACAAAGTTCATTGTTGGAGGTAGGTCTAGTTTTCCACATTTTCATCAAAACCAAACTGAACAAGCCCGTTTTTGGACCAAATGAAGTCTCTTTTGCCATTTCTCTTGAGCAAGAAGTCGTGAAAATCATAATACTCCATATCTGGCTATAAACTTGTTTGATTTGCTCTCTTCTTTAAATGCTCGTATGAGCTTCTGTTCATTTAAGGGGCAAACCGAGATAAAAATAGGAATTAAAAGATAGTGTGTTCTAGTTTCGGAAAGTCTCAGACAATGTATCACTCCAGATTTCTGCATATATCACATGCTTAAGTTGGTGGGATGTGGAAAGCCGGAAGTGTCAAAACTATGTTAAACTGTTATCTCTCTTAGTCTTAGCTGTTCAGTACAGTCATTTAACACGAAACAGATCCAGGAATGTAAAGGTACTAAGTTGTTACTTCATTTTCCATTGCTTTTCCCTGTTGTTTTCTTTTTCCATCGCAATGTAACCCCAAATCAGAAGTCAAAACACAACATTGGTGCGCTTAACATTTCAAAATTGCCCAAAAGTGCTAGGGACACGGACATCCAAGAAAAGATGTGTCTGGAGCCGTCAGATGCATGTGGGGTTCCATAAATGCACTATGGAACGACATACATTGGATGGTTCTGGACACATTTGTTCCAAATTAACATCTGCGTAACAGTGTTAAGAACTGCCACAGTATCGGAATTACCATTGTATAGATCTCAGACTATGGCATGTTTGCAGCCTGTATACCCCAAGGCCAGTAACCCCAAATAGCCATATGACAAACTACAGAGGGAATGCACCGCCTTCGTCAAGGGTTAATCCAGCTCCATCATCTAATATTCCAGCTCAATCAGGATCAAGAGATTATGATCTTTCGTCATTAGCACAGGGTATGTTTACCAACCATTGAGACATAGCATGAGTAGGAAAAATTTAGATTTACAGGGAAAATAGTGTTTGGAATTGTATTCTTATTTATTGGAAGCTTTCAGCTTTGTGATCAGTTTGGCATTCAGGTGGGTTTCTCATTTGTATAGTTATAGGCATTTTCTTTTAGTAAAGTGCTTCCCATTTTTCTTTGCCAATTCTGGTTCTGGGTTTATTTTACCTTTTCACTATTTTTATGTTGATTTTGTTATTTTGATCGCGGGTAATTTCACACGGCACTGTTGAAAAACATCTTTCCAAAAAAAAAAAGGAACAAAATACCTATACTTATCTCGGCCACTTCAAACCACCTTATGTTGGGTTGGTGCGACTTGAATTCCCGACTTTATAGATGGAGGTGCTCCAAGGAGAGCGAGCTATCCCTCAACATCTCTTTCATATCATATAATAAGCCAACCGTTTTGAGTGGTTGGTATGAATCTATGATGAAATATCTAGGTAATTAATTTTGGCACTCCACTTTTTCATAACCACACTCCAATATTTTCTTTCAATGTTCAAATACAAATAACATTGACACTAAAAAAACAAAAATTAGAGTGCGACTATCACAAAATGGAGTGCCAAAATGATTTCCCAATATCTACCCGTTATTTCAAAAATTTAAAATACCACAGTGTACTTTACACGATGCATAACTCTGAAATATTGGCATTCCAGATATACTCTACATAATGTACCAATCATTTAGGATCGCATTGCAAAAATACTCTTGACGATTGAGAGAGAGAACTAATGGGCAAATTCAGTATTTTGAAAAACTTGTGTCGCGCCCGGGATTTCGACTCGAGGGATCCATGGTTAGAAGGAGCATATATTAGGTAAGATAAACATAGTTCTGGCATACAAAATCCCTTGATTATCAGAATGCACAAAAAAAAATGATTTGCGGCATTGCAAATGAACGACAAATACGATTTTCAAATTTCACTATGACAGGATAATCTGGGGGGAAATTTTAAAATAGTCCCCAAACTTTGACCTCAATATCTAACAGAAATCTATACCTTTGTAAAATTTCAATTCAACACAAACTATTGAACTATTAATCAATTTGGCCCTTAAAATGTTTAGATCTGTCAAACATAGTTCTGGCATACAAAATCCCTTTTCTCTTCTTCCTGGCAACCACCACACACCTCCACTAAGCCCGTCCATAGCCCCTTTTCCAATCCTAGTCCACCGAAATCTTAATCATTGTGAGCTAATGCACTACAAGGTGTAGAGTACCTTGATACGCTCAACCGAGATCTTATCATTGTGATCTAAAAGTTCACTTCGTAGGGTTAGCAAAACACTACAATTCTGCTAAAAATTCAAGTTATTCGAACTTTAATAACCACATAATAAAGACAATTTTGTATCAGAGTTTATTTTTTTAAATTCTACTGGCCCTTCATTTTTGTAAAATGAATTTTTTTTTATAGTAATTCTCCAATAATATCCGATCAATTTTATTTTCTCTGTGGATGATTTACTCAACAAACTCTAACTACAAATTGAACGGTTCCGAAAACGGATCATCTACTTAACAACAAGCTATACTGGGCCTTAGGACACAGTAGGCCCATCACCTTTCAAAACTAGCCTTCCTCATCCTTTTGGGAAGGTTCAAAGAAGAAAACTATATAACGACCGACTTCAACGGTGGTGGCTTAGGATAAAGCCAGCCATGCAGGATATACCAAGAGAAGATTCCAACCCCATGCACTGAACGACATCTGGCAATCAGCTAACAAATTGACGGTGCTCATTATCCATACACTATGCATATAACATAGTCTATGCACAACCATATAGTGTTTCGGAGTACTTCAGCACTACACATTTATGGGGTTCATACAGTTAGTCATTGTTTCCGCTTTCCGTAGAGGAGGAATATGTGGTGTAGAAGTGTCTTAATTTAAGCATCACGTGATTGTGTTTTGGGAACACTAAATAATTAGACAAGAGAGGGAGAGTAATTATTTAGTAGTCTCGTAGCACAACCATATAGTGTTTCGGAGCACTTCAATGCCACAAATTTACGGGATTTATACAGTTAGTTGTGTGGTTTCCACTTCCCACAAAGGAATATGTGATGTGAAAGTGTCTTAATTTAAGCATCACGTGACTGTGTTTCGGGAACACTGAAAAATTAGACGAGAGAGGGATAGTGGGAGACCTTGACCATTACCAACACTAGAAAAAGATTAGTTGTTCGTCAAATTAACACACACGCCAATGCACATTTCCAGCCACCATGACCACCGTCCATAACTGAGGAACATTCAAAAGACAAGGAATCAGCCACTTTGCAGTTGGAAAAAATAATTGCAATTTTCAACTGTGGAACCCACCAGGCCCACCACCAGTTTTAGATTGACCACCCGAGCCGATCAACTTGAAGGCTATAGGACTCGCCCAAAAGTTTTCTTTTTTTTTTTTTTTGATCGGCCAAAAATTTATTATTGAAATCTTGATTTTTGACAAAGGGTACGTCACGATGGGGGAGGGGGGAGGGTACTCCAGCCACGGGTTGAAAAAATTAAAACACCTGATGGGACAAGGCCAAAAACACCTGAGGGCCAAATCCAGAACACCTAAAAGCCTAAGCTTAAACAGGCCAAACCAAATATTACTACAATGAAGCTAGTCCAAACACCTAAGGCTAGTCCAAACAGCTTCTTGGATGCTTAAGGGGATCTGCGAACAGCCAAAACGGACCTGTCAATAACAGTTTCCATGCTTGATCCCCAAGCATTGGAAAAAGACAAAGAACACCCTTGCACCAATCACGGTGGAGTGGTGGTTATGTGGGGTGGGGGTTGAAAAGTAACAAACTTAACGACCTATCCTTTGAATGGGGCCCAAACCCCATTATCCAAAGGCCAAATCTTTGCCAGCTCTATGGATTAACGATTAAGGAAGCTTCACAATGCACCTAGCTAGGGTTAGTATTGGAGTAGTGATGATGCCTTATCTTCTTTCTTGGACATGCAGTACTAGCACCGACTGAAGAAAACATGCACAACATGTCAACATGAATATTCAAGTCAATGTGTAGTAGAGGTTATATATATATATATATAAATCGTGTTCGGACCAGCTCACGCACAAAGATTAATTTGGGAGGCCAATCCATCATCAAGTATCGAGGGCCAGATTAAAGCCAGAGTAAAACGTCATATAAACAGAGTCCGTAAGAGTTGGTAGTAACTAAAAAGTTTTAAATATAAGGATTTAGAATTAACCTTAGGCCATGACCACCGAGCCAATCCTTCAGTTTTCAAACTTCGGGGACTTGTTGACGTACTAGATAAAGTCATGGACGTGGACAAATATATGAAATCTGTTATTATATGTGTACATATATTATGTGAATAAGATACTAGATTTTGTTGGATACAGGAGCCTGCTCGACTGCTGCGCAATTTTTGGGATCGATCCTAGTTTTAAAATTATGATCGAAACCGTTCATTTTGTAGAGCACGTTACGTCAAACGGTTATGGCAAAGGAATGCCCAACGACCCTCTCTGTCACTTTAATAGCAGTGTAGGGGTGGTTATTTTGGGTGTTGAAAAGTACCAACGGTCTATCCTCTGAATGGGGCCCATAGACCCATTATCCAAATCTTGCCCCCCAAATGAACTGTGGAAGCTTCACCTTGTCTTATCTTCTTGGACAGTTGGACCGTCGACCGACTTTGTTACCTACACGAATATCCCTAGTCAATTTGTCGAGTTTAAAGTCCAAAATTCATACCATGTAGAAAAGGCATTAACAATTATAAATGTCACCCTGAAGTTCCAAAAAATTAATAAAGGAGAATGCTAATCTAGGTGATGGCTAATATATAAAAGGTATATCAATATTTAGAAAAGTATTTTGAGATCCGTGAAACGTGAAATGTGTTTTGAAAATTCTAACTTATTTGGGCATTTCATGCATATATATGGCAATTGGGGCAGTGATTAGAAAGGACCGCGGTGGTGAACACAGAATTTGTACATAGTTGGGGCCGAACCATATGTGTTCCTACATTGATAGCAAAAAGTATATTTCATAAATATGTATTGTTACTACATGTTATATCAAAGGAAAAAAGATCAGATTGTATGTATTTGCCAGATAATTTTATACACGTGACCAAAAAATAGTTGATAACTTGAAATTTTAAGGATTTTTTTTATATAGAGGAATTAATTTAAGAATTTTTTTGACTCACGGCAGTTGTAGGTGCCAATCCAATTGAAATTTTCAAATTAACCTAAAAAACTCTCTATCTAAAACTAACTCCCTCTCTCTAAACCTATCCTTTCAACTTCAGATCTCACCGGGCTCTTTTCTCCTCCCCCCGGGCTCTTTTCTTCTCCTCTCCCTTCTTCCTCCCTTCCTCTCACTCCATCCCTCCCCCGCTGTCTCCCTCTCCCATTCTCGTTTTCGGCGCCGGCGCCGTTGTTGGACGGGTCGGATTTGCCTAACGGTTGTTCGGTCTCGGGTGCTCCTTGATCTTTCCGCCCTCTTCGGTCGTTGAGGTGCTGTGTACCTCCTTTTTGGGGGTTGATCGTTGCTGTCGGCGGCTCTCTGGCGGCTCACCAATTTTTTCTCTTGGGTTTCAATCGGTGTTGGCTTAATGACGAAGTGGTTGTCGGTGCGGCTGTGGCTTGTTGCTGGTGGTGGTTGGTCCTCTCTTTGCACCTCCAGTGGTGGTGGCATGAGATGGTGGTGGATCCTGGTGCTCTTGGGCAGTGGTGGCGGTGGGGGTTGAGGGCTGTTTGTTTGGCTAGGGTTTGGTTTTTGGTTTTTGGTTTGGGGTTTGCCCCATTTGGTATATTGCGCTTTAATATTTTTTAGGGGTATGCCCTAATGGGCTAGGCCATGGATGGGTGTTATGGTTTTAATTCATACTTGGTGTGGCTCTTTTTTAGTCTAGGCTTTTAGGTGTTCGGGCTTCGGCCCTTGGGTATCTTGATTGGTTCCTTGCCAATCGTGGGTTAGGTCTCGGACTTAGCTTCGGATTCTTTGAATTTGTTGCATTCTCCTTAGTCCTTTTAGTCATTGTAATACCTCAATGATTAATAAAAAAAATTCACCTTTCAAAAAAACATTTGGAGCGGTGCAGGGACAGAGTCCAGACACCCCGACATCCCCCTATGTCACGGCCCACAAATAAAATTAAGAATGTCACTAGTACGTTTCAAACATTTGAGATGGGGACCATTTTGACTAAATTGTCATGGATTTGTACAATTTGTAAACCTATATATATTTTCAAGGAAAAATTATTGTTAATAGCATATAATTAGTGCACGGAAGGTGCCCTACGTAATTATGCTGGACAAATTAATGTGGTCGCTATATCAAGATGACAATCAAGAAACATTAGATATAATTATGTTTACATACATCTAGGGGTGTAAGCGAACCGAGCCGTTCGCGAGCTCGGCTCGGTTCGGCTCGCTAAGAGCTCGTTCAGGCTCGGTTCGCTACACATACGAACGAACTCGAGTTGACTTTTCAAGCTCGTTTCTTAACCGAGCTGAACCCGAGCTACAAGGTACTCGGCTCGAGCAGGCTCGTGAGCCACTATGTACACACATACATATAGGGCTGTAAATGAACTGAGCTGTTCGCGAACTATTCGAGACTCGACTCGACTCGGTAAAAGCTCGTTCAAGTTCGGTTCGAATACTAAACGAATTGAACCTGAACCTCAATTTTAGGTTCGTTTAATAAACGAGCTAAACCTGAACTTGACAATATTCGGCTCGATTAGGCTCGCGAACTTGGAATATTTATGAATATCTCATAAGAATTTCATATATAACCTTGAACATGTATAAACTTTCAAATACATAATGAAAATTTTATCATTTGTACATGTATGAATTTAAAAAAAGTATTATACACTTAAATTTTAACATGTGTTTATAATTTTCTATATGTATAGACTTCTTTATGAACAAAATAAAAAATTTATTTGAAGTTCTAGACTTGTATGAGAGCATATATATCTAATATTTTTCGTTCGTTAAGGCTCGTGAACAAGTTCGAGTTCGATCCAAACCTCGGCAGGTTCGGCTCGAGTTCGGCTCATCAAATTTTCATTGAGTTCAAGCTCGACTCGAGTTCGTTTAAAAACTTAATGAACGAACCTGAACATTTTAAAGCTCGACTCGATTCAGCTCTTTTGCAGCCCTACATACATATATATATTTACACATGAATATGTATGTATATATGAACATGATGTAGGAGATAATTCCTCATCAATGCATCAATACTTCTGGAAGTGGTTCACCAGGAGGCGGCTTGCCTATTGATCATTGCTTGGGCGATGTGGGACAAAAGAATCAAAGGGCAAAGACACGCCTATAGCCAAACGACGTCGTTCCGTTCTTGTTTCTTTAGGCCTTTTAGTCCCACATCGGCCAGCTACTAAAGGCACAACTTTTCATCCATTATATATAAAGAATCCAACCCCACTCTTGGATTTGAAATCAACTGGGTGGCTATCAACCGAGCCTAACGAGCCGAGCTCGAGCTTGGGAAAAATTACACGAGACGAGCCTGAGCTTAGAATTTGAGCTTGTCACGAGTTCGAGCCGAGCTCGAGCCAACTAATTTTAGACCGAGCCGAGCCCGAGCATTCTAAAGCTCAGCTCGACTCGGCTCGTTTACACCCCTACATACATCCTTGCTCGCCTTTCACGAATGATTGTGGAATCCTTCATATGGTACTTTGAATTTCATGATTACTTGTAAGAGAAAAAAATAATAATAATAACAGGGTAAATTACACAAACCTCCCTGTTGGGCGGAGGCCAGGTGGGCCAAGTCCAGCATCTTGCCGGGGCGGAGGCCAGGTGAGCCAAGTCTCAGTTGACCCGTTGACGCTTGGGCGCGATAAGGAATAAAGAAATAAAGTTGTGCCTTCACTAACACCTGCGGATTTTGGTGAGATGGTAAGTGTTTGATCCTAACACTCCCCTATGGTTTCATTATTATTGCGGAGAGATGATATCAAATAATGAGTTTCAAATCAATAATTGTTTGTTACAATGGGGACTCCAGTATCATATAAGTTAATAAAAGATATGGTTCGTCATCATAACCAATTAGAGTTTGTTTGAAAAATACTCTACATAAAAGAGCCCTTGATGGATTAGGAGTCTTTTATAATTATTTCTAAGGTCCTCTCCTCTCCTCTATAAAAGGATAGAATACCACCCCTTCCCTTCTATATAAAGTTTTCCATCAATTAAAGTATTCGGGTATTCTGTAAGATTAAAGACAGAGAGAAGAATGTGAGCCAAGAATTAAGGTGTTTTTAAGTAAGGGGTTTGTTCCTTCTAATCTCGATAATCGTCAAAGGTACGTTTATTTTATTGTGCTTGCATGGGTTGTGTTGAATTCAAGACCCTATTATATCTGTTTTCCGCATAATAGTCTAAATACAAATATAGATTTTACAGTAAGTCATTCTCTTCACGTATATCGATGATTTGAATAATACCGAAAATACCGCAGTACAAAATCACCCGAATTCGGAATCTAATAGCTAAACAGGGCCTTAGGATTGTTTCTGTTGAGTTGGTCCAGTCTCTGTCTCTTGCGATTGTGAGTGATCAGATCACTTTCTAGGATTGGCCTATCCTTCATGCGGAAATGGGCTTCTTGGCCTTGTCCGCCTGTTTCCTCTGGACAAACTTTTAATGAATTTTCTTTCGTGTAATAAAAGCTTACTCTATAAGAATCCGTTTGTTTGGAAAGAAATTTATGTTAAAAACTGAAAATGAGATAAAATGAAGTGAAAGAAAAGAAAGTGAAACGAAAATTTATTTCTCGTGTGCATTTGATTACAATGAAAGTTTCGCAAAAAAATATTTGTAGATACCTACTTACTCTTAAAATAAAATATTATAGATAATGATAGGAAAGAAAAAAATAAAGGGCATATTGAGAAGTGCTATAAAGGTGGCAACTTTCACAATATTTTCTTGTGTTCTTAGAAAAAGAAAAAAAATGAAAACTACCTAACCATGCTTAAAAGGGTTGTACTAGAAAAATTTATTTTCTACCACTTTCTCCATTTTTTACACTAATTAATTACAACCCAAAAAAAAAAGTTATTTTTTTCCCTCTTCCTTGCATTTTCTATCAATTTTACTCTCATCAAATGGACCGAAGGATGAGAGAAATATAAACCGTTGGGAGAAAAGCTGACGGCGAGGTGACAACTTTTAAGATTTTGCTACCAACATAATTGAGGTTTTAGCTAAGGGACATTATATACAAGAAATTTAGGCAATGGAAAAAGAAGTTTAATTATTATTGTTTTAATAATGGGCCAGTGGATGTATTAAATGTCACCATTTTAAAATGGTAATGAAGGATCCTCCAATTTGTAAATTCATTGGGGAGGAAACGAATTCTGTTAAATTAATCACACCCTTTTGTAAGAAAATGAATAATGAAGGGTCACAAATTCACAATCAAATACTCATATGCCCAATTTTTTCAAAAGCAAAAATACCGAAGAGATGGAGGATTCCATAATATATCAAATTTCCCACCCCCGCGAATATTGTAGATATCACAATTCGGATGGTATAAATTTGAAGTAACATCACGTTATGGTTTTCTTAAATATATAGCTAAATTCGATGCTCGATCATATCCGATAACCCATTTATTTGAGGGATTGACCTAGTAGTCAAGGCCTGAGACTTAGGGTGAGTTTCCCAAACGATTTTATCAAGATAAAATCACCCCTCAATGCTCATACGTTGGGCTCTCCGTCCCGTAAATGGGTGGTGGAATATATTAGTCCGAAGCTTAGTCGATGTCTGTTTAAATTTGGCCTAGACATCTGAGTTATTAAAAAAAAAATAGAAAAAACAATATTGTGATCTTATGAATTCCGTAAGTCATATAATTCATAATTATACATTTGTAACGTCACTATACTCAAGAGTCAAGGTAAATGATGGGTTACCCAATTTTCATCTCGCCGATCATCACCATACTCAGTCCTGTGAGGAAAACAAAGCCTATTATGCTCTTGGCGGCAGATCGACTCAAATATCAATGAGGCTCCGTTCGGTTATATGGAAAGGATGAGAAAAAAAATGGACAAATCAACAACTTTCTTTGTTTTCACTCACCAAGAAAATTGTGGCACCTACAGCAAAACACATCGTGCTAAAAGGAAGAAATTCCAGTTTTCCTGCAACATTCTTTGTCACTAAACACTCACGGGACACTAAATTTCTTTTTCCTTTAATTCACTTCACTTTTCTTGGGAATATATTTCTCACACAACATTCCCGATAACTGAACGGAGCCAAGAGTCACTATCATTCGACTAAAAATATACTCCCTTCGTCGCAATTTATGTGTCCCCTTGCGGATACGTGTATTTTCTTTGAGGTAAAAAATGTGTTTTCAAACAATTTTAAGTGTCATATCTAGCACTTTAATTTGGTGCGAAGAATGTAAAAAAATTATAAAGAGAAACAGTGCCTACTCAAATTTGAGTTGGCACTGTTCACGCACTTCTTTTTTTATTATTTATTCCGGTTGCTTTTTCCCCGGTTGACGCGTCCAGAAGAGAGAGAGGGAGGGGAACAGGAGTGGGGGGTGGGGTCATTACCACGTGGCTAACTAGGTGTGAGGGAAAGGTAATACTTGAGTACTTTGTGCACAGAATACAACTCCCCAGGTGGGGAGATTAAGATTTTTAGGGGGAATTTTTTTTATAGACTTGAGGGTAATAGTTTAATATAGTAAAATTTAGATAGAGAGTCTGATTTTTTTAGTTTTTGATAAAGTGGCTTGCTAAATTGTAAAAGATGTTTTTGTGGTTAAATTTGGTGTTTTTTTTTGTGAGGCTCATAAGGATGCTCTAAGAGGGAGAAAATGAAAAATAGCCAAAAAGCACTTAATTTGATTAATAATTCTGTGGGACCAGACCAGACCAGACATGCCAAACTCATGGGAAGTAGGGGTGCTACGCAGCGTGCTGTGCAGCCGCACGGCGCGGCCGCGCCAGCCACTTTCCGGCGATCCGAGACATTCACCGGAAGCCCTCGTCGAGTACTATAAGTGTATCAAAAATCAACTTGATCGGATATCGTTAAATACCTAATCGGAACACAAATAACTTGAAAAAAATGGGTTTAGTGATTTGGATCTAGTGTTTATGTACATTTGTGTTCCATTTAATTTCAATCTATTTGCGTTCCGATTAGGCACTTAACGACATCCGATCAAGTTGATTTTTGGTACACTTATAGTACTCGACGAGAGGTATTCGGTGAACATCTCCGATCGCCGGAACGTGACCGGCACAGCCGCGCCGTGCGTGCACAGCACGCTGTGCAGCACCCTAAAGTCCCCAAACTCATTAACATGGAGGTACTTTTCTTAATTTGATTAATAATTATGTGGGACCTTAATTAGCTTTTATAGTAGCTTCTTCCCACTAAAGAATAAATGCTTTATCAAATCAGTACTCCAAAAGGTTAATGTGGTCGGTTAGTGACTTTAGTGGGTTCACCCACAAAGGCTCTTTCTTTCTGCATGCAATTGAGAGGCTCACGAGCCATACCCCGCACCGCACCCACTGGACCCGCGCTGCAGAATCCTATCCTGGGACAGCTTCCCCTGCTAACGGTCACTTATGTTACCGTTGCGGTTTTCTCATTTAAAAATTCAAATGCTTCTGGCAAGTTAAATTAAATGGATTATTTAATTCTGTTTTTTTTTTGAACTGCATTATTTAATTCTGTTTCAACGCAAAGCAACCAGACAGCTTCTATTTTTATTATTCTCTCCAGGAAGATTTCCGCACGGCCGTGTGAACGAAGTTTGAAAAATGCTTCAATTATACTTTAATTATTTATTACTCGAATAATTTAATTTTCTGACCATTAGAATTTTTTTCTTGAAAGGCTCGAAATATGGTTAAATTACTTGTTTTGAGAGTATTCTTGCCCCGATGTGACATTTATACCCTTAAACTTCGTAATCGCCCGTCGTAAATTGGTTGTGACAATACAAATTACTTAGGAAAGAAAGGTTCAAAATTAATTCTTTGCAATTGGATAAAGCCGAAGAACAAAATTTTATATCCAGAAAATTGTCTTTTTAAACAAGCTGTCTTCTATTGTCTTTTCACGCTCTACGAGACAGGTCATTATCTCACAATACATCATCCGAAAAAGACAATAATAGATATTTTCTCTAAAACAACAATTTTCTAGAACACGGCCTTAGAACACATCTTTAGACGCAACTATGTCTGTAACTACTCTGTGGATCAAGGGTTCCTGGTGCACAGCACCATGTGGTGCGGGGATCCAGCTGTTCATTGCGAAAATGCACAACTCAAATTTAATCCAAGCAATTGACGGTTCAGATTTACATGGGGGTCGGATTAAATCCGAGCTGTGCATTTTTGTAATAGACGATCAAATGCCCCGCACCACACAGTGTCGTGCACATGGTGCATGGCAGAGGACGCGGGGAGGCTGTTGCGCAGCTTATGCACAGCAGGTACTGTGCAGTATCACAGCCGCTTATGAGTGTTTTTTAATGGTTCGGATTTTAAACGCACGAATAGTTTGTTTGAAATCTGGGCCATCCATCCATCCAAGCAACGGACGAGCTGTGATGCTGCACAGCACCTGCTGTGCACAAACTGAACATCAGTGTCCCCGCGTCCCATGGCAGAAACTCCACTCCCCTGCTCTATTTACATAAACTCACATGCATCGAACAACTCTCGATAGTTAACGCAATTGTGTGCAGATGTGTGTTCTAAATGTGTGAAATTTCCTAGCCTCTGCTTTTTGCATATCTCCGTAAATTTCCTCAAAAAGTTGGCACCTTTACTGTAATTTCCTTAACTGGATGGTAATCTAATCACAACTCACAACCCTCAACCCTTGTGGACTAAAAAAGGAGAAAAGAAAAACAAAAAATCGTGGGCCCGCCCAGATAGACTACCACCCTTTTACCCCTAATTGAAAGGCCCACCATAGCCCACAAAACCGCGTCCCCGTACACCTCGTCTCTAACTCTCTATATATGCGCAGCTACGCATCTCCAGATACCATTCAAATCCACATCAGAGCGCATTTTCACTCACTCTCTCGCCGGTAAAAGGTAAGATTCCGACCAACGTCAGTCGCCGGAGAAAAAATGGCGATTTCGAACTCTTGGATTTTTTCTCTCAAAGTTGTATTGATTTCAACTGGGGTTGTATCAATAGCTTTGATGACGAATTTCTCTGTTCCATTGATAACCCACTTCGTACTCCACCAAATACCTATCATTTGGTCCACTTTGATTTCGTTATTAAGGCCTCCGTACCTCTACTTCATCGTCAACGGCATCATAATCACCATCGCCGCCACTTCTCGGTTCCACCACCAAAAGCTCGACGGTAAGACCGAAGCAGAACCGTTGGCTGTTGAGTCGAAGCCTCCGCCGTCAGATCTGCTGCACTCGGATTACGACGCTGTCTCGAATTTGCCGGCGGTTTACGAGAGCGAAGTTGTGGATAAGACTGTGGTGCTGAGTGGCGATGGACAGGTGGAAGAGGATGTTGAAAGCGAGGGGGCGTTTGAGGTGTCTAGGTCCACGTGGACGCCACCGCCGCTGTCACCACAGGGGAGTAATTTGGCGGAGGTTGAGGAGGAGTACGTGTTGCCGTCGGCGGAGAAACCTCTGGTTTCTACGAGGTTCGGTCACCGGAAACCGTTAAAGGCCAGTCCTGAAGGTATGTGGAGTGGATTTCTTTTATTTAAATTTCCAATATTTAATACTAATAGGAGTAATGAATAAACTATTACTCCTTCCGTCTTATTTTAAATATTATCTACGTGAAGTAGTGTTACTTTGATTTTAAAAGAAAATATTTTTTAAAATATTTTTTTCTCAAAATTTTGTACACCGTTCAAAAGTACTCGTTTAGATCTTTGGAACGGTGGAAAAAAAATTTAAAAAGTAATTTCAAAACTATATTGAGATTATTTTAAGGAAATTGTAACCGTTAGATTTGAGTGGTCAAACTTTGACGTGTCGCCGGGATCTCTGCGGCTCACGTTTAAGTCGTGCCTTCAATGGCGCCGGTGGGGTCTCTGGGCCACGGCTAATTTTGGCGGAATTTGTATTTGTTTTGTTTTTATTGGATTAGTTAAATATTGCAGACCAAAAAAAAACATAGGAAAAAAAGAAAATAATAATAATACCACTGTTTTCTGGGGTTTTTACATTGAATTTTATATTTATACCTTAATTGATTCTGACGAAACCTAAACTTTGAACATAGAATTAATTTTTTTTTATGTAATCTAAAATAATTCAGCATTAACATATCGGGCTTGTAGTACACTTTGCTCGAACTTTCCGAGACATCGTCTCAATTTATTTGTACAAAAAAGACGTAACTTGTTACACTAAAACTTGTTTTTTTGGCCTTTTTTAGTTAATGAATATATGTAAGAAAAATAACTTGTCTCGTAAAAGCATATGAAAAACCGAAAAATCAATAATTCACTTAGTGCAAACTGTGCAATGGGTCATTATCCTGCTCTCAATCTTTGTAATGCAAATTCATTTAAATCATAATGTTCAAAATGTTAGAATAACTTGATTTTGTTTTATTTATAAAGTATTGGGTGAATTGTATTAAAATGAGTTTCTGTTAAAAAAAATTTATAAATTGAGCGATTCGAACAACTTTGATGGCTTTGATTAAAATAAAATAAAAAGATTAGAAAAATTCCAAAAAATAAAAATAAAATTACGAGTGAGGGAGAAATTACGAATTTGCAATTAATCGGCGGTAATTATTTGCAGGTGGGAGATCATTGAGGGTGGCGAAGCCAAAGCGGCAGGAGACGTTCGAAACCACATGGAAGGCAATAACAGACGGCCGTCACGTGCCGCTCACGAGGCACCTTAAGAAGTCCGACACGTGGGAGAATCACGGCCGTCAGTTCAACGCCGACCATTCTCCGCCGCAGGTCGTCTTGAAATCGGAGACTTTCAGGGACCGGACGAACTACGACCCGCAGCCGCTGTCGTCAATGAATTCCTCGCCGAGTGCGGCCAAGCTAAGGAAAGAGGCGTCGCTGAGTCAGGACGAGTTGAACCGCCGAGTGGAAGCATTCATAAAGAAGTTTAACGACGAGATGAGGTTGCAGAGGCAGGAGTCAATGAACCAGTATATGGAGATGATCAACCGTGGGGCCCATTGAGTCAAAATCTGAAATTAGTGTGTTGGGTTAGTTGGAATATTTTTTTTTTGTTTTAAATTTATGTTTGGGTTATAGTTGGATTAAAAGAAGAAGAAGAAGAAAAAAAAACTTTAAACAGACTCTTGAGTTGAAGGGTCTATTTTTTTGTTTTTTATTATTGTTTTGGGTTTAAGAAGATAAAAAGTGTGGTACAGAAGCTATTTGATTGGAGTAATTTGTTTTTTGGTAGGGGTTGGAGGTTTGAGTAGATGGGATTGAAGTAGGAATATATGAAGGTTGTGTAAAGGATCATAATTTGTGTGTCTATTATGCTTAACCTAAATGTGAATTAAGGATTTATTAATTATTAGGAACTTGAGATATGTCTATGCAGCTTTTTTATTTTTTGGTAGTTTTCTTTTACATGTTATCATGGTAAAATGCCAACGATAACACACTAACTTTTCATCATCAACAAAAAGTTGTAGTCCGTAGGCGACGATATTATCGAAAATAAGTTAGTAGGCTATGATCATTTAACTTCTTCTTTTTTTACACTTAGGGGCCCCCTTAGTTTAAAAAAAAAAAATACAATACAGGCCAAATTATGATCATATTTGGACCCTTTTGGTTGGACCCTTTTGGTTGGCCTTTATATTAAAATTGGGTCCTTGAAATTATTAGACAAATTAATTTTAATTTTTATGAAATTATTAGAAAAATTAATGTTAATTTTTATATAAACCTAATTACTGAACAAACCTATATAATTGGGGCCTCCAAAATTCAAGGACGTAAAAGTTGAAACTATGACTTTACACGCTTTAGCCTGCTCTAAAAATAACCTATCTAACCAACAAGGTGGCGGTGACTGAACAAAATGATACTCCCTCTGTCCCCAAAAGTTAAACCTTTTTGGAATTGCGTGCCATTTTGATTGCTTATATCTTTCTATTTATAAAGTTTTATGTGATTTTGAAAATTTTGTTTAATAGAACTAATTAAAATCTATCAAAGAAGATCTATATTGCCTATTTTTTGATATTCACATTGAAAGATATAGGGATTTGGAAATGGCACACTATCCGAAAAAGGTCTAACTTTCTGGGACAGAGGGAGTATCCAATAGAATGATGTAAAAGTAGGGCTTAGCTCCGCTAGTAATCGAGCCCAGCACGAACTCGAGTTTTAGGCTCATTTAATAAATGAGCACGGTAAAATTCGGCTAATTTCTATAGACTCGGCTAAATAAATTAAGTTGACGCTCATTAAAGGCTCGACTCATTTACGAACGAGCCAAACTCGATGTAACACCTCGGGTTATTTCAAATATTCGATGTGTTTTCTCCTATGTGTGGCTTGGAGTAATCATGAGGTTTGGGCCTAAAGCTATGTAAGTTGGAGGGGTCAAAGTGTAATTGGGCAGCAGATATTTTTTTCTTTACTTTCATTTGGTCTGATGACCGTAGGAAAAGAGAGAAGAAGAAGGAGGAGGAAGAAAAGAAGAAAAATTGGAGAAAACCCAAAATTAAGGTACGAATTGAAGTTTAATTTCCAAAATTCTTGAGTTGTGTTGTTCTTTTACAAGTTAATCAAGTCTTTTGCATAAATATGGGGATCAAGTGGTTTTTAACCTTGGCAGATCCCTTCATGCTACTGTTAATTCTATTATCCATAATAATTCTTGGCGATGGCCTAGAAGTAGGCATCCCATTATTAGAGAAATTATAGCAAACACAGATCCTGCCCTTGTCCCACATGTTAACAGAGAAGATTCAGTGGTATGGTCCTTAACGACAAGTGGTGTTTTTTCTGTTAAGACAGATTGGCAAGCTTTAAGATCCAAGGGTCCTGAAGTGTTTTGGTTTAGTATGGTTTGGTACAAATGGCATGTTCCCAGATGGTCTTTTATCCTTTGGCTGGCAGTACTTGGTCGATTGACTACCAATGATAGACTCAGGACTTGGGGTCTACTCAGTGAAAGTTCTTGTGTTCTTTGCTATGGTGGCTCTGAGTCCCATTCACACTTATTTTTTTATTGTTCTTTCACTTCTCTTATTTGGAGGGATGTTAAATTCATGAGTGGCCTTGGTATTCCCTCTTGTGGCTTGATAAATGAGATGCTTTGGGGTTCAAATCACTGCAAAGATAGCTCTATGCTGTCCAGTGTACTCAAACTAAGTTTGGCTGCTTCTGTGTATTATATTTGGGAAAAACGTAATAGTAGGATCTTCCAGCAAGTTGGGCATGATTCTGAGTATGTGCAAAGATTGATTGTGGAGGCAGTTAAAGCACGGATGAGCTCTGGGAGACATATGCGTAGGACTACGAAGAACTTAGCTTTGATGTTGGATTGGGGACTCTCTGCATCACTACTTTGTGACATTTAGTTCTACGGGTCTAGTTTTCTTTTGTTTTGGCTTTGTTATTCTGAGTATAGTGAGTTTTTGTTCTCCTCAGGGATTCCCCTTGAGTCTTGGGCTTTGTCCCTTTTGTTATATAAAATTTGGTTCCAAAAAAAATTCGTGGAAGGGAGTGAAGGTGTTCACTGACTGGTTTTGTGAAAATCAAATCTGACATGGTTTTGGCCGAATTTTTAGATATGGTTCCTCAAGTCGGGATTTTATGATAACTTAACTGGAGGTACCCATATGAGTTCTAGACTTTTTGTTAAATTTTCGTGATTTTATGAGAAGTACAGAAAATATGAAAATTCGTACACCAATCTGCTGTCAGATTCGCGTATGTGCAGACAGCACTGACACGTCTTGGGAAAACAGTTATAACTCCTAGCTTGGGTATCCGATTTGTACACCGTCTTTTGATTCTGAAACTAGACTTGTATATCTTCGAAAGTATGTAAAGGTTGTGCCTTAATTCCTTCCAGAGAATAGCAGTTTTTAGTTTGAAGTTGGAGAAAAATCTGTTTTGGAGAATTTTCAGCAAGTTCTGGGTTTGTTTGGCTGTTGTTTAAAAATAGTTTCAAAGATCACAAAATTTTGAATTTTTGATATGATGATTAAGTATGAGTCTGGAGTTTGTGGTAAAAATTTAGTGGGAAATGGATAAGTAGATTAATTCTGAAAATTCATGGAGTGCAGCACTGTTGGGTCGTAGGATGCATTTTCATGCATTTCATTTGCATTTGGGCATGAATTTTGGTAGTGAGTCTTATGGGTGATACATATTTGATATTATAGGTGGTGATATTGTAAGGATGGTCGTGGTTACGTCTCCGGTGCGTAGAGGTTGAGTCTATGGCGGAGTTGGTCCTGTTGTGGCAGGTGAGAATGTACAACTTCTATAATAAATTGAAATGTTGTGTTTTCCAAATGTGTTGTGTGATTAATACTGTTTTGAAAACTCTTATTATGTTTTCGAGTATATGTGTTGGCAATATTTTGTTTGGATGGATCAAATGATTTTTTGGTGATGGGTCAAATGATTTTTGGTGGGTGGAAAGAGAATTTTTATGCCTCTTGTGCTAATGTTTGTGTGAGCGGCAAACAATTGTGAGGTTTGCCAGTAAGCTTTGCTTACCTTTGTGGCTGTGCTTTTTGTGTGAGATGGCAAACAATTGTGAGGTTTGCCGTGATCCCTTTTGTGAGATGGCAAGCAATTTGTGAGGCTTGTCGGTGAGCTTTGCTTACCTTTTGTGGGTTGCACCTACCATTGGTGATAAAGAATGACCCTCATCACCACCAGTAAATGTGAGCCTGTGAGCGAGGTAACGGTACCGTCTTAACTCCTGGTCGTGAAGTTGACGACTCGTTGGCACATTTGGTAAACTTAAATGCTATTTGCTTAAGACTGTGAAAGAAAATGGGGATAAATTTGCAATCTTTTAAAAAATGTATTTTGAGATGAGCCGGTGAGTTGTGTTTTTTAGATGAGCCGGTGGGCTGTACATTTGAAATAAATATGGTGGGCTGTGTTTTTGAGATAAATTGTGTGGGCTGAGAAAGTTTGTTGAAAAATTGGAGAAAACTCCTATTGTGGGTGATTTATTGTTCTTATAAAATGTGTGGGGTGTGATATTTTAAAATTCTAATCCATCTAAATTGTTTAAGCAAAAGTGATTGGTGTGATGTTAATACTTATGCATTTCTTTTGATTATGTTGCTAAGGTACATTCTCCTGTAGCCTTTTTTGTTGCAGATTTCCAGTTGAGCTAGACGTGGATCCACTACAGTGCCACAGTGTCAGTTAGGTGTTCCTAGAGGTTGTGTTTTGTGATTTTGTCAGTCAGTGGGTGTTGTGGATAAACAGTATTTTGTGAGGTTGGTGTGGTTGAGTACATGTCAAATGCTTTTGACTGTACAGTTGTTGAGGAGGTGTGAACACCTGTTTTGCTTATGACAGTGGAGTTTGATGTAATAATATCTTTTGTTTGCTTCCGTTGTGAGTTGTAGTTTGCACTTTATGTAATATTTTTGTGAAAAGCCTGAAAGGCGTGCAGGTGGTGACAGGTGTCCTGCCACTTTGTGCAGGTTAGATCCTGCCAGAGTGGGGTGTGACACTCGAGCTCCACAAAGCTCGACTCGGCTCGTTTACACACTCGGCTCGTTTACACCCATATGTAAACACACCCAGCCTCCCATTTTGCTTAAAATCTTTCACCGCAGCTCACTGACCATTCCTACCACTCCAAAGACCAAAAAACGCATCCACCACCGCCGCCCACAGTAACTTACCACCACTCTCCTCAACCACCCAAACAACTTCCAATTCCAATTTCTCTCTTTTTTTCACTTTCTTTTCCATCGTTCAGCTTCCCATTTGCTTACAAATTCAAGGCGACAGCCATGTCCAATGGCGGAACCCTTCCCCTAGAGATCCTCACCGACATACTCTCTCCACTCCCCATCAAATCTCTTTGCCGATTCAAGTGCGTTTCTCACTCATGGAAATCCCTAATCTCCGACCCCCATTTCACCAAAGCCCACCTCAATCAGACCAAGACCACAAACCCTCAATATCTTGACCAAAAAATCATTCTCCTTTCCTAGCTTTCCAACTCCGATCACAATCTCTACTCCGTAGGAGATTTCGCCACCGCAAATCCTATCGCCACAAAGCTTGATTTTCCTATGGCGGTACAATCCGGCAATTGGGTCCAGGTTTTGAGCTCTTACGATGGTTTGCTTCTAGTTTTTCCCTATAATAATCCCGATAAATCCAATTTCTCCTTGTTCAATCCGTCCACTAGAGAATGTAAGAAACTTCCTGCACTGTCTTTTGTTGATAATCCGGCTCCTCGGGCCTCCTGGTATGTATATGGGGTGGGTTACAATTCCTCGACGGATGATTACAATGTTGTAATTCTCTCTTCCCATAGAGCTGGATCTACGATGGCGAATGTCTATTCACTGAATGCTAATGCTTGGAGGAGAATCGTAGATGCCTGTTGTAATCTTGTGGGAACTTCTTGGGGGGTTTTCTTTAATGGGTGTCTCCATTGCCTTCGTTGGAGGAATGGCTCCAATGCGATTCTTGCTTTCAATTTGTTGGATGAGATTTTAGGGAAGTGCCGCTACCTGCTTCTCTTGCTGGATGCAAGATGTTGGGTTATCGTGTGGAGGTTGTTCGGGGTTGTCTTGGTTTGGTTGAGAGGAGGGCTTACCCAACTGATGTTTGGATGATGGAGGAGTATGGGGTAGTAGAGTCTTTCCCATACTAGAGTCATGGACCAAATTTGGTATTGATTTACCTACTGGAACGCCTAGGCTGACTTTATTGTGTTGGCTACCTGAAGACAATTTTTTGTTTGATAACAATAGAAGAACGGTTGGAAAGAAACTGGTTGCGTACAATCCAAAAAAAGAAACACTGATGGACATGGTGGTTGTTGGAATTCCGAGTGAATTCATTTTTTGTGGCACCTATGTCGAAAGCCTTATATCTCCTACTCTTGGAGGAGGAATTGGAAGGCAATGGTAAGCTTCTTCAGGTATGTTCACGAAATATAAATTTCCCATATTTTTGGTTTCTTAAACTTGTGTGTTCTCATTGTTGGAGATTTTACAATTCAAGTTCTTAGAGGTCGCACATCCATACTATCCCTTATTGATACTTATATAGCTTTGGTAGTTCCACTTATATAGGGCATTGTGTAGCGATGTATCTTGAAATTAGATTATTACCTTGATCACACACAAGTGTTTAATGCCCACTTAAAAAAATTGGTTGGAGTCTAACCTATGAAGCATGAAAACTGAAAATAATGTCTTTGTTAGCGTCCTTGACGAGCTGAATAGCTGGTGCTGCCAAGGTCCACACCCTCTACTATTCTGCATTCTTATATTTGATGATGTAGTTTTCCGGGAAAAAAAAAACACATGAAGATGAGTACTTATATGCGGCATTCTCCATACCTGCATCGTATCCATGTAATTTAAAATCTTCAAGTGTCGAAAACTGTTTGGATACTCTCTTTTTCTTTTGATCAGAAAAAAAAATAATCTACTAATCTTTACAAGAGGAGTTACAAAGATTTGAAGGGACCGAGAGTATGATGGCATCACAACGAGGAGAAAATATCCCAACTATGTTGGCAGCTTAACCCCCAACAATCATATGCCGACCTAGTCCCCAATAGGAAAAAAATTGGTTAGCCGGGAGCCAACCAAAAAAACCTGGAATACATATTACAACAGTTATTTGGAAGCACCAAAAAACCTGTCCCTGCCACCTAAATTTCTTGATAAGAAAATGGTCCCAAGCAGAATCCCAAAAATTAGTCGACAAAGGGCCCTTCCAACAGCAGTAGTAGCATTTGAGCAGCAAAACCAAAACCGAGAGTAACAGCATTATAGAGCACATCATCAGCCCTTAAACCAGCACCAAGAACCTGAACAAATAGAATCACCAAACCATGACTTCTCAGCAAAATCATCACTCACAGCAACAGCAGCAGCAGCAGCATCCTATCAATGCCCGTTAGTAGTTAACCTCATCATCAATTTCATAAATAGAAATCAGAGCCACATCCAGACAGGCCGGCCAAGCTCTCAGCAAAACCATAAACCAAAACCAGATTCAACAGTATCCCAACTATCACCTTAGTAAGAGTCCCAATATCTGAGTACATCAAAAACCATTGTAGTGGAAACAGATTCATACTCACAGAGTCACCACCATCACCTAACTACAGCCAAACACCAAGTACCATGCCAGTCCGGTACCAAAATGCCAACTAGTTGACACCTAATTTAAATCCCAGAGACAAATATATACTGCAGCCAAAACCAGTTTTTATTGTCATTCTGCAGCATATGACCAATCTCAGTTATTGCATTTATCCCCAACCCATGGACCTCATTGTACCCTCTTCAAAGCATGGAAATGGAAGACTATATCATTGATAGAAATACCCCTCGTTGATGTCTTATACTTCACCCAAAAGGCCACCTTTGCTTCAATTATCTTGCCTACCTCATCACATTTTGAGGACTTCGCTTAAAAAATCTAATAATTTCTCAACTTCCAAATTGTCCATCATACATCAAAGGGCATTGCTTCCCAAATTACCTTTTTAGCCTTTCTGTATCTGATTGATCGCATGGCCTAAGAACCATCCCCACCAGTTAGTTTCCTCTTATCAGACCTCCCATACTATAAGTGAAGTAATACAAGGTCTGCAGACTCGATTTCAGCACCACATAAACTTTTATTTTGCTCTGTCAAGATCCCCAGAGAAAATAATAAAGCAGCTGTCTTAACTCTTCCCAACCATGCCAGCCATCCAAAGATTGAATCTTTGATGGAGCAGCATTTCCTCCGTAGTATAGACATCATCTTTCTTCTACATCCAAGATCTTCTCTGCAATTGTAAACTGATTTAACTAAGAAAATACATGATGTATGACCTTTCAAAAACTAGCTAGAATCCTCCACATTGGGAGTTAGGACTGGAATTTGATTCAGTGATAGGATCAAATTCTGCCAATCCTCAATACCCCTAGAAAACAACTTTCTTTTGAGCTACGGATCCCAAGATCCATCAACACGTCTATGTTTCACAACCTCTACAGTAGTCATTTCCTTTTCCCTGCATATTCTGAAGATCCTAGGAAACGTCTGTTGTAAACTTTCTTCTCCCAGCACATCATATTACTCATAAAAGTATTAAACAAGCCACCATTCTTATGATTGCATGTACTATATGATTATATCGTAATGATTCACCACACTTTTCTAGCCTGGATTTCTGAATATGTCTCTTCTGGTCTTAATATCTGCCTTCACTCTTAATGTTAGGTTAGAATACATGGCAAAGGGGACTAGTTGTTCGAGCAATGGGTTGTTCGGATTCGTTTGTATCACTTTAACCAATATTCAAAGGTGTTCTAGTGCAAGTGGTCTTGCTAACCCATGGTACATGGTTTATTGGAGTTCAGAAGATATGGTGAATGGTTTAAGATTACATTGACTTCTCAATTGGTACATCCTTCGGGTTTAGTTGTTTCAGGGGTAAGTTAATCTTCTTGTCATGGAGAATGTGGGAATTTGTTTTGAGGCTGCTGTCAAGTGTTCATGCTCCAAGAATGGTTATTATGAAAGTTGGTGATAGATATTAGAATGTCTTGTGTCTTGTATGGTCTTTACCTAGGCTTTGGTTTATTGTTGTTTTAGTTCCGTAGTTCTAGGTTTCTCTATTGTTGTTGCAATTCTGAAATGCTTTAGTACAATTCTGTAATATAATCGAGAGAGAGATTCTGGAATAATAAATGTAGTTCCTTTATCCTGCAATGAAATATGACTGGTATTTTAGCCAAGAAAATATACTTCTGTTCTATTTCGTTTTGTTTTTTAAGTTCGCGAAAGGTCAAAAAGTTCCTAACAAGTCGAGTTCAAGTTTTGCGTGGTTACACTAAAGCACACCCAAGTTGCTCAGTCGGCCTTGGGAATTCTCATGTAAGAGATCAAGTGTCACATGTATAATACAAATATTAATTATTTCCTTCTCTTTTTGAAGACCTTCTTTGTTAGTTACTTCTCTCAAGCAGGGCCCACGACCTTGTTATAACTTTACATCTCGTAAATCTCGTTAAGGAGAACAAATATGCAAAACATTAGCTTGATCGGATATTGATAATCACACTTAACTAACTGTGTCTTGTTTTATAAAATGTACGGTGAATATGATTTTACAACCACCATTCAATTTTTAAAATAGACACTATTAGTTAATGTGTCTATCAATGTCCAGTCAATTTAATGTTCTTTAGTATTCTTTTCTTAGTGAAATCTACAGAATGAACAATTTGAATTATTGTTGTGGGTCATGTGAGGCTCACAAAGTAGAGTGTTTTGCAAGATGTGACAGGTATGTGAGGCTCACAAAGTAGAGTATTTGCAGGATGTGACAAGTCTTAGGGAAGCACAATTTGAATTATTGGGTCATGTGAGGCTCACAAAATAGAGTGTTTGCAGGATGAGACAGGTATGTGAGGCTCACAAAGTAGAGTGTTTGCAGGATGTGACAGGTCTTGGAGAAGCACACGTTGTTCAAGAAGACAAGAATATGCAATTCAGTCAAGACCCAGATTCTCTTATGTCATCCGAACACTATAAAGGTGTCGAGTATCAAAATCTCATCAATCAGATGGAAGGCTAGAAAAGTCGGGACAGAGGGTGGGTGCTGCGCAGCGTGCTGTGCGGTGACTTTCGGCACCGTGCCGGCATCGTTTCGACGATCGGAGACGTCCACCGCGTAGAGCTCGTCGAGTACTACAACTCTGCCAAAAATCAACTTAATCGATAATCGTTAAGTCTCTCATCGGAACAAAAATAACTTGAAAAAAATGGGTTCAATGGTTTTCATCCAGTGTTTCAAGTTATATGTGTTCTGATTTTTGTCAAGTTATATGTATTCCGATAACGCACTTAAAGATATCCAATTGAGTTCATTTTTAGTAGAGTTGTAGTACTCAACGAGCTCTACGCGGTGGACGTCTCCGATCGTCGAAACGATGCCGGCACGGTGCCGAAAGCCACCGTACAGCACGCTGCGCAGCACAAGGCTATGTTGCACCTCCCCTCTGTCCGAAAAGTCGTATTATTAAAACTGACACAAACAATGACGTCAGGAAAAGAGAAGTGCAGAACTCGTACGGAATTGTTGTAACTAGGGACTTTATATATTGATGAAGAAAATGGATCCTCTCCAATACTTCTTAAGTATCGAAATTCTTCCTAATTTCATGTTTTCGGTTCAAATAGAATTAGTCTAACACTATCGATCCACAGGTGTATCTTTGGTGTAGCTCTTATTCATTTGCTATCAATTTGTCTCCAGAATGACTTGTGGGGAAAAAGTTTTCTATATTTAGTAGTTACAGATTTATGATGAGAGAATAGAGTTGTTTCTCCTTGAATGGAATGCAAGTGCCTCTTTTAGTTGCTGGGTATATGCCTTTCCCCTTTCGAAAGGTGGAATTTGGGCCCTTGTGTTGCATTTCCACCTTTTCTTTTCGACAATGTCACCCCAAGTTTCCACCATCATTACACCAGCTTCACATGGGAGTCCCTTTAAAATACACCAAACACCATGATTCTCAAAGATAAAAACAAAAAATACTACCAAACATCATGCTCCATGACTTAAGTACATACGAGTAGCCGAAGATATTCAGGTTGGTCATAAACTCCACAAAAATGTACAATGGCCGAGGATATTGGGATACCAGGTGACGATGTCCAGAAGCACAATAATTTTTCGGGATATGTATACGCGTATCCATACATGTCTCACTTGGAGTGGATGAATGACCAAAAACTCCATCTTGTTTCCTACAAAGAATTCTTTACAGTGGGATGGACCATGGAATGATGCTTCATTAAGAAAATTTGTTGCGTCATTCTTCTGGTTAATCATAAGCACTGCCACTAGGACCTGTATAATACCGATGAGGTGGCAACTCTTCATTGGGAAGTCGTAAAGCCTCGATTTACCAGCATCCAATAGCGTTGCAACAAGTCAACACTTTCGGCTCGGCTAAACAATCGGCACAACTGTGAACAGTTGCATTCAATCAAAGAAAAAAATCAACATTACAGCAAGTCAACTTAGTTCAGTCTCAGATGATAAAAAAAAAAAAAGCTTAGTTCAGTTGAACATATCTCAAAATTCCAAATGAAACCAGAAAAAGAGTCTCAAAACGTTCGCACATTCACATTGTTGCATACAATATCATGGGCTCGATCAATGAATTCTTTCGACTTACAAAGTAACGGAATTAGTCAAAAACTACAGGGTATTGCAAAAATATACAACGATACCTTTCATCGATGTGTCTACAGTGCAGTGAACTTCCAAACAAAGAATGGCACAAGTGACCAAAAAGGAAGGAAAAAAAACCTAAATCAAACAGATCTAATAACAGCATTGAGACTTACCAGACTAAGTTGGCATACATTTCCATCTAATAAATCATCTGTGTGGAGTTTTTCAAACCATTGCTCCTCGCCTTTGTCTTTTTATTCTTTCAAGTGCGCCGAGTTGGGCCCCACCATCTGTATCTTTAGTAGCAGCACTATCATCTCCATTGCCGTCATTATTGTCACCCTCTTCCCGCTTTCTAACCAAACCACCAAAAACAGCAGAGGGCACATCTTTTTGGGCAATCTCAACTCTGTCATCATCTTCTGAGTCACTCTCCTCCGGTAGCTCAATATCCTCATGATTTGCAACAACTTTTAACCCTCCTTCAGTCTGAGACTCCACTCCGGCGCTCACAAAGCCCACTACTTTCCTGTTACTATCTTTGGTAGCAGTGTTATTGGCTTCAGGTAATAATTGCTTCTCTAGAGCAGCCATTTCGTCTTCTGGAACACCGGCTTTTTTTAGTGCATCCATTGCTTCGTCGAGATTTGGTTGCTTATCCTTTTGCATCAGATACTCGGGAAGGATGAAATGTGTCTAAAAGGAAGACAAAAATGAGTATAACTAAAGTAAGAAACCACATTGACCAAACAAGAATTCAAAATCTAGAATTTAAAAATAAAGCAAGGGGAGAACATGCATAAGAAATAACCTACAGAACTATATAGAGCATCTACGTTAGTGAGGTACATTTTGCAATGTTCTAAAAATTGCTAGGCACTAGTCCGGCAGAAAAGGGGCGCCTAGCGCCAACTAGTCAGCTGCCTAATCTAGGCTTTGGACCCTGACTAGTACCGCCTAGTGCCTAGGCGGGCACTAGTTGGCCAACTTTTAGAACACTGACATTTTTTTGCTATTTTAGGACCCAAAAAAATGTACTTCATACAATGCTACCGCCTACTCCATTAATGTAGGATTCTATTGTGCTGTTTATAAAATTGTAGCAATATGCTATCTAAGATGTCACAGAAATAGAGCGGCGCCATTTTAGCACAACGAATACTAATGTGCTGGATCGAGAGTTCTTGTTGGATTGTGCTATTTTAGAATATTCAAAGGCAACACCATGGAAATGCTTCCATGACCAGAACGAAGCTCTCGTTTCAAAATTCTTAATACTCCTAAACTTGTTTACCGGATCTCTTGGTGACATTACTCGTGCTTCGATGAAACTAAAATTTCCACCATAAATCAGCTTAAAGTAGTTTCCAATGCAAAAAAAAAATCTTGGAAACAAAATACTTGCGTACAAGGAAACAAGTCCCTCGCCATATAAGGAAAAGACCAATAGAGGGTAAGAAAGTGTAACCTACCTGGCTATAACTCGCAGAAACACTCCGTTTCATTCTTAGCATTTCTCGGAAGGTGTCTTCATTACCATGGTTCACCTCAAACTCATGCCATTTGTTCCATATATCAGAATCCGATCGCGGATCTGCAAACTGAGATGCATATATAAATACCCCACGAGCACGATCTATTTCTCCAAGGCTTTTCTCCAGCTCAGCATATTTCATACACATGGTCTTGACATCTTTGTCCGGAAGTCCAGATTCAATTGCTTGCTCGTATATTTCTCTTGTTTTCGGAACGCCAAATATCTCAGCAGCACGAGCTATGTAGATCTCGTACATGCTCAATTTCTCATGGGGTGGGACAGCCTTTGTAGATTGGTCATAAACCTTCATCGCTCGCTTTGCTAGACCATAATCCTCCTCCAGTTTAGCATATTGAAGGTACAATGGCTTCACAGATTCAGCCGGGGTCTGAAAGAACATAAGGTCAAGAACATTGTAAAGTCAGCATCATTATAAATGTCAATACCTACAAGGGAAATCAGAATGTGCTATGTCACATCAATTCTTAGATATGTAAAAATGCCTGTCTCGGACAATCGACACCTGGACAAGCGGAATAGGGTCCATGTCCGATATATTTAGCTGGACATTGACCTAGTAAGCATGTTTTTATAATTGGAATTTATCATGAATTATGCAAAGAACTCTAACATAAAGCATGAAATGCTTTAAGATACCATGTAAACACCATTCTAGCATATAAAACCAAATGTACCAAGGAATATGGAAATATTGGCCAGTCCCAATGTCCATGTGATGAAAATTAGATGAATCCGACACTTGACAACTCGTACCCCGGTTCATGTAACACACTTAGATAGAGAAGAGAGATCAGATAACATCACTGTTAGAAGCAAAAAACAAAATTGCAGATGATAAAAGTACAATTCAATAAAAATAAATCACTTCATTGTATAAGACAACATTAACATTAACAAATCAACAGGACAGTATACAATGGAGTGTAAGTCTTAAAGTAAATGTTTGTGATGAGAAGGCACTGCTTTATTATACGAATTTGAGGTCATACTGATCCTGCATTATTTGGTGGTATCTTGGTCATAATTTAACTTGACACTGTAAATATGTTCAAGTGTACACTTATCTCTATGCACATTCTAAGATCGATCCTTTCCTCTTCTCAGCTCAGTTGTCATTATTAAAATTCAGCAACTTGACACATGGTTTCATCTTCCAAATACCTATTTCCAGCAATTACAAGTGTAACATAACACTAGAATTCAGCATCTAGCCCCCATAGTCTAATGTTTATTTCAGCGATTCTTACATCATATACTTGACAATTCATCCTTTAATTCAATCTTTCAGTGATTGGTACCAATCCCATATTTTGGAAAATAACTTCAGCACTTCAATAATCTAGCTTCAATCTTAATAGTTAGCTACCAATTTCAGTCCACGGCTTTAAACAACCATTAATTTTCTTGAATTGTAGCAAATATGGCATGAGAACTAAACCCAAACAATTTAGAACGCCTGATGGTGTTCATACCCATTCCCAAATCTAAACTTGGGTCAAAACAGTAAAATTTGAGGAATCAAAGAAAGACTTACACTCCAAAATCGCCCAAATCTTGGGGCCTACCTCCCTCCCTCTCTCTCTCTCTCCACCGTTTCTTTCTTCTCCTTTATCCTAGTTGATAAGTAGCCTAAAGGACTAATAAAACTTTTTGTTTTTCTTCCTCTTCATAACTTTTACTTCTTCTAACTTAGAGGATATATCAGATACATCTCTCTACAAGTATTCCAGCCTTATGCGAACCATGGGAGGAAAGTGATGTTTGTCACTTGACTCATCAAATAAATGTCTCATAACATTTTCTTCCATCCTTTTCAAGAAACTACACTGAACCCTCGATGATAAAAATTTCACACATTGAAATACTTACGAGTACTTATTGATTTCCATCAACACCCATAGTACATGATTTGGGTCTAACAAGAAGGTGTCCCGAAAGGTCTAAATCATAAAGCATAAAGTTACTAACCGTAGAGTAAGAATAAACTTAGTAAATTGTGAGTAAGAACTGTTAAGTTAACAATGATCAACCAACTCATTTTTGTACGATAAAGCCACTAATTATCTTATGCAGATGAAGCCCAGCTCCTGCAACCACCTATGTTCACATTGTAGGCAACGATTCTGAAAACCACCTCCCATAACCTAATAACTATCCTTTGCTTTTCACCGTCTCAATAATGTGAAAATCCTTGTTTGCTAGACAACCTAGATCACAACTTGGCTAAAAACATATACTGACATCATCCACTCGACTGCAAATCGGAAAGATACATTAAATCAGGATGCAGATTAATTCAGGAAGCCAATCAGAGAAGGTGCCACATTGGGAACAGGAATAAATAAGAACATCTACTAGCAGTAAGCATAAATATGATGTGCAAGGTAAATAGCCAGGTGAGAGAGCGTTATGTCAAATAAACCTTAAATGGCCATTCGGTCACATGCTATCTTCAAGAAAACTAGCCATTAATTGATGATTGTTAGTGGAAGTCAGTAAATACATATTTCAATCCAGCCAGGCTGTGTTTAACCCCTGATAAGTAATCAACCAGACAATTCGCATAAGTTTTTCCCCACGCAATTTTAAACTGCAGAGGATCTCTCATGTACAGATCAACCTCCACACTCATCAGGTTAGCATCGGAAATTAATGACAAAACAAGTAGTGGAGGGAGCATATCGGCAGTTACGATAACTATACAAGGATCAAAAGATAAAAAAGAAAAGCGTACCACTTCAACAGCGTGCTCAAACAGCTCTCTCGCACGTTCCAATTTTGATTTCCCATATCTTTTGACAAACTTGGAAAGATATGTGACCCATATGTCCTTAACATGTGGGTATTTGAAAATCTTGACGCCTCTTTCATAAACCTTGAAGGCATCCTCAAAGTATTTGTGTTCCTGGGAAGTCCAATTGAAAACATATTAGGTCTCCAACCTCACAAACAAGACACATAACACAATTAAACATAAAGTACGTTCATACCTCCAAAAGCATAGCATAGTTAATTATGATTTGTGGCGTGGCTATTCTTAGATCCAATATTCGTTCATAAACCGCACGAGTCGACTCTAAGGTACCAAGGCTTTCCTCTAAATCCACGTAGAATGCCCAAAGCCTCAAGGATTTATGCAGCTTAATCTGCACTGGTTCATTGCCATCAGCAGCCACTGCAAAATAAATAGCACATTGACCAACAGTTAGAAGGACAGTTGTAGCTTAACAAACGCCTCATCATGAATTCAACTTCTGTGAAATGAAACTTCTCAATAAAGAAGAGAAAGCATAATTGAACAACACTGTTTACTTAAATTTTTGAGTTTCCTACCAGGTAACGTCACTAGAAATGAATAGACAGGTAACCTACGGGGATGATATGAGCAAGTCCTTTTCATATGTCCAGATGACCACATTTTAAAAATTCATCGAAGAGAAATTAGCAATAATAAGGGAGTGTCTGGGAATGCAACAGAAAATTCCCAATGTCTGTTTCTTGAGGCCTTTGAAGGCGCATACCCGTTCAACTTCAACCTATGGGGATGCTATGAGCAAGTCCTTTTCATATATCCAGATGACCACATTCTAAAAATTCATCGAAGAGAAATTTTAAGCAACAATAAGGGAGTGTCCGGAAATGCAACGGAAAATTCCCAATGTCTGTTTCTTGGGGCCTTTGAAGGCGCATACCCGTTCAACTTCAATCATCAGAAACTGTAAAATCGACTTGCTTGTACACCGAAGCTAGAGCAAGTTCGGACGAGGATAAAGAGGAAGAAAAAATTGCACAAGTAACGCCACTTTTTTGTTTTCCGTTGCAACCAAACCTAGTTTATCAACATTGAAGCCCATATTTGGTCATTTAGCAATCAGCATAATGAATTTTATCACATAAGTCTCTTTCACATAACAAGAAACATCACATGAAACAAGGTTATAACTATTTAGGGTAAATTACAATGACCTCCCCTGAGGTTTCTGGTAAGGTTATAACTATTTAAGGTTCTTTATATGTTTCATTGTTTTGAAGGTATGAGGACAGGTTTTATGTCAGCATGTAGGCCCTTTATTGGCATTGATGATGCCACCTAAAGGGTCCATATTGTTGTGGTCTTGTCAGCTGCAATTGCCTTGGATGGGGATAATGGATTATTTCCAATTGCTGTGGGTGAGATGGAATATGAGAACAAAGACAGTTGGGGTCTTTTCCTAGACCACTTGCATACCATCATTGGTGGTGGTTCAAACGCAAAGCCTTGGACATTTATGTCTGATGAACAAAAGGTACTGTTGCTTTTTCTTCTTTTTTTATTGTTCTATATCAATAGAGTAGTGTCTTTTTCCATAACTGCTGAAGTCTTATTTGTTCAATATTTTTAGGGTTTGGGCAAGGTCATTTGATGTGATTCCTGTGGCTGATCATTGGTTTTGTTGTCGACATTTGCTCAACTTTTTCAAGGTTCAATTTCCAGGACTCCTAGTAAAACAATACTTTCGGGAATCAGCAAGAGCATACAAGCACATTGAGTTCAACCAAGCCATGGAAAGGATCAATAATGTATCTACTGATGAAGCACACAAGTGGTTGACTAATATAAAAAATGTCCAGTGGTCTATGGGTGGTTTTGATGAGAGGGTAAAAAATGACCACATAACAATAACCTTGCCGAGTCATTTAACCATTGGGTTGGACCTCTTAGGTATAAACCCTTCTTGTCTATGTTAGAGGGGATTAGGTGCAAGTCGACGACTAGGATTTGAAAAAGGTATGAGAAGGGGTCATGAGGACTGGGTTGGTTGGATCCCATGTGAAGAAGAGGCTAAACAAAGCACAATTTGATGGTAGGCAGTGTACATTGATGTTTTCGCGGGGTGATGAGAATGAGACCAAGGGGTGTCATAAGAGCTTCACTTGGACACAAAGAAGTGTACGTGTAGAGAATGGCAGATTTCTGAATTCTTTGTAAGCATGCAGCCTCAGCCATTAAACACAAAAGGGGTAATCTGGAAGAGTATTGTGATCAGGCCTCACCAAGGATGTATATCTACTGGGCCATGGAGGCATGATTCATCCAATTCCAAGATTGTGGGAAGTTGTTAGGGGAGATACCGTAAAACCCCCTCCTCTTAGGAGGTTGCCTGGAAGGCCAAGGAAAAATACGATAAAGGAAGCAGATGAACCAATAGGCACTAGTAAGTATAGGAGGCCTAACACTTTGGGATGCTCAATTTGCCAAAACTTTGGCCATAATAAGAGATCATGGCAGAGCGCACCAGTTAAGGAAAAAAAGCAGCTTCAAGAGCCCAAGAACAGGTGATGTATAAGCATTGATTTATTTGTTACTAACTGATATACCTTGAATTTTAAGGTAACTTACTATATCTCTTGAATGTTAAGGGCAGAAATCAAACCTCATTCCTCCCAAGCCACTGCACAAGCTGAAGGGGTCATCGGTTCATCATCTCCTCCGCTTGGGGTAAGCTGTATAGTGTTTCTCAATGTCCATTTTTTCATAATTTATTATCCTAGCCTAGGTAGTGTTCCTTTCATTGTAGGTTAACATTGGAAGATCAAGTAGTGGATTTGTTAGAGGGAGGGGATTGATTAGGGGCTGAGGGAGGTCCCATGGAAGGGGAATGTCAAGTGGAAGGGGACTATCAAGTGGCATAGGCGGGTCAAGTGGAAGAGGAAGATCAAGTGGAAGGGGGAGAGGCAGAGAAAGGTCAATTTCTGGACCTGAGGTATGTTGCATCTCACTGATCTTTGTGGCCCGGAACCAAATACTTCAATTTACAATCAAATCTCAGGCTCCAGTAACCATTTCGTATTTGGTAATTCTCTTTTGAGTTTACAACTTCTGGGTTCAAATAGAAGTCTCATTATGGATCCAAGAGCAAGTTTTTCGGATACAGTCACTATAAAAACAAAAAATAGCAAGTCTATGCCTATTTATGAACAATAAAGAAATCCAAGCAATCATCAGTAGATAAAGAAAGATAACGGTTACCTTTCCGTTTAACCTCCACCGATGGCTCTGCTGTTGCACGCCTCATCAACTCCAGAGCCCCCTTAAAATTCTTATGACGAAGTTCCATTTCAGCCCATTCACACCACACACCAGCCAAATTATCAACAGTTTTGTAATTAACCTGTACTGCCTTATCAAAAATCACTCTTGCATTGACAACATCCTTGTGATCCTCGTACAACTTGGCAAAAGCAACCCACAGTGTATGAGGTTTCCCCACAGCTTTCATGGGGTCAACTGTCCTCACTGCCTCTGTGTAAGTCAGAATCTGCTTTGTAGGGTTACCCTCAAAAAGCTTCACTCGCCGATGCCATTGCTCTACGTTATGTGGGTTTTGGCGAAGAAGCACGCTATTAGCCAGTTCTGGCCTCCTATCCAATAGATGCTCGAACCGGGCCATTCTCAATTCAACATCTTTACCATCAGACAACCAAAACCTCTTCAGCTTCAACTCAATCTTCGCCACATCTAAACGGTCATCTTCATCATCATCATCATCATCCTCTTCACCATTTTCCTCACCCCCATCTAGCTCATCCTCGCTTTCTACATCCATTTTCACTCTAAGCATACTCTCTTCAAACTGCGAGTATGCATCAAAAATCACACTAAAATCCCTCACCGTCACAACTGTTGTCATCCCCTCCTCAAACACATCCCTAGCTTTCTCAAACAAGTTCCTCTTGATATAATAGTCAGCAAGCGAAGTCCAAAGCCTCCCAACCTCATCCGTGAACTTCCTAATCCCTCCCCTAATAATAGCATCCACATTCAACCCGGAAACCTCCTTCGCATGCTGCGTAAGCAAATCGCACAATTCAAGCCACAAACTATGCTTCGTCTTCCCTTTAATCGAATAAAACTTATCGTCATTCAAAACCCCAGCTAACCTCTCCGCAGCCTCTTGCCACAAACTCGAATTCACCAAAAACTCAATAAAATCCTCTATATGACCAGGATCATACTTCAAGTACCGTCTATAAACCCTAAGCGAGGTCTCGATAGGGACACCCCTCTGGCTAACGAAAACCAAATAAGGCTCCCAAATCCTATCATGCTGGGTGACTGGCAACGCGCATAAGGCGCGGTCGAAAGTGCGGCGCGTTTTGGTAACGAGCTTTTGCTCGGTTAGGGTTAGCAAGTACATGATCCAAATACGGGGCATCTTGTGCATAGTGACGAGAGCTCGTTCAAAGGTGTTGTTGAGCTTCTGGTACTCTTTGTGTGTGATGGGTAGATTTCGAACGAGCTCGAGGCGTTCGCGGAGGAAAGCGTACCAGAGTTTGTAGCTGCCTGGGAGGGATTTGAGGGCGCGCTCGTAGATGGTGAAGCGCTTGGTGTGAGGAGAGTCTGTCCGGGCGACTAGGTAGCGCCACCATAGCTTCAGGCTGAAGGGGTTGCGGAGGAGTTCTTCTTCGTAGAGGAGGTCGTCTTGGCTTGGGTAGAATTCTTGGGGTATTGACATTGGAAGAAAAACCCTACGTTTAGAGAGAGAGAGAGAATCGGTTTTCTAAACCCACTGTGGGAGTGAATTTTTCTGAAGATGGGATTTGGGGAAGACGGCCGGTGGGGTGGAGGTTAGGCCGTCCGAGGAGAGAGAGGAGTGAATTTGAGATCGGAGGAGGGGTGGTAAATTGGGCCGGTTTTGGGCCTGCAATAGGGGTTGGCGTCCTATTCAGTCCAACCCAATGTCTACACAACCATCGGTTGGGTCAGGAATAATTATCGGAACATAAAGACAAGGTACTTTTACAATCAAACATAAAGATAAGGTATTTTTACAATCAAACATAAAGATATGGTTTTTATTATTCATTTTACAAAAGGATTAAACACACACTCTCTCTTTATTTTTGACATAAACACCCTTTATGGATTCAAATACATCTAAAACTCTTCGTATCTGGTTGTTTACATATAAAATTAATAAATCCAATAATTAAATGACACGTAATTATGGATGTCAAATATTGGCAAATATCTGTCAATGAAAATACATTGAATTATTGAATTGAAGTTGAGTAAATACGATGTCGTATTGTTTCTCAATTTAAAGAGCAGTTATTGACAGTTACGTAGTGTTGTCAGTATAGAAAATCAAATTTGAAGCTATGATTTTAACTGCTAAATGTATAAAGTCCACGTGTAAACTTGTGAAGCAAAGCAATTAGCAGATAGAACACGTGGATTACATCTTGAAAGGCAGCTATTTCCTTAAAATATAATCATTTGGATTAGTTCAAGCAACGTTGCAGATTCAATGAGAAATTTGTGGAAGAAGATTAACAGTAATTCAAATTCAGACGTGAAAGAGGGAAGAAAATGTCAATTCAAATTATGAAAGATGGAGTTCGAAGCAAGCCAAGTTCAAATTCATTGAGCGGGAAGTTCAACTAACAAGCAGCATCTATAAATAGAAAAAATTGAAGAGTGAAAAAACCTCCGGACAAATCTTCAACAAACAGCAATCAAACAAAATGATGCTTGGTTTGTTCATTAGCAAGTAGTTTAGGATTTCGAACTCAGTTCGAAGTAGATTAGGTTGTATTTTGAAGTTGAAGGTCAATCGAAGTATCTTGTTTCTTTATTGTTCTTTAATTTCCTAAGTATATTGGTTTACATTTCTTCACTTATAAAGAAAAATCCTCTTAATTGAGGTAATTGAACCATTAAAAACACAATCGCCTGATTAGATTTGGTTTTTCCAAAGTTAATCTGAGGGAGGAGATTGAATCTCTCTCTGGCACGCTCACACTCAATTATTTTTCGTTGCAAAGAAGTAAAAGAACCAAACACCGGTATCTCTTGAGGCTAACGATTATATGGGGCTGTAAAAGTCTTGTTTTCATGTATTTCATTGTTGGAAAATTTAAAAGGTTTATTCGTTATTGTTACTTTTCCTAAAAAATGGCAACATTACTAATTTCTGTTGGCACGAATTTCACAAATTTTACTTCGTCATGCATACCGTTGAATCTGCATTGAAAAATGAGGTGAGTTAAAAATGAATGATCATTATATACCTTAAAAGCATGCCAAAATGACACCAAAATATACCAATGCAATAATATTACAGTTTTTTCTTAAGAAAAAAATATTAACATAAAAAAAAAATGTAAATTGCTTAGATCTATGGGTGTCAGTGACCAATAAACGAAATCATGCAATAATATTACAGTTTTTAAAAGGAACGAAATCATGCTCTTGAAATGATTATTCCAACTTTTGGATTGCAATAATTTTTTTTTCTATAACGCGGGATATCAGGGTCAGTTTACGTGCACCTCAACTAATCTTGTGAAGTCGATTTTGATTACGAGGTCGATTTTGATTACGTGCACCTCAACTTTTGGTTTGCAATAATTTTTTTATATTTTATTTCGAGGTCTCAGAAGTCGATTTTGATTACGAGTTTGATGTTTCTCATTTCTATGATTTCACTCGGTTTGAATCGTCTCTCGAGGCTCAGGACACCAAGCGCTGGTTTGAATCAGCCCCAAGTTATCTGTCTTCCCATAAGCATTCACAAATGTGTTTGCGCAATTGAGAGAGATTAATAGGAAACATGATAATCAGGTTAATCCGTTAATGATTAACCAACAACGGTTATAACAAATGAAATTTATTTGACAAGTGAATGAGAAGTTAACTGACACTGTTTATTATTATTTTTTTTTTTTGAATTTTTTGTACGAAATTAGAACTTTTAAAAATTAGTGACATTTCACTAACTATTTTTTCGCCGAAAGTGGTCGGCCAGAGATGGGGTGGTGTTTGGTCAGGAGGCAAGAGTTGATTTTTTCTAATTTTCTGTACGAAATTAGAACTTTTAAAAATTAGTGACACTTTACTAATTTTTTTGGTCTCCGGAAGTGCTCGGCCAGAGGTGGGGTGGTGGTCGGCCGGAGGTGGGGTGGTGGTCGGCCAGAGGTGGGGCGTTGATTTTTTTGAATTTTATGTTCGAAATTTGAATTTTTAAAAATTAGTGACACTTCACTAATTTTTAAAAATTAGCGACACTTCACTAATTTTTTTGGTCGCCGAAAGTGGTCGGCCAAAGGTGGGGTGGTGGTCGGCCAGAGGTGAGGTGTTGATTTTTTTGAATTTTATGTTCGAAACTTGATTTTTTTTAAATTAGTGACACTTCACTAATTTTTTTGGTCGCCGAAAGTGTTCGGCTAGAGGTGGGGTGGTAGTCGGGCGGAGGTGGAGTGGTGATTTTTTTGAATTTTATGTTCGAAATTTGAATTTTTAATAATTAGTGACACTTCACTAATTTTTCCGGTCGCCGGAAGTGCTCGGCCAGAGGTGGGGTGGTGGTCGGCCGAAGGTGGAGTGGTGATTTTTTTGAATTTTATGTTCAAAATTTGAATTTTTAAAAATTAGTGACACGTTACTGATTTTTTTGGTCGCCGGAAGTGGTCCGCCAGAGGTGGGGTGGTGATGTTTTTTAATTTTATGTTCAAAATTTAATTTTTTAAAAATTAGTAACACTTCACTAATTTTTTTTTTTTGTCTTTATGTTCGATTGCAAAAGTTCTTTGTCCTTCCTTTTAAAAATGGCAAATGTTTTTTGTTTTTATGCTCGAATACAAAAGTTCCTTGTCCTTCCCTTTAGAATTGCCAAATGTTTTGTATTTTGGCTAAGTGGCCAAAAAAAAAGAGATTATTACTTTTAGGTCTAGAAAATAGATGTCTAATTACCACTAAGGTAAGTTACTTTTTTTAATTATCATTAAGGTAAGTCACTCTTTTTTGGTGTTTAACTTTAAGGTGCATTTTCCTATTATAGGGTTTTAGTGGTTTAGGCACTTTCACAGGGTACCCTATTCATAGGGTATCCTAGGGTTTAGGTTTAGGGTGCACTTTCCTATTATAAGGTTTAGTGGTTTAGGCACTTTCATAGGGTACCCTAGGGTTTTAGGCACTTTCATATGGTACCCTATGGTTTAGGTTTAAGCACTTTCATAGAGTACCCTGCGGTTTAGGTTTTAGGGTGCACTTTCCTATTTTAGGGTAATCTTCCGAAAAAGTGATCTACTCGTGCTTTTTTGGAAATGTGACTTCTTGGTAATTATGCTCCGAAAAAGTGATCTGCCGGGAATTGGCCCAAGAAAAAACGGGTGATTTGGTTTGTTTCAAGTGATAAATGGTTTTGTACCCGGAGTAAATCCGCGTATGTTGTATTCTCCTTCATAAGAGATCAAGCACGTGCCTTCCGTCGAAACCCTAATGCTGCAACCACAAACACCTTCGCCTTTAGTCAACAAAGGCCTTCCGATGCTTAAGTTAGTATTGCATTACTAATTAAGTCAATGAACACAATGCGTATAACAATTAGTTACAGTGTACCTTTCTTTATGGGTTTGAAGCTTTATTTATAGGTAGTGATTACTTGCTCAACAGGGTCCTTGTTGCCCTAATTTCCTTTATGCGTTAGGAAACCCTTTCCTTATGAGATTTGACCGATAAGGTAGCGCAATCCTTATGATATTCATCCTTTCCTTCTGGCTGGAATTCCCTCCCATATAGGACTCGTTCCTATATGGGAGTGCAATCAAGACTCTTTTCTGGTTATGATTCTGATTCTATATTGGACTCCTTGTCCAATATGGAAGCTTAATGTTAATCCCTTAAATCACGGGATTTACTCCTATCACATGAGCTGCTGTTCCATATCCCTCTATAACGGATTGTCTTATCACTTAAAGCGGTTTAGCCGCACTACCATAGTTTGTTCGACAATGTACTTCCACGTCTATGTATGATGTTGCCGACCATCACCTCCTTGGCATTGGCCCTGTGCACCCTCTTCCTGATGCTGCCACCATATTGTGGTGTGATCCTAGTCGTATATGTGGCATGTCACAAAGATGCTAAAAGGAGCCAACAGGCAACTTCAAGGATCATGTTGGGGGGTCATTGTGTAATTATTTTATTACAGTTTAGCCCTTCCCTTATTGGGACGAAAAGTCATTTCTTCTTGCCACTTGGGAAAATCTATTTTTGCATATATAAGGAGGGAGTGGTGTGCAACCTACCAGCCTCATGGGTGTCAGCTTTGGGCACAAAAGTGGGCAATCCTGGGGCAACTTGGGGGCAAACTTTAGACATCCATAAAGGGGTGTTTAGAGTCTCCATGTGGGTTTGGGAGCCTCATGGACAATGTCATCAATGGCAAGAGTAGGGGTGCACACTGGCCCGGTAGCCCACCCAGCCCGATTTTTTTAGGGTTTGGGATAAATATTCAGGCCTATAGGGTCGAGCTGAGTTGAGATTTTAAGCCCGTTTACTAAATGGGCTGGGTATGTGAAATTCCTTTGAAGCCCAGCTCGGCCCAATTTAAATAATATTTTATTTTAATATTATATACAGATATTGATGGATGTTGGAGAGTTCCATCTGGTTTAGTATTTTAATTGCACTTTAATTTATAGGTCCGTTTTTAATATTTATAAGAATTTATGTGTTTTAGCCTAAAAAGTTAGCTGGCTTATTTTTTCGTCTTTATTTGATTTTTTTCCATGTTTTTTAGTTTTATATCAACTTTTTGTGTATTATTGGTTTGTCTCAGCGAGAGCAATCAAAAAAGTAAAAAATTATGATTGAATCATAATTTTTTTTTAATAAGCCAAAAAGTCAGCTTTTTACACTTTTTTCGATCTTATTAAAAAAAAATTGAGAGTTCTAGTCATAATCTTTTACCTTTTTGGATTCCTCTCGCCGATACGAACCAATAATACTCAAAAAATCGATGCAAAACTAACAAACAAAAAAAAATCAAATAAAGACAAAAAAATAAATTGGCTTTTTAGGCCAAACCCTTAGAGCATCAATATGTGGTTTAATAAATTAGCTTTTAAGTTAAAGTAGAAAGCAAACTCCCAAAACACATCAAAAAAATCAGGTTCACCAAATGCCTCACCAATTTGTTGATTGTTTAACTTTGCTACAGTAACTGAACAAGTTTGGTGCGGCACTGATCA
Source organism: Vaccinium vitis-idaea (assembly GCA_963854785.1). Taxonomy (NCBI): domain Eukaryota; kingdom Viridiplantae; phylum Streptophyta; class Magnoliopsida; order Ericales; family Ericaceae; genus Vaccinium; species Vaccinium vitis-idaea. The sequence goes on along the minus strand of OY978216.1, from coordinate 23,121,027 downwards.
CTCACCAAGGCACTGTTCATGCACTATTCACGCACTGTTCAATTATTTTATTATTACTTTTAGGGAGTAGGAGTAGAAAGAAAGAATAATTTAATATAGTGAAGTTAGAATAAAAAGTCTGATTTTGTGAGTTTTTTGAAAAGTGACTTGCTAAATTATAAAAGGTGTTTTTGAGGTTAAATTTGGTTTTTTTTTTTTTTTTTTTGGTGTGTTTGATAAGGATGCCCTTAGAACTTTAAATATGTTATTACGATTGTGAATTATAATTGTGATCGTTATGGTTGATTAATTTATATTTGCGATACTATGTTTTAAGAAAATACACAAAATTAGATATCGAATTTTGTGAACTTGGGGAGCTGGGGCCTTGTGCGGCCCCAACACAGCTCCGCCCATGTCAAGAACGTAAAGTAAACAAATTAAAAGAGGAAGAAATTGACATAAGATAATAAGGGAAGTGAGTTGGATTCTCTCCCATCCTTCAAGACTGAACGATCTAGTTTTTTGGCTGTTTATGGATCCTTCTTAGCTATATTTTGATAGTCAATAGCATTATTACTTTCTTAATGATTATTTCAAAAATCATGCTGCTCAGATAGTAGGTAATTTTGGAATCCATTTATATCAAAATAAATCTTTTTCGATGTTACATTAGCGTATATCCATATTAACATGATTGGTGTTTCCAATGAGCTCTAAAAAACCAACGGTTGTAATTATAGAATTGCGTGATGAGGCTTGTTCGAATGCTATCAGTCACAACAAAAATGGACGACCAAGTGCGTGAATCTATTGGTTTTGACCAATTTACTTCTCGAATGAGAATTGTGTTTCGTCCAGGAGTATACCATCCGATCAAACTAACTTTTAAGTTTTAACACCAGGTAGTGAACACATTGAGATATACAAATGAGAGTCATGCTACAATGTGCACCCTCTAAAAATTACTCAATATGAGATTTTGTGACTCAAAATATGAGATTTTGTGGCTCTAAATATGAGATTTTGTGGCTGGAGATACGAAGTGCATATGGTATGCACCCTCATATGAATAGTCACAAAATCTCATATATTTCCAGAAAATCTCATATATTTCCAGAAAATCTCATATTTGGAGCCACACAATCTCATATTGGATCCATGCGGACTTTGCTACAGTGCGTGCGGGCTTGCTACAGTGTGTGCGGACTTGTGCGGACCTCATATTTGGAGCCACAAAATCTCATATATTACCATAAAATCTCATATTTGGTGCCACAAAATCTGATATTTTGAGTCACAAAATCTCATATTTTGGAGCCACAAAAACTCATATTTGTGCCACAAAATCTCATATTTTGAGTCACAAAATCTCATATTTTGAGTCACAAAATCTCATATTTTGTGCCACAAAATCTCATATTTTGAGTCACAAAATCTCATATTTTGTGCCACAAAATTTCATATTTGGAGCCACAAAATCTCATATAGTCAATGGTCAAAGGTGGCACAAATTCCCACACGTCATACGTGGCGCAATCTTGGTCGTCCATCCATATGGGGTGCATACCGTGTGCCATATCATATTTGGAGCCACAAAATCTCATATTTGGTGCCACAAAATCTCATATTATCTCATATTTGGTGCCACAAAACTCAAATTTAAAGCCACAAAATCTCATATGGGGGGTGCACATTGTAGCATGCCCCTACAAATGAATTTTTTTAAGAGAATTACAAATGAATTGAATTATTGAAATCATCAAGTAAAATCATGATGAATCACTTTCTTTTATCACATGCGGGAGGATTCACACGGTCTAAGTTCAAAGTTCCAACCACACCTAAGGTTGTGTGTAGGGTTGCAAAGAAAACAAGCTGCTCGCGAGTAGATTGAGGTTTGTCTCGGTTTAACTCGTTCAATAATCGAGCCAAGTTTCAACTTGGTAGTAAACGAGCCAAGCTTAAAACTCTTAAGCTTGGCTCGTTGATATGGCTAGGCTCATTTCTAGAAGTTTGTTTAGAAAATCAACTGAGCTCTATTCATTTACAGACAAGCCAAGTTCAAGCTCGACCACTACTAAGCTTGGCTCAACTCGTTTTGTAGTCCTATTTGCGTGGAAAGGAGGGAAAAAATAGGCAAATATATCTATCTATCTATCTAGCAATATTTTATAGCAATGTCTTTTGCCTACAAAACTCTCCAAATCCCAAATCTTAATTTTTTAGAATTTTGCCTTTTCTTAATTGTTTGTAATTAAGAAAGGGTGAGAAAAAAGTGGAGGAGTGGAGGAAAGGAAGGGGGAGAGAGAGCCAAGGGTTGGGGGGGGGGGGGGGGGGGGGGGGGGGGAAGAGTTTTTTTTTAAGTTTTGGTTTTGTTTATGGGAAAATTTCAAAAAAAAAACCCCAAAACTTTGACCTACATATAAAAAATACTTCCAAACTTACAACTTTCTCAAGTGTACTCCCAAACTTTACTCTGTTATTCAAACACACTCCCACTGTCTGGATCTGTTACCTCACAAACGGGAAATGCTGAGTTGGAGCTTAACAGACCCCAAAAACTGTTAAGTGGCCCAAAACGATTTTTTTTTTAAAAAGAAAAGCTCTTAGTCCTTCTTCCTCTCCCAATTCACAGGTAAACAGAGAGAGAGAGAGAGAGAGAGAGAGAGAGGTGTTGCCCTCCAACTACAAGCTGAAACACAAAAGTTGAGAATGACCCACAATTCCACAGTTGAAACAAAAACCTACAAATTCTCATATTGGATTTGGATATGTTGCCCTCCAACTATAAGCTGGGATATGAGGGGATTCTTGATGTTAATTTGCAAACACAGTCTCGCAAATTTCTCTCTAGAAGCAAGAAATGTAACATAATCAATCCGAATGGGTTCACCAATTTGGGCTCCAATATGAAGAAGGGCTTCTTTATCAAAATACTCAATTGGGAGCCCTAGAAGTCGAACCCAGATTGCCATGGAGGAAATCTCAGCTTTTAGAGGATTAAAGTTGGGGATCCATTTCTGAACATGGAGGAAATTATCACCAATGAACCAGGGGCCTTGCTCTAAAGCTTAACAGACACACTCCCACCGTATGGATCTGTTACCTCACTAAAGGGAAATGCTAAGTTGGAGCTTAACGGACCCCAAAAACCGTTAAGTGACCCAAAACGTTTTTTTTATAAAAAAAAAGATAAGTTCTTAGTCCTTCTTCCTCCCCCAATTCACAGAGAGAGAGAGAGAGAGAGAGAGAGAGAGAGAGAGAGAGAGAGAGAGAGAGAGAGAGAGAGAGAGAGAGAAGGGCTTCTTTATCAAAATACTCAATTGGGTGCCCTAGAAGTCGAACCCAGATTGCCACGGAGGAAAATCTCGACTTTTAGAGGATTAAAATTGGGGATCCATTTCTGAACATGGAGGAAATTATCACCAATGAACCAGGGGCCTTGCTCTAAAGCTTTCAATAAATCAGTAGGATTGGTGAATTTAGAAATATACAACCCATTCCCTATTTCAATTAGAGAAATTGATCCCACTGGTTTTCAAATACTGTGTAAACGAGTAAGGAGAGTTTTATACCCATACGTTTTGCTCATCGTTTTGATGATGAAGGAAGAGGACCATTCTTTCCTAAAACGCTGCTTCAATTGAGAACTGAGTCGAATTGAGACAGTTGATTGATTTGTCTCTTCCCTTCTTCATCGTCGCTGGCCGTTTCATCGGGAGCTCCGTCATTTCGTGAAGCGACATCCACATTTTGTCGACCACCATATCACGGAAGGAGAGTTGAGCGAGTGGGATTACCGTGTTAATGGGGTGAGGGCAAGTTAGGACTTCGAAGGGAGGAAATGGGAGAGGAAGAGGAAAGTGAATCATCTTCTTTTATTGGACGTGTTCTTCACAAACTAAGCTTCCGGGGAAAGATTCTTTCATGAACAATGATAGAGACACATACTTTGTGCCACACCCAACCACACCCACACTCACATGGGGTGTGGGACCCGGGGCCCACACCCCATGTGAGTGGGGGTGTGGTTGGGTGTGGCACAAAGTATGCGTCTCTAGCATTTTTGTTCTTTCATTGGTTGCTTCCTTGATTTTTCTGATCCTTTTACTCTAATACACCTAGTCACCTATAGTTGTTCCAGTTGGCGAGGAAGAGGAAGGATTTGAATATCGGTCGATACGCGACGTATCGGCCGATACGTATCGGTTTTTCAAGGGACCGATACCTATATTTGACCGATATATGGCCCGATACAGGCCGATATTTGACTGTATCACTGATACCGTTACGTATCCCGATACCGAGATTTAAAACCTTGCGAGGAACTGGACGACTTTTTCCCCTCCTCGCTCTGTTTTCCTGTGAATTGGGAGAGGAAGGACTAAGAACTTTTTTTTTTTTTTTAATTTTAAAAAAAGGCCAACAACAACGCCATTTTGGCTACTTATAGGTTTTTGGGGTTTTCAGCTCCAACTCAACATTTCCCGTTAGTGAGGCAACAGATCATGACGGTGAGAGTATGTTTGAATAACGGAAGTGAAGTTTGGGAGTACGTTTGAAAAAATTGTAATTTTAGGAGTATTTTTTATATTTGGGTAAAAGTTTGGGTGTGTTTTTGAAATTTTCCCTTTGTTTATATTGTCATAGTTTTCTTATTTTTTTTAACTGTTCTAAATGATAGCTTGTTCGATACACGAGGCTAGAAAAATACAAACAAGATTTTTTTTTTTATCTATTAGTATTTTGTTCATTCGATACATGGGGTCAAACGTTCTTGCAATAAGGTAGCACATTCGATGGCTAAACAATCACTTTTACTGTTAGGTGCTTGATTGGAAAATTGGGGGGTCTTGTCCCTGAGTGGCTTTCCAATCTTGCCCTGAATGATATTCGATCTTCGAACCGTATTACTACTTAAATAAAATCCATTATCCTTTCTGTGAAAAAAGAAAAAAAGATACATGGGGTCAAAATAAATAAATTTTCTTGTGTATCAAACACAATAATGCTATAAACCCGTAAAAACAACCTCCAATTGACCCTGAAAATGTAAATTAACGGTCCAAATTCACTTGTCCAAGTGAATTTGGGCCATTAATTTTCAAATTCTAGATAAATTCTGGATGTGTTTTCTGTATGTAGTAGTGCTGGTATCAAACAAGTACCTAGAAACTCCCGTGTGCATGGACTATGGCGAGAGAGAGTTGTAAGCAAAGGTAAATATATATTTCCTCGTTTCCGAAATAATTCCCACACGCAACCGACGCCCCTCTGTCCTCAAGCGTACATCTCCGTCCCTTCTCTCTCTCTCTCTCTCTCTCTCTTCCCATCTTCTCCAACTGCAACAGCTTCACATTATTCAAAGCCGCGATTTCACTCTCACAGTAAGTCCTCTCTCCCCCTCTCTGTACATACCTATTATTATATATATACATATCTACCCTCCATACATGTATTATTGGGTTGACTTTTCGAAGCCCTGATGGTTCCTTTCTTCTGAGGTATGGCTATGATTCAGAAAGAAAAAAAATTAGGGTTTTGAGATGTGGGTTCATCTCTTCTCAATTTAGATTCACGTCGATTGCCCTTTAAATTTTTGCGATTGTTTCGATAATATTGCCTTCTATTGGTTTTCAAAAGTTCGATCTTGATCATACTCGCACACAACGACAGAAGTGTGATTTCGGTGCTTGTTGAATCTGGTCACTAGTTTTTATTGTGCAAGTTTGATCATACGTAATGGGATTGGGTTGCTTGATGGGGCTTATTTTTCACAGCTTATGTCATCTCCATCGGTTCACCAAACCGATTTCCATTGCCAAGTTTTGGCAAGACAAGACAAAATTTGGCATGGAGTTTGGCTTTTGCCTAATTTCCCATGTTAGCGTCAATGTTTAGGATTCAATGCTTGTGATCCGAGGGTAAAACATGCCATTGAACTAACAGATGAAAACACAAACCAAAGGAGATGCTGTTAAAAATTTTGCTTATTTTTTATTTTGCTTTGAAGCTTTGAAGCTTTTTTTGTTTGTTTTGACAAAGCTTCTTGTTTTGTCTTAGGGGCTAAAAAACTTGAAAAAGCTATTAAGAAAATGATATTTGAGAAGCTTTATTTTGATTTTGTTAGACTCCTGCTTTATAATAATAATTGTAGCCTTTATGTAGCTTATGGGAGATCAGTCTTGTTGTGTAATGTATTAACTTTAATGGTTACTAACGTAATGTGATTGTTTTCTCCAGCGAAAAGGTTGGTCACATTTGCGCGTGTCCCATTCTCTTCTCCATTTTGAAGTTTGAAGCCCTATTAAATTATAGTTTAGAAAAAAACAGATCTGCATTCTTATACTATCTATAATGGAAGTTAAGCTATGGAACGACAAGCGCGAGAGAGAGATGTATGAGAACTTTGCCGAGCTCTTTGCTATCATCAAAGCTACTGAAAAGCTAGAGAAGCTTTACGTTCGGGACATCATTTCGTCGGCGGAGTATGAGCCCGAATGCCAAAAGCTAATTGCCCATTTCAAAACTTTAGCTTCCACACTCAAAGACACTGTTCCAAGCATTGAGAGGTTCCATGACACATATAAGATGGATTGCCAAGCTGCCTTGAACCGCCTTATCACTTCCGGTGTCCCTGCGACAGTTGAGCACAGGGCTGCTGCTGCAATGTCAATGACTACTTCGGCTTCCATAGTGGCTGAATGTGTGCAGAACTTTATTACTGCTATGGACTCGTTGAAACTGAATATGGTTGCTGTTGATCAGGTCCACCCATTGCTGTCAGACCTTTCTGCTTCACTCAACAAGCTCACTCTTTTGCCCCCTGATTTTGAGGGAAAGATAAAGATGAAGGAGTGGATTGCGAGGCTTTCGAAGATGGGGGCAGCTGATGAGCTAACAGAGCAGCAGGCTCGGCAGCTTCACTTTGATCTGGAATCGTCGTACAACTCTTTTATGGCAGCATTGCCCACCGCTGGAACTTGACTGGTGGGGTAAGCCTGTAAATAAGTGGACATTGTATTGTTGTTTTGGTGGCTCTGATACATAGTATCTTGCTTTTGGTTCACTGGGAAGAATCTTAACAATTGTTTTGAATTATTATTGCTGATTTTGTAAGACTTTATATACGGTTTTCGGATGGCTGGATTGGTGATTGCTAATCTGATTGTTTGTGCTGACTATGAAAATATACTAGTTCGTATAAGATCATAAAAACGGATTTGTACATTAGGCTGGCTTCTCAATGTTTATGTTCATTTTGGGATTGTATTTGGTAATGGACAAATGGTTGGAAGTCCTTAAATGCCATTTTAGATCTTCAGTTTGAGGTTTTGATCATTCCTTTATGGGTCTCGGAGTTGTTCTTGCTTATGACATTTTGCGTTTCTTTTCTCTTCTTTCTTAAGTTTTATTTTTTCCGGAGCTTCGGAAATAAGATCTATCTTAAGTTATTGAGGAGAGGAAAGATGGGTATTTTGTTTGTTACAAGCGAGCCACTTTCTTCACCATCCAGTATGTGATAATATGATAAAGGTGGTTGATTTGAATTCTTGATGTTGTGCTGTTTCCACTTCGCAGTCCTGCATCAGTTTTCATGTCCATTTATGGTGCTCATGCTCCCTATGTGTAGGCCTGCTCCTTCCCATTTAAATCGAGATTATGCTTTATTTTATCAGCACTAAACCTAGATTATGCTAATCTGATTTAAGTATGTTAGGCTACCCAGTTTACAGGATAGTTATATCAAGATGCGGAAAAATCCCCTTTCATCCTTTACTTTTTATTTGTCAAGTTTAACACGATGACCAAATGTCAGATAACTAGCTTTCTTTCTTGCTTTTGATCTTGCATTACAGATTCTACTCGCTAATGGTATTTGACCTGTTGAATTATATCGTCCAACTTCCAGCTTACTCTTTCCATATTTGTTATACTTCTCTCCATTCGATCTTGTGACTCTCCATCCCATTTCCCCACAAGCTTTTATTGATCTGTACGTCAGTCGTGAGCTACTACGCAGATAATACCTTGGTGTTTACTCAAGGGAAGAAATCTCCATTGATATATATTTTTTTGGTGTGTTTTTTACGGCATCGTTACTTCTCTAAGAGTTGGAGGCAACAAAGTTAATATTTGTGATGCTCTGAAAGGGAATTGAGTTTAGAAATGAAGTGAATATTGCCTTGTATGAACAGTTCCTGTTCAGACAAGGAAGTCGAGGTGTGTGTGCATAAACAATTGAGTGATGTTACATGTAGGCTCAGCTAGCAAAACTTTCTTGTTGAGTTGTGTACAGCTAAAAGCATAAATTACCGGTTGTTTTGCCCATTGCTGCCCAACCAATTTTGTTTCACCTTTACTTTGATGTTGAATTCCCGTAAGCTCTGCACTACAACTAAAACTCTTAAGATGAAATTTCTCCTACAGTGCATGGATAGTTGGAACTTAGTTGCACGAAGCGGCAGCGGGGGCGGCCGGCGGGGGAGCGGGAGTATGTATAAGCTCCCTAGGTTGGGAGCAGCGAGGGAATATTTAATAAATAAATACATAGATGAATAAGCTTATATATATTATGTGTTGTACACATGTTTTATAGTTGAAAAGGGTCTGCTTATATAAACATTTTATATATATAAACACGAGTGAGAAATGACATCCCAATAGATTCTTTTATGCCAAATATATAGACTAAACACGTAGATACATAGTAGAATATGAGACGAGAAAGAGAGTGTCCTAAATCTTTCTTCTTCTTTCTTTTTCTTCTTCCTTTCATATATTTGGAAAAAAAATTGAGAATTTCATCCTTAAACCTTAAGAGTTAAGATTAGTATGGAAACTCCCATCCTATTTAGGAGTGGGATCCCACCTGCATGGGAGCGAGCTCCCGTCACGGAAGCGCGGACTCGAGCCCCCGTCTAGGTAGAGTTCCCATTTTAGAAGGATCCTGCTACTAAGAGTAGGAATGGTTCTGATAATGGTAATAGGAAAATGGAGAGAGTTTCTGCTCAAAGAACTAGATTGTTGACATTATTGAGACACCCTATAGATATTAATAGCATTTGGGTGTCTTTTTCCTTTCAGAAGGAGTGTCTATGCTTAACCTATTCTTGTAGGGTTTTGAGTATCAGGCACATTGAATGAATACGAGGATATTTAGGAAGCTGAAAAAGGCTTCGTTGGTGTTGTTGGGATATACGTTGATTCAGATGAATTTGGGATCTTTTGCAAATTCTAGTCACTATAAATCACATTTGATAATGAGCTGGTTTTTCTTCAAAATGGCCAGTTTATAGTTAGTCAACTAAGACTGTGTTAGTTGACTGGTCTAGGACAACTTTAGGAAATTAGTGATAATCTCATAACTGGGTTGCGATGATTACAGCTTCGCAATAACTTTAGGTTAGTGTTTGTAGGTAGAAGATACAATTTTTAGGGTTGGGAGGAGGGAAAAAGCTGCAAGTAGTTTGATTTCAGAAGGTGAAGAATATTTGGGATTAGCTCGAGGACAGGGTTTGGGCAATCCCTGTCTTATCGTAGCTTGTGAATGTGTGGAAAGAAGAAGAGAGGAAGAATCAGTAAACGCTGAAGGGTATTCGGCAACTTCAGACTGATAAAATCTTGATTATTTCACAGCGAGTTTCCTAGAACCATTTCCCTGTGCCTGCATTTCCCAGTTTCCTCACCAAATGCAAGTTTTATGTTATACTATATGTGTACCAAAGTCTCACGTCCCAATTACAAGTAAAAACCTGTGGTATGTTCCCTATGCTTGAGGGTACCCTCGCCTCAATAGCTAGCATTTGGTGTTTGAGTTTTACCATGACCGCCGTATGACGATCAGTTAACATGGTTGTCAAGCTATGGGCTTCTGAGATTTAGTTTCTACTAGTTAAGATCAATTTGTCACCCTCAATAATTTGTGGCCAATTTAAGTTTTACTACTGGTAGCTTCTTTCTTTATTAGAAGCCTTTTTGTTTTCTGCATTTACAGGACACAGCAAACAAAGAAGTACCTTCTCCAAGGTGATACGCAATTCCTCTCTAAACTTGTAGGCAAGAAAAATAAAGCACTCAACCTCCTCAACAAAATACAGTACATAAGACAAAGTGGCACAGCTTTCCACACTTTACAGTACATAACATCACATTTCTAGCAGTACATAAAAATAGAAAGATTGGTTTGTTGGATAAAGTAGTTAAAGCCCCTCTGCCTTCTGGAAACATGTTCCAGTTTATTTTTCTCGGCGAAAGTGTTGTTATCGAGGTTTGAACTCTGGTCAAATGTGTGGAAGTATCTTCTGTTTGATAGCCCAAAGTACTTCTTTCTAAATTAATTTGTTCATGAGGTGCATTGTGGAAGACAATTTAGAGGTTCCCATAAATGCAGAAGCATGATCTTTGAATAATACTACTGAAACCTATTTTGTCATTCTTTCTGAAATATTGTCATTCTTTCTGAAATATTGTTATCTATCTACTCTCTCTATCCACACACACACACACACACACACAACATATATACTCGTATAGCGTATCTCGACATTGAAACGCATGTTCTCCGAGTCTCAGGGCAAAGTAGTCCTTTCTTCCTCCTGTTTGAGTCCTTTCTTCCTACTGTTTGTGCAACAATGGAACCAAGAGTGGGAGAAGGATGGCGGCGACGAGAACAATCCCTAGCACGACAGCGATGCACGTCCACTTCCTCGAGCTCTTTTGATGTACCCGGGCCTCCTGCAGTTGCTCGGTCCCGCGCCTCACGAAGGAGCTCGCGTGGGCCACGTGGCTCTCGATGTCATTGAGCTGGTGACCTTGTGCCTCCACCAGAGCTGCCATGTCCAGAAACACCTGGTGTAGCTCGAGCAAGTTCTTCTCGATCTCCTTCACCGCATCATGTCTCTCCTGAATCTCCGATATCGTGTCTAGAATCCGACCCCTCCCCTGTTCCTGAATCGCCTTTTGCATGATATTCTCGCTTTCACCACTTGAAATCAAATTCTCAATGGTTTCTTCGGTTGCCTTCTCTCCCGTAATCGTAAAGTACCTATGCACGGGCGAAACCAGGATTTAGAAATGGGACGCGGACTAGGTTTTATAGAGAGGAATTTCATTTTCTCGTGTTTTTATAAAATTATTCAGAAATTATAGAACTATTTTTGTTATTTGAATACCTCCGCTCGACCGTTTCCTTGTATTCATCCGCCATTCTCCCCCTCAATTCCTGGAAATCGTCCATCATATCCTTGAGTTTCTTTCCCAACCCGCTGACCACCGACATCCTGGTTCGGTCCGCGGATGACCCAGGTCCGCAACCAGGAAGTTTTCGGTGGTTCGCGTTAGACTGTTCTAGGGCTTCGAGTTTCCTCTTGATGAGCTTGACATGTTTCAAGACGTGAGCAACGTCCGAGTCCATGCGGGCTCGGACCTCTTTCATGGTTTTGGCATTGTGGACAGTTTTGCTCTCCTCGTTGGATTCTTTTAACCTCCTGTAGAGTTGCTCGACGCTCCTCATATCTTCCTTGACATTCTCGACGTCGTGAAAAAACCGGTCGAGGTTGCCCTCGTTCCCGGCTTGCCGGCCGGTCTCCACGTCATCCAACTGCGTCTGTTGCTTCAGGTCCGTGTACCTTTTGAACGAACCCGAGAACAGATCATTCATCTTCTCAAATTTTTAGGTATCAATCTTCGCCGTAAACAGATTTTTTTTGTTCAGATATCGGTATTCGATAGAATAATTCAAAGAAAATTAAGAGAAGAAATGGCAAAATCCCTATTTGGCTTCTTCTTGTTCTGATTCTGAGATGATGAAAAGGGTTTTTGGGCTTCAACCTCTTCTTCAACACGTAATATTTTGACGAGGTAGAGAGAAGGCAACGAAAACCATAACGGTCATCTATAAATGGCAGCAGAGATCAAAGGCCAACCATTACTATTTACTAGCATAAAACTGTACGAACGGGCGAGTAATTATTCAGTAGTCCCGGAGCACAGCCATGTGGTGCTTCGAATCACTTTAGCACTACACATTTATACGAGATTCATATACAGTTTTGGATCCCATAAAAATGTGTGGTGCTAGAGAGATCAGGAGCGGAGCACCACGTGACACCTGAATAATTACAACCAACAGGCTATCTAAAATGGGGAAATGCCAAAGGTGCCCATAAACTGGGACTTGGCACAATCGTTACAAAGAATCAACAGCTGCAAGGTTGGCTGGTCACCCGTTTTTGTAGCATTTTTCCATGCACACTTTCCAAACGCATTCCTCTGGCAAGGTTGAGATCCCACTACGGTATCCACCCCTGGATTTGCATCCGAAAAGTGTGCATGAATCTTTTGTCCAAATAAAGCTAAAATTTCTCCCGCGAAATCTCAATCCCAGATCCAAATGCACGTATCTAGTACTACAAATCCTCTGTTCCAAAATTCTCTGTTCCTTTGTTTCGGAGCTTTTTCGGTCATTGGATCGTATGAAAATTTAAAAACAAAAAACAAAACACATACAATCCAACAATCCAAAACACTTAAGCACAGAGGAACACCATTTTTCGAGAACGGGGATCTCAGACCAAGAGGGAAAAAAAAAATCAATGGGAGAAACAATTGGACGTGCAGTACCATGGTGGGTGCCACAGCAATGAGAGAGAAGATGCGACCAAACAAGGGAAATAATAAAATGGAAGAATAGAAAATGCATTGCAAGCAATGAACAAAAATTACCTGAAAGCAATTTCATTTCAAAAAATAAACAAAAATGTTCAGATCATGAATGACATTAATTACATTTTAGACTCGGCTGACAATAAGGTAAACTCTTCCACGGAAGAGTTACCTTTTATGCACTACAGTTTGCATTTTTTAAAGGCTCTAACACATAAAAGTTAATGCTTTAACACGGAAGAGTCACTGTTTGAACCTTTCCGTCCTCCCATTGGGGCGATGGTAGAATTCTCCATTACATTTTAAACAATACATCCCCTGTAAGGCAGACCAGGTGAGCTCCTGAAAATACACTAGCATATACTCCTAGCTTCATTCAACCCACTACCGATTGAAGTCACATTGCCATTCTGGTTTCTGTCCTTTTACCTTGCTGGCGTCTTCTTTCTATCAATCAGTAAAATTATCAGTTTCTACGCAATATAATCCAGTTCCTCCCGTCCTCCATAATACTACATGCAAAGCAGCAGAAGGCTCGATGCCAAAGCAGATAAATGCACAACATAATCCAGTTCCCCCATCCAACGGGAAAATCTCGACTTTTATCTCCCAATAGCTCATGGGGATGCCGGTGTATGACGTTCAGCTTCAGTATCCCAATGAATACTACTACCCAAGGTAATACTGTTACTAAAATTTCCCTCAAATCCGATTCCACCAAACTGCATTTGATCTCCGTCTGAATTATTTCTTTTGTTAGTGGTTGAAAGTCTCTGTTGCCTATGATGTTCTTCTTTTGAATCTGGATGACTATAACTATCCCTCTAATCCTAGTCCACCAAACCGCGTTTGATCTCCCTCTGAATTATTTCTTTCCCTGGATCTATTGAAAAAATGTAGCCTAAGATCCCTCTCAAAAGTATTTTCCATTATCCTCTTTACCACATCAGAATCTGGTCTAGGTGACAGCTCATCATCCCTCTCCGGTTGGCTATTCAAATCAATCTGTCCTTTGAACGGTGAAACAGAGGATGTAATCCTGCTAACGTCATCGTTGGAAAAATCCTCACCATTCATCATCTTCCTGTCCAGACTCCTATTTTCCACGTTAGTAAATGACCGGATGATTTCTTCAGGAACATTCTCAGAAAAATTTGGATGTTGTTGAAACTTTTGTTGCGGAAATATCTCTGCTTCTTTCTCTGATTGTTTCTTCTCTCGCCGCAGCATTAGGGTTTGGAAACGGCGCTTCACCATTAAGCAGATGGTACAGGTGCACGTTTGTTTGTGCTTTGGGCCTTTTCCGCTTGGGGGTTGAATGCAAATGACGCAAGAACAGCCGGGTCTATGCCTTGGGTGTTTTGTTGTTAGGGTCTGTGACGATTCTTGGGGGGACCCACCCTCTTCCTGGATGGCTAGGTTGGCAAGTGCATCGAGCCCCTCTAGATCTTCAACTGAATCTGGGTCCGGTTTCTTAGATGCCACTGCACAATCAAGATCGCAATTAGCAAAGAGAGATAGCAAGAGGTGTAAATTTACAAGATGAGGACGACTGAGAAATGGTTCGTGCGATTCATACCTGGTTTACTAGCAGGCAGCAGATATTCTAGTTCTGCTGTCAATTCTTGAGCCACGGAACAGAAAGATCTGGAAGTAGGAAAGGTGATAAAAAGGTTAACAAACTTAACACAATTCCAAACTGCTAGACTCGCATTGATTCAAGATTATCTGAAAATAAATCGATAACAGCAAAAGAGCATCAGAGAGAGGGAGGGAGGAGAGGAGAAATTGTGACCTTCCATTGCAGATGGTCTAAGTGCACACGTTACGAATGTGAGACAGGTGGTTAACAGATTTATCTCATCTACTCAATCCAGTCAAATAGAATAGATATGTTACAGTAACAACACTTCTAGGCAAGTTCAATAATGAAGAATGAATTTGGAAATAAAAAGAAGTGAAAAATTCTAAGAGCATTTTCAAGGTGAGGTACCGCTCCCAGCACATGTTGCGCAGTAAAAAACATGAAAACAATTGTATCTCTGTGTGTGTGTGTGTGTGTGTGAGAGAGAGAGAGAGAGAGAGAGAGAGAGAGAGAGTCCATCTCAAACAATGGTACTAAAACTTCCAAATTTAGACGCTAGTGATGTGCTTTGATAATTACGAAGAATGTGCTACTAGAATTTATGATCTACCAAACCAGTCAAACATAAAGAACACTCTGGGAAAAAAGAAGGTAAAGAAATGCTTTATTATATTTAAAGTGCACTAAGAAAAGTATTGAGTGAATGTACCTAAAACACATGCAGCTGCAGTACATGAAAATGCAGAGCTTAACACTTGCATGGTGTGAAATCTACAAATGGAAATAAATGTATGATGCAGGCCAAAGGATATAGAAGAAAGATGCAAGGATCATGGACGCAAATCAGCTGATAAAGGTAGCCAGAAAACTCGATTAAAAAAAGTCGTCATAAATAAGTTGAAACTTGAATGGACCAAGGACGAGGTAAAGTGTACCCAACCAAAATAGGTAGTCACCAGTCAATGGTTTTAACCACTTTCAAGGAGGAAACCGAATGAACACCCGGCACTACTTCCACAGGAGTATGAAATGTCATATTTCAAGTGGTGAAGTTGAAAATTTTTCAAATCCAAAAGTCCTGGATTTTTAAAGTGATCCTCATACTAAAGCTAGTCATGCAAACCCTAAATTTTAGTATGGTAAATCTTGAATCCAAAGCATAAAGCTGCACTAAAACAAAAATCATCACATGATGCTATAATAACCATTTGAAAAAGCCAACTTCCTTGCATGCATATTTGCAACCTAACGAGATGAATATATATCAGGTTCATTGCTAAAACCAAACAAAAAATGTATATTAAAAAACATGTTTATAATACCTTTCCGGATCCCATGAGTTCTCGGAGCATGTCCATCTTGAAGGAAGCAAAGCATCAAAAGGAACTTTGCGCAACTTAAAACAGTCTTCACATTGAGCCCATTGGATCTTTTCACTGACACGGTACCAAAACAGCATGGGATTATGTGGCACAAAAAAAAATGTCAAATTGCCTAACCCTGGTCCATTTGAAGATTGCAGTAGCAAGACCTTGCTATTGGTATAATAATCAGCAAAAATACTAGAAATCAGTTTCTAGGCAAAACAACTCAGTTATATTCCCCAAATGGAGACCAGAGATACAAGAATTGACTGAACCCTCCAGATACTTGTCGCTTGCAAGATTTCTAAGATAAAATTCAGCAAAAAACTCCAAGACTTGCTCAAGGTCAAGGGTGAGGGTGTTCAATCCAAAACCACTCGTCCTTTTTATAAGTATGTGCAATTCAAATACAAATAATGAAAAAATGTAACCAGATGACATATAAATTCCGGACCAGAGATTATGCAATCAGTTTGTGCCACAATGTAAGTCAAATCATATACACAGTATGATTAAAACAAGATTATTTTGATTGTGCATCAACTAAATCATGAGTCTTAGGGTATATTCAGTGGCAAAAGAATGCTCTCTTCGTCATACAGATGAAACTCCATAGACAGTATAAGGAATCAAACCAAAAGAATTTAAATACAAGTCTGAGCTTCCGAGTGGCTTACCCCACACAATTGGCTGCAAAAATTGTAGGCCTCCCAATAATTGGAGCATCCTGCTAAACAAATCCAATGCATGATCATCAGAAACATAAATCTCTATACTGGTGGATCATTATTTGAAAATACTTTCACTTCAATTTTAGAAATTAGGATAAAAAAACAAGGTCATGATACGAGTCAGGTCAATTATTTGAAGAAGTACAGACAAAGCTCTCAGCAAGTTATGTGACCTTATTGCTCTTGTAATCTTGTTTTATTCTGATTTTATTATGGTTCCCTACCCATAACAGCATGTCTCTACTTCCCAAGTTTCACACGATGGTAATTCCACCTTTAAAACTGGATGAAGTGGACTAAGGGGGGCTGTATAAAACAGTCCTAGGCAAGGTTATTGACGCCCACCAATAAGAATGCATTGTACTAAGTTCAATATAGTAGCTTAGTTTCATATTTACCAATTGATAGGTTGGTCCAAGATATTTTCTGAACCCTATCCTTTCATATACTCCTATTACAAAAGAAAGTATATCTTCTTTCTTTCTTTTTTTCATTTTCGTGTTTCAAAAGCAAGTTGAAGAGCCATTGATTTATTATATCTGGATTGTGAGGTGACTTTAGCCCAACAGACATGGAATGATCTTCTCCAGTGGAGTGTTCTGTTTAGGAGGCACTGCCTTGAGTTTCTTCATTTTCTTCTATCTTCTCTTATTTGAGGTAAAATCAAACCCACTTGTACTCTCTAGATAAAAGATATCTAAATGGGTCCAACAAAGGGAACAACTAACTTGCTGTTAGAGTGGTTACCTCGGAATGAACATGTTTTGGGGAAAATTTCTTGATATTTTTAATGATATACAACTATTGACCGCAAAACTATAGGTGCATGCACTGCACTCACTGGTAGCCAGAAAACAGAAATACTTATAGGGGATGTATTCAAGTCAAATATGAACCGAGATGGAAGTATAGTACCTCGTACTCTTCAAACTCGACGCCTTCAATTACCACAACACCTGGGACATAGTTTGGTGGTGGACGTAGCAGTCCCTGAGCTTGTTCCCATGTCAACTTCAGCTCTATCACGTGCTCATCTTCAATTTTTAGCCGTTTAACCTTTGAAGCCAACGTGCTGTTCTTCCTTCTACTGCGCATAGAAGATTTAGCTCCAAGTACCTCTGTAGCTACACACCCAGATTTATCATCTTTCAACCTTGGAGATGCTTGATCTGCCAGGTTAGCCTGGTCAATTGGAAAATTGCAGGGAGATAAGGAATTGCCTTTTAAATGGTGTGGAGTAGATAAAACTTCACCAGGTTTAGTTTTTTTGGCACTAACATCTTCCTTGGTAGAAACTCTACTAGTAGGATTGACACTTTCAGTTCCCTGTAGATAGACAGTAACAAGTAACAACACAGATAGATATTGTGGCCATTTCACCTCCATACTCTAAAAGAAGCTAGGAAAAACTAATTCAGAGAGTACTAGACGAAAAGGCTACTGGGCTGAAGTGTACATTAATTTTATCCTTTGGATAAGATACTTCTGAAACCTTACATTTAAAATGGTTTTGGTTATCCAATAGAAAAGAAAACAAGTAAATACACATTTTCATCACTCTTTAATCCCACTATCTGGCTGTTAATTGCTTGCAATAAGATGTAGCTGGAGCCACGAATTGAGATTGAGATTATCACGGATACAAATAAGCATCACATGTAACAAGTACAGCATGTAAGGCCAACCAAAATTAGAGCAAAAAGGAATACAGGTTGCTCTCATTGACCGAGTCATCTCGGATGACAGCGATGGTCTCTTTGAGAAACATCCTACTTCATCTGGGAGAATGCTACTAAATGCTATATGTGAGAAAAATTCAACCTCAAATTCTACACTGTGCATGTGGTTACTTCATAACGTAATTTTTGTGACACAAATTGCTCTGAAATTCAAGGCAACAGACTTCCAATTCCAAATATCTGGAATAGAAAAACATATATCCTCAATATTGCACATCACTATCCATGCACCTGTCAGGCTTTCACTCTGTATGTTACATGAACTTGGGTTGTGGCATAGGCTGCCGGTGTGTCTGTGTCAGATTGGATTTCTCTAATTCGCATGTCAAGTACATAGAGACTGCAAAATATGGATGAATTTCGATAATATGTTATTCTTTAAGGTAATTGTGATTACAAAGTAGTGAAGTACCATAGACCATTATCTGAGAGTTCATGCAATAAACTTCTTTACTAAACGCTAACTAAATAACTCTCATTTTTACATTTTAAAGAGTCCGTAACATAACCGAAACCAAGTTGGGACTCTGCCTTGGTCTCCAACATTCTCATATCTATTGACTTCACTCTTACGAACTTATCTGGTTATCACCATGAAAGTTCTCTTTACACTTCACTGTGAAGTCTGTAATAGAAAAAATTGGCTATCTATTTCAATACACTTATTAATAAACCTTTTAGAATAATAATTATGCAATTTCTCCAAATGCACAGTGCACGCTACTGCCACCCAAGAATCAGTTCAAAATACGAATAATAGCAGCAGCACACAAGAAAAAAAAAAAAAAAAAGCAATCTTAAGGTTCTTGTAAGCCCTTCAAGAATTGGAGGAGTAAATCAACAATGGATGAGGATTTATTTAGAACAAGTAATGCGTCAACCATATCAATAAACCAACGCCTATCTTATCTCTCTATGAACAAACACGTTAACCAGAAACAGAAAAAGAAGCAACTACACGCACTTGAGAAACTCGTAGTGTCGAATGAATCTCTCCCAGGGTTAACTGGATCGCGGATCGCCACAGTATGGGGAACGGGAAGGGATCACGGTACATTGTCCCCTTCAGAACGTGGTAAGGTGGGAGTAGGCTTCTTCAGATCATTTGGTTCGAATGAAATTAGTTCATTCCGAAGGTGAACCATTTTCTAGGGTATTCCAAGCACTAGTAGCTTGTATATGATATTGTACTTACCAAATCATCAACAGGATTAATTTATGTGGGTTTTTTTATTATGTGAGAGTGTATTTACCATCTATGTGGGTTTTTTTTAAATTTATGTGGGTTTTGTGTGTATTTGTCGTTGGATCGCTAGAATCCCCGTACCAATTCGCTATTGATCCCTGATTGGGATTGTGATCCGGATCGCAGTTCATAAACCTTGTAGTGAATTGTGGTAACCCTGAGCTCCTAGGCAGTAATTTTCAGACCAAAGGTGAATCGTGTCACAGCCAAAAAAAGAAGAAGTAATGTAGAGATTTATTGTAAAAGACAAACCTTATTGGATGGTGGGGGAGTTGAGGCCTTTCTGAATCCCATGACCAATTTCCCTTCTGGCTCTATCCTACTAAATGTTACTGTGGAAATAAAAATCAAATCTCAGCCCACACACAACAAAAACTACTATAATTCAGATTAAGTTCATTGAAGGGCCACTTGAGAAGGGAAGCGGGGCAAAAATGAATTTTAAAGACTACCATAATCAAGGCACAAGCATAAGTTGATTTGTATGTACTAAATCATGCAAGCTAGGCTCAAGCAATTTACATGGTCGGTAACAATAAGATATTAAAGACATCTAAGCAAAACCAAAACTAGGCAATTTAGTACTCCAAAGATGAAACATGGTAACAAGGTTTCTGAGCAGGCAAAACAATGACTAAAAAAAAATGCTACAGCTTACAACTCAACCAAAGAGCATGAGTAAGATCTACGTGGACAGTAACCATACAACTAAAGCAAAGTGCAGAAACTTCCCAAAGTAATGTTATTCCAGCAATGTTGGAAAATTACCTATATCACCAGCTTGCAATTGCATTGATTGTATACAAGGAGTGACACCCTCTAGAACATACATTCTGCTGTTATTGTTGGGCCAGAATCGGAATTGAAATATCCATTCATTCCCTTTCGAATCCTGGACTTTCAAAGGTGAACCTTCAGGCTGGGAAATTGACGGAAAATAGGCCTGTCTCGCAAGAAAACTCCATCAAGATCGCTTAAAAGCACAAGAAAATACCAAATGCATGAAAAAATTAAGGAGAAACATTTCCAATACCGTGTCCAAATTAAGAAAGCATTAGAACGGTTATGAGACTGAAGTGATATGTACCATAGACGGCCACCTTTTCCGGAAGCTTGCATATTATTCCAAGAATTTAATTTCCAAATTGGCAGTGAAATGATTACTAACTACTATGGTCCTCAAGCTACAAGGCAAGAAACTTATTGGCGCTTTTGTTGTTAGATATCTAACTTAATTAAGTAATCAAGTTCATGTCTTTCAAAACTAAAAATATTAACATCTATAGTAACATGTGATGACAAGACAATATTAATTCCGCATGACCTACATCCATTCATACCATTATTATTTGTAATGGGGATTAATTTATCCAATTTTATTAGAATGAGTGCTCTCTCTTTTTATCTCAGAAAACAGATTTCAAATGTTAAATCACTTCATTCGTCATTATTTTGGTATGTGCACCATAGATATAAGCCATACCTAACTAGCCACATGCCTGACACAGGGATCTTGCATATAAACACTAACCTCTGCGCATTTCTTTGGAAGCACCAACCGCCCTATCCTCCCTGCATCACTGGCGCTTAACATCTTCTCAAATAAAGGAGTGATTACAGAGCTTGAACTTAGATTTGGTTAAGGTAAATAAGGTGCTAAACTGCTCAAATTGAAATTGGAATCATATTCATTAGTTAACACGACAAGCATAATTAATAGACTTTTTCCAAAAAAAAACACAGAGAGGATAAGCATCTTTTGTGAGAACTTGTAAAGAAATCAAAAGCATACAAGAAATCTAAATCCATACAGTCAACCCCAATTGGTCGTAATTCAAGGGTTTTTGTGTGGTTTGGTTTTGCACAGGAATCTTAACTGCAGAACTACTACCAGCGCTTACTGCTACAACCTACATATTACTATCACTAGGTAAAAACACAAAATCTTCTCACCACCGCCACTGCATATAGCAATAGGATACTTTCCGGAGATTTGCTGCAGCTCTTGATCAGTTATCCTGGGCCTGTACCGAGGAAGTAACTGATTTCGTAGTTGTCCATCTCCTCGAGGCTTTCCATTGTGTAACTGACTCTCACCAGATGTATCAGCTCCATTATGTCCAGAAAACTGCTTGCCCAAAAGCTGAGAAGACATTGGCCGTGGTACATGACTGCCAAAAGCCTTTATATGGTCATTTGCTTCATTTGGCAATGCAGAAGATACAGCCATACCAATGTGTGACATAGACACTTCATTCGCTGAGAATGACGCCTTCTGAAGAACATTGACAACTGGATTATCTTGCTCCCCACCATTGCCTACAACAAATACCCACGACAGAAGTAACAGACACAGCTGAGAACGCAAGTGTATGTATTGGAACATATTTGCCTACATATAGCACAGATACAGCAAGTAATAAATGTTCTTTAATAATTGGATCATATATGTAGCCATGTAGGTGAAGATCAATACCCTCCTTCCCATTTGCAAGTATTTCTGATGCATGAAATTTCAGGCTACCATTCATTGATCTTCCAGATGAATCCTCTAGTTTTTTCTTTTCCAAAGATGGGGCAGATAGGCACTCAGTGGTAATAAGTCTGTCAATTCCATTAGGTAAGTCAACTTCAAAAGGCATCCTTTGTTGCAAGCCTGATCGAGCAGATGAAGAACTGAACAAACTGGGTGCTTGCCGCCATGGCACTGGACCAGATTCAGCTATCGGGTCCCAATTTTTGGCAGAAAGGTCCTTAATTCTGTCAGGCAGTGCAGGAAGGAAGAGGGAGGGAGGAGGCCAGGCAGGATTTGGTGTCTGCAACAAGAAATAAGATACTGAATGGTTACATGATCTTACAGGTAATTATGCTATAATACAGCTGAAGCAGACTACTATTTTGTACTGTAAGTTGCATGAAAGAACAAGAAAAGCAAAATGCTGTCCATCCGCTCACCAATATGGTTTAATACTGTATGCTACAGCAATTATGCTATTATGTTTCTTGGCGGGGGATGGGGAGGTACCAGCTTTCTCACCACTTCATGTCAGCAAATAATTGTAAAAGTCACCCGTACAATACACATGGATGCACATTCTAATGGACTAGGAGAAATAGGAAAGAAACATTCAGGATGTTTGACCTGGACTCGTTCTATTCTCATCCCCCATTTGAATTAGTCATCTCTGAGCTCGGTTTTGGTTGCAGAAAGGAGTAAAAAAAAAAAGTCGACCCAATTCTACATGCTCACACCAAAACATCAACTTTTGGTGGGGCAAGCTCAACAAAAATGGAATTACAGACAACCCAATCATTAAACAATTAAAAAACCAATAAGATGGTAAAAAAAACATAAAAACAACTTACCAAAATGAAGCTTTTTCTTGCACAGGTCATGCATTCAATTCCTCCAGCATCCAATAGTACAAACGTATGAAATGACACTATACATCCACAATGTATTTGCTGCATATAAAAATTTACCATTAGAATTTCTGGACAAGAAATTGCCAAAAAGTGGTTCCTTCTTTTCATAAGCACCAAAAAGTTGTTCTTGAAAGATGCAAATCATTTGATCTCATGTAACTTCTACAGTGAACAAAAAGATTCTACGAAACTTGTAAGCTCCATAGGCCGAGCTCCTTTTTCGGTTGGCAATTCCATGACACAATATCGAGTTGTACTTTTTATTTTCATAGTTTAGATGCGTTTGTTCAGGATTGTGAAAGGAATCATGTTGTATTTGTACTAGTGTAGGTCCAAGAATAGTGCCCGAGCACGTTCTTCTCTCGTGTCAGCACATTGGCTGTTGGCAAAGTCCAAGCATAGTGCTCAAGCACTTTCATGCCTCGGGTCCAACAAGTAGGCTGTTAGGAAAGTGCTTGAGCAACCTTCAGTGTGCTCGAGCAGATGGCAAAACATCTTATAAAAGGGCAGCAGCTAGGGTTACAAAGTTACAACTTCAGCAGCCTTTATTTTGACGTGAAAAGAAGGAGAGAGGGCTGTATCTTTGGTATATTGGTTTATGGCTTGGAGTTCTTACATGAAGTTCTGAGTAACACAATCAAATACTCCAAGATCTTCATTCAATCTTTGATTCAACCATTTGAATCGCTCTTCCGGTGGATTTCTGGAAGTATCTCGGAAGGCTTGAGGATCCAAGGCGTGCGGCAATCAAACACTTGGTGCAATGAACGTGGATTCGGCAATCGGTTCTTGGGTCAATTGAGAGGATTTTCAATTGTAAGTATAGGTCAATTGTAATCGCGCAACGTTATTTTTAGTGTTTTGATTCCTTCCCGTGGTTTTTACCCTATTCGGGGTTTTCCACGTATATAGCGTGTTCATTGTTTATTTTTTAATTCCTCGCTTGATTATTCGATTGCTAGCAAGATAGGATTTTTCAATTGGTATCAGAGCGGGTCGCTCTTTTGATTAAGAGAGTTTTTTTTCTTGAGTGGATCCTTTAATTTATGATGAACACGAATCTGAATATGAATCATCTTTCTAGTCGTATGCCGATTTTGGACGGTGAAAATTTTGATTATTGGAAATCTGGAACTCCTGTGTTAAAGGCTATAAATATCTTACTAAGGAAGTAGACGACGAAGTAGTTCATAAATCTAGTTCAAAGTTGTCAAAAGCAGAAAAAGTAGAGCTACAAGCTAATAATAGAGCCTTGGATATTTTGTTTAGTGCCGTTGATGTGATTGAACATCAAAAGATTGCCAACTGTGAAATTGCGAAGGAAGCGTGGGATATTTTAGTCACGTGCCATGAGGGAACATATGTGGTCAAACAGTCTAAACTACAAAGACTTACTACAGAGTTTGAGATGATTAGAATGGATGAGGATCAGACTTTCAATCAATTTTACTCTAAGTTGATCGCCATTGTCAACAGTTGTGAAACCCTAGGTGAACCAATTCCTCCTTTTAGAGTTATTAACAAAATTTTGCGATCTTTGCCTAAAAGATTTAAAACTATGGTCACTATGCTTGAAGGTAAACGCATGCTTAAAGAAAAGTCTGTTGAAGAGGTAATTGGTCTTCTTCAAACTTATGAGGCAGATATGTTGCAATCTGAATCTCAGAAATCAAAAATAAAATCTTCGGCTAAGTCGATTGCTTTTAAAAGTTCTCAAATTGATGAGACAGATTAGATTGCAATAACGATGATGACAATGATACTGAATCCATGGACTTATTTTTTCAAATTTTGAAAAAGTTTTTAAAAAAGAAAGCTATAAAAAATGGTTCTGAGATTAAAAAGAATAATCATAATGCAAAGAAGATTTTTCTATTGGTAACAAGAAAAATGGAGGGAAAGGACAACCATCAGAGCCCAAATGCAGCGAGTGTCATGGGTATGGCCACTTGGCTCATGAATGTATCAATAAGTTGAAAAAGAAGACGAATTACAAGGCTAACAAAACTTGGGATGATGGTAGTGAGTCTAGCAAGTCTGAGGAAGAACGAGAAGATAACAAAAAGTATATTGCATTTGGGGCATCCTTACAATCACATCTTAGTGAGGAATCTTCAGATGATAGTGATGATGAGGAAGAAGGAGATGAGTCTGAGGACAGTCAGGAGTTGAGAGAAAAATATGATCAATTATATCGAGAAAGTGTTAAGATCACCAAGGTAAATCTTAAATTGGCTGAGAAGTATAAGTCACCTGTGGCGGAGTTGGTGAAACTGAAAAATTGGGTTGATGATCCGAAAGGGGTGTTAGCCTCCGTTAAAGGAGAGAGAGAGACATGCTTCAAAAGGAAGTTGTAGGATTGAAAGAGAAAATCAACGTCTTGACTGATCAAAATTCCCTACTCGAAATTGAACTTGCAAGTGCTAATAGTGTATTTGAGCGTTTCAATGCAGGATCAAAAGCCTTGGATGACATGCTTCTTATGCAAAGGCCATCAAGCGACAAGTCAAGCCTTGGCTATCTTGGAGAATCAACGTCAATGCAAAATGGAGGCAAAATTAATGAAACAAGGCCTAACAAGGTAAAATCTAAACCTCATGCTATTCCTATTGTTCATGATATCGTTAAGAAGACCCATAACATTAATAAGACAAACAAGGAAAAAGTCATTCCGACATGTCATTATTGTCAAGTTCAGGGTCATATTAAACCAAACTGCTTTAAACTCCATGGTTATCCCATCGCCAATCATGTTCATGCTCCTAAAAAGGAGATAACTATATTCAGGTAAGTAACATGAAACCTAGACCTTATCGTGGGAAGTTACAGATGTCTAATATTTCACACACCCACTTAGCATATTCTCATAGTTATGACAAACATGTGCCTACATGTCATTTTTGTGGAGTGAAAGGTCACATTCGACCAAATTCATGGGTATCCTATTGCTTCACACCATTATCACCATGTTAATAATTATGGGTGTAGAATCCAAAAGCCTAGACGAAGAGCGAATCCTCATGAAAATAATATGAATGTGAACCCTAATCAATTGTGCAAAAATATTGAAAAAGTTAAGAATGTTAAGACTAGACCTCAACGGGTGAGGAAGTCGGACTTGAAACATCAAGCGGATATATATACCAACTCTCTAGATGACATAGGATCATCTTAGAGTAGTTGACCACGCCTTTTAAGGCTTCTTGTAGTATTGTCCCTAGTCTAGGTTGGTTGTCTCTGCTTATCTTGTTCCTAGAGCTATGAATTGTGTTTTTTTTTTTATTATTATAGTCTAGTTTCATCTATTTGTTTTTGTTGATTTTCATTTTTATATATGTTATTATGAAAATCCAAAAACATTCAAATATTTTAAAATTCTATAAAAAAAAATTATACCTTTCTCGAGGTTTAGTTTGTTGCTATGAGTTTTTGAGCATCTAAACATCTTTGATAGTACATGAGCATCTTGTTTAATTTCTTTCTGGCGGTGTATTTGGAATTAATGTATCATGACTACCACCTCTACACGTCAGAGTTAGAGAGATTACTTACCGAGGCAAGTTTGATTCTCATGCACCTAGATATGTCTCGTATTTTTCCTAGGCTATTGACCATTTTTTGGCCTCATTTCTGGATACGGTGTTATATGCCTTTCTATGCTAAAGAAATAAAAAGAAGATTTATCCTAGTTGTGGGTGAGATAAATGTCTATCCGGGCGTTCATTGAGTAACCGGACAATTGGGGTGAGGTACTCTCCCCCTAAGCGTTCGCGTCAAAAGGTGAATAGACCTCGTGAAGGCATTTGTGTTGGACCACTTGCCTAGTAACCGGATCCATTCGGCTCTATCCAGTCCGAATATTCGCGTCAAACGGTAGTGGGGTAAAAGAGAATACCTTAAGCATTTGTGATTGGACCATTCGCTTAGTAACCGGGCATTGGGTATGAGGTACTCTTACTCCCAATATTCGCGTCAAACAGCAATGGGGTAAAAGCGAAAACACGACTATGAAATTCTATCAAATATTAAATATTAAGTTGAGGGGAGTTATTTATTTTCGGTGGCACAAAATTTGTATCGATGAGTGCCTGGTTTGACTTCGTGAGGGGGAGAGTGTGTGACAGTCCAATGGTACATGAGAATTTTTCGGATGCTTGGATGGTGATCTTAATTTCCTATGATGTGTGACACAGACTCACCGTTGTCAGAAGTTTCGTGTGTCATGGTACATCCAACTCTTCAATACATTCTCGATTGGTCTTATTTGATTTGCCCATGCATGTTAATTATGTTTTGCTACTCAAGTCTTATAACCACGTGCTTATACCCCAGTCGGTTTGATGCCATGTTACATGATTTTGTGTTCATTTTTGGTTTCAAGGCTTTGTCAGAACATTTTCATAGAGTTTCTAATTTTTCTGC
The DNA here is from genome assembly GCA_963854785.1 of Vaccinium vitis-idaea. Lineage (NCBI taxonomy): Eukaryota > Viridiplantae > Streptophyta > Magnoliopsida > Ericales > Ericaceae > Vaccinium > Vaccinium vitis-idaea. The sequence goes on along the minus strand of OY978216.1, from coordinate 23,093,866 downwards.
ACAGCGCTTGACTACCTTCAGTAGTTGTTTGAGCATGTTGTTGGGCAACCCAACTGTTTTATTTTTTTTTTCCTCCAAGTTCTTGAAAAGTTGCTTGACCATTTCATTAGGAAAGTTGCTTCGTTCATTTTTTTTTTTGGCTCTTAGAACTTTGTCCTTCCCTGACAAAAAGGGGGAGATGTTTTCTGCCATGTGTTTTTCTAGTGTTTGTTTTGCAGCTTCACAGGACGGACGCATTCACACTCTGTTAGGAGATACTCCCTCCGTCCCCTAAAGTTAGACACTTTCAGGAGTGCGTGCCATTTTTAAATTGCCTATATCTTTCAATTCATAACGTTTTATGTGATTTTCAGAACTTTGTTTAAAAGAACTAATTGAAATCTATCAAACGAGATCGAGATCCATATTGCTTATATAAAACATTACAGATTAAAAGAAATAATCAATTTTTTCATAGCGCTGGAATAGTGAAAGTGTCTAACTTTAAGGGACGGAGGGAGTATTTTTTTTTACTGAATAGTGTGTTTTGTTTTGTCATGGAAGTGCCAAAGGGGGAGAAAACTGGCCTGGAAACAGAAAATCTTCCACTCACCTTCCCGCAAGACTCGCAACACCTCCACCCAGAAGCATTCATGTGGAACGTCTCGCAGAATTTTCCCTCCTCATATGTAGAACTAGAGTGAAAAAAACTATCGTCAACAGCTCAAAGTAGTAAAGATAAAAACAAAAATGGCAATCTACATAAATAGTTTGACATATTTTGTATCTACCTATGATCTTTGAATCACTATCTATCAAAAAAACAAATCTTTGAAATACCACCAAACTCATAACACAACACAAACAGAGAACACTTCGTGAAGGGAAAGGGCACTGGGCACCATGTTGACACCTCTAAGGTTACATAAGGGTCATGTGACCCCATCATCCAGCAGTTACCCTACTGATAAATATGCTATGTCTAGATATATTATAATGGGATTATGTGCTATATGAAACCACAGTTCGACATTTGCTGTCCATTGATAATTGGATATAAGGTTAATAATCTACTTGCCCCTCAAACTATTCAATTTTTAGTTACTTCCCCTTCCAACTACCGATGACTTTACTTCCCCGTCTAACTATCCAATTTTTATCCAGTTAATCCAATTAGCCAATTTCCATCCAATTGATAGATGGAAAACAGAACCCCAAGGGTACTTATGTCTATCCCTACCAATATATGTATATATGTATATATTTTCATCTTCTTCCCCAAAACTCACAGTCCCCATTCAAACAAATCGCCATCCCCACTTGAAACATCAGTAGAGATCACGTCATTCCCTTCTTTGTCAACTTTTAATGTCATAGCCAGGAATCTACATGATGCCAATCGATATTCTCCTCTTTCAAGAAACTCCTCTTCTGAAGAAGATCGCCTCACCTATTTCTCAAAGAACTAAAAAATGCAATGAATTATGTAGTGTGAACTGCGAATTCAGTAGTTCAAGAATTCCAGTCAAAGGGTTTTCTGTCACCGTATGAAGGAACCCCACAGAAGATTTGCCACATTCATCTCCCATGTTAAGGACAGGAACACCCAATGAAACAAGGGAAAAGATATAGGCACTAACAATTGCACCAACTCTCTCACATGGGATATGTGGGCCCCACATATGAGTGGTAGGTCCCACATATCTCAGGTGAGAGAGTTGGTGCAATTGTTGGTACAATTGTTAATGCCTGTAGCAAACTGCAAACCTGATGAAACAAACAAAATGAAGAGAAAATTACGGATTTGTTTCAATAGTCTCTCCAGTACTGCAGCATTATTTGAGGGGGCTTCTTCCCCACAATTCCTCAATTGTAAAGAAGCTAACTGGCCGCTGCTGAAGCTCACCAAATCCACCAGAGGGAGGCCGGAATTTCTGGCAACAAAATTGAGAGAGAAAGCCGGTCCTCTGCCACCTAAAAACATATCCCCACTCCCTCTCTCTCACAGATTTTTTTCCAGTTTAAGGGTTAGGTCTTCTTTTTTAGATGAAACAATGTTGGGTTTTCTATTAGGATTAGAGCACGATTTTGGGGAGGAAGGGTGGAATGTCTAAATTACCCTTTGTCTACTCTGGCGCCAAATACACCAATTGGGATGTTTTCCATCCATCAGTTGGATGGAAATTGGCTGATTGGATTAATTGGGTAAAAATTGGATAGTTGGAGGGGGAAGTAAGTCATTCGGTAGTTGGAGGGGGAAGTAACTAAAAATTGAATAGTTTGAGGGGCAAGTAGATTATTAACCCATTGGACATACTACATGATAGAGGGGTCGTACTCTAATAAAAACCATCATCAACAATAACCATATTTCGTTTACTACCTAGTGTGACACAATATTTTTTTTCCGTGGGCCTTACTGTAGCAAATAATGTGAGCTTATTGCGTTAAGTAGTACACAAATGTATTTTACAAACAATCTCACGAATTTTGTGCGTCAACGAATAACAAGTGGACTCTCTCTGTACTTTTTCTTTTGGTTATGGGCCTTATTGATTCACATTTTTCTTTGTCCACACTTTTACTTTCACAAACATTACAAAGGAACTTCTCAATTTGAAATTATACAGATCACGTTTTTCTCCTTTTTTTTCTTTCAACCTAAATCTGACCCCATTGAGAGAAATTCCATGAGTCACCACTGTGATAGGGTAGTATTAATTTGAACAACGCATAACAGGTAATACTTTAATCAGTTGTTCTGACTGGCTTTTGTGATCTCCAAAATATTCCTAACCATATGTAGAGCACCAGAATCCCATTGGCATTTGTTGATTAGAACAAAGTCTGAAACATATAAAATGCATAGTTCTCACCAAAAGTACAAACAGTATTAAGAATTTTCAATCTATTGCAAATGCAAAATAAAATAAAAAGAAGGAAATCCACTGACCCCATGGTTGAATCAGGGAATAACACCTCAAAGAGATTTATATTGAGAATATTTTTGCCTAATGCCTTTATGCATTTGGCTGAAACTGAGGAGTGTCTATACAATTAGCTAAAGAACCCCCTCCTCTGTCCAGGGTTTTAAATGATTTTTATAAATTCAAATACTTAAATAAAAAAGTACACCAGAAATTGATACTCCTATTAACAAATAACACTACATTTATCACCCACTTTCATCAAGTAAACTTAGCACCAGGATTGGCACTAAAAAACCACATAACTGACCATTCACTAAACAACCAAATTCATAATTTTTAAAAAAAAAAAAACCCGAAGAAAAGCGCTACCAAAGTCCTAAAAGTGCGCATTTTTTCCTCTTTGTTGCAGTGTCTGCCTTTTTCGGCTGGCATTACTAAAAGCAGAACTAATTACAAAATAGATAAAACAGAACATAAACCACTGTAACAGAGTGCACTTGAATTGTGAATAACCTAATATCCCACTACAAATTAATCCATAAACACGTAATTAAACATTCTCTACGCAACCAAGTTCAGAAAAATGCAGGAAAAGCACTATTAAAAAGCCGATAAAGACGCATTCTTACTTTCTACTTATTTTTAGTGCCCCTTTTTTCTTTTTTGGCTGCGAGTACTAACAATCAGAACTACTCCTAAAAAATAGAACAAAACTGGAAACAGAACATAAGACACTGAATCATTGAAAAATGCTTACGCGCATCGATCGCAGAGGTCGGCAAGCTCGCCGGTCCGGCGACGCCACCCTTTCCTGGGCCGTTCCAACGCATCGTTACAAAGAGAATTGAAGCAAATCCTCGTCGAAGAAGATGAGAACGACATCATCGAACCCTAGGCCGGTCTTAGAGAGAGAAAGCGAAGGCGCAAAAAGCGAGCGAGAGAAGACAACAGCGAGTCGGCATAGTGTCAGAGAGACAGAGATAGTTGGATTGAACCGAACGATGACGACAACAGAAACTCCCAGAGAGATAGGAGTGGACGAAAGGTATCCCTGGGTTGAAGATGAGACAAGGGCTAATCAAGAGAGATGGAGGAGTGATGGCTTGCAGAAGGTTTAGAGAGAGAGACAGAGAGAAGAGTTCACCACGACGGCACGACCCAAGTGTTTCAGAAGCCGTATATCTACGTACAAATTTTCCTACTAACGTTTGTACTCTCTCTCTCTCTCTCTCTCTCTCTCTATCTATATATATATATAGAAATTGTCGTCTCTCATCGCTGTCACTGTACCACTGGTGGAAACTCCCGTGAAAATCTTACATGGCACCAAAGGTGGAGAAAATTTTGGGTGCAAATAGAGTAGGCCCAGCAGGGTACACGAGTGTCAATTTCAGTCATCCAAAAGTGTTTCGGACGATCCAGATTTCTCCCTCCCTCTCTCGCCTTTCTCTCCCCTCTTTCTCTCTCTCAAATTCGGACCGCCCAAAACATTTTTGGATTGCCGAGATGCGCGTTGGTTACAGCCACATGGTACTCAACCAGCACCCAAGTTTTTCTCAGGAGGTTTTCCCATTTCACCTAAACACGAATTTCGACGCATGTCATTTTCCTCACTTTTTTTTTTTTTTTTTTGATCAAGGAAAATGCCCTGAGGGCTACATACCACCAACCAGAGCCCTCGGTTGGGAAAGAAGATCCACAACTATCGGGTTATCTATACGGGGTGGGTAGGCATACTCCGGGGACAACACCCGGCTCACAAGAAAACCTGAAAAGGGTATTGAAAATTCCACTAAGGGAATAACAATCTCACAAAAAGGAGATAAAAGAAAACAACAATAAAACAAAAAAAGTGAGGAAAATGACAATAAAACAACAATATGTCATTTTCCTCGCTTGATTGTTCCAAAAACTGAGTAAAGTCAAAAATTGTCTTAAGTCAGTTTTTTAGAGTGATGTATTGTGAGATAGTGGCCAGTCTTGTAAACGAAATAAGTCAAGTTTTAAGTTTAAGCCGAATTTGTAGAACAACCCGAGTTTTAGCATATTTAGGAGTTTAAGCACTTTTGGCTAAAAACGAAAAACTCACCCCAAATAAAGGGTATTTTGGACCTTTCTCCTATAATACAGAGGGACTGGACTCATCAGTCTCACGATTTTTTTTATTATTCCTGGTCTAAATAGATGATCGGAGACGTTCATTTTGTAAAACTCATTAAGTGCTACAATTGCAAAAAAAATTTATGTAATTATGTTGATCGAGAGCTGATGATCAACCATTTGAATCATTTATCTTCAAAAAATAATTTTTATCCAGCGTACAAGGTGGATTCTTTTTTATATAAATATGACTCGAATGGCCAATCACTAGTATCCAATCAGCATAAATTTTGCATGGTTGAAATATTAGACCAATCTATATAATAATCTATATAATAATGGAGCTCAATGTTTGAAATCCCTATATTTTCGACCCTTGGATCTTAATTAAAGGGCTCAGATTGCAAGGGAACTACTTAAAGGTTGAGATTTGGCCGTTGGGTAGAGGCTCAATACTCACCGTTGGATGCCTTCCCCTCTTATCTGCCGTGAATAATGCTCTCTCTCACCCAAGTTTACTCTCTCTCCCCTCTCTAGCTCTCACCCACGTTCTCTATATAATAATGGAGCTCAGTGTTTGAAATCCCTATATTTTCGACCCTTGGATGTTAATTAAAGGGCTCAGATTGCAAGGGAACTACTTAAAGGTTGAGATTTGGCCGTTGGGTAGAGGCTCAATACTCACCGTTGGATGCCTTCCCCTCTTATCTGTCGTGAATAATGCTCTCTCTCACCCAAGTTTACTCTCTCTCCCCTCTCTAGCTCTCACCCACGTTCTCCACGAACTCCATTGCTGTGAACAAAACCCATGGCTCTATGTGTAAACAATTTTCTCCTTCTCTACCACAATTGCTGGATGCAAATCCAACGGACAGTGGAAGTTCGGCTCTTCAAAAATCAACAAAAACCATACTGCAACCAGCCGAATTTGTTACTAGATGCAAATTCACTGCACAGTTTCGACTCTTCAAAAATCGGTAAGCCTATGCAACCATATCTCTCTCTCCCCCCCCCCCCCCCCCCCCCCCCCCATTTTTTTCCCCTCAAATTGAGATGTGCTTTCAACTTGCATTCTACATGTTCAACAAAATGTGTGAGAGACGATATACCATCATGTATACCTCCGAATAAGTTTAATTCTTTTGCGTGTTCGATTGCCATAGGCCATTGTCTCTGTTATTAAATTACTAAATGTGAAGCTTCATTTTGTTATAAGTGTGAAAGAGATTTTTGTGATTTTTCTACTGAAATTTATATCTGTAGTTGAGACATTTTTTGTGATTTTTCTACTAAAATGCACATTTGAATACAAATGCACATTTTTTGTTATCAAATTAATGAATGTGCAACCTCACTTGGTTCTAAACATGCTTTTTGAAATCTATTTCTTTCACAGGTGTAACACTTCAGTATAACAACAAAGTCGGAGTACCGTTTTTTCTAACATGGACAACATTACCATTTTTGGTCAGGTATGTCATTCCGGCAAAAGTTTGTTACGATTCAATAACAAACTCACTTTATTCCATTTTCCTATGACATATCTCGTAATATTTTTCCTATGAACAGGTTGACAAAGATTTAAGGGCAACCGTAATTAATTCTTTTGCGTCCTTTTTTTAAATGTCATTCAATTGCAAAGCATTGGTGTAATCAATTTTTGTTTGATGTTATATAATACCTCTTTGCTTTAGTAATTTTTTGTATTGTACAAGACTCTCCGAATGCAGTCAATGAATATGCTTGAGTTATCGTTTTCCGCATAGTTAGATTCGATGGATAGGAGTTGATATATTTCACGCGCGTCCATCATTTGTTGAGTGCATTGATCGTTTGAGGCGTGCCTTCAGGCACGGACATACGCTAGTTCTAAAATATGAATGGCTTTGATCACAAGTTTGGACCAAGATAGGCTCCAAAATCGAGGCACTGGCAGTCCAAACCCTCCTCAAACTAGAGAGGATCTGGGACGCGACCCAAATTATCCGGTATAAGCCGCGACCCAAATTATCCGGTATAAGCCTGTCACCGCTGAAATTTTGGGCTGAGTTCGGAAGATTAAAGGGCTGGTAAGTGGGCCGAAAAAAGTTGAGCATTGGCTTATTGAATAGCAATAATCCTGCACATATTCGGTAAAGGGCATTTTTTTAAAATTTTTCTACCCAATTTGGAGAGTGATAATAAGTCATAAGGCTAACAGTCCAACCAACTAAAAAAATAGCCCAGATCAGTATACATATTTTATTTTGGGAGGAGGTTAAGTCAATAACGAATAATCCCATTTTTTAAAAGTCCAAACCAGCCCTTATTTTTAAACGCAGATTACTATTATTGTTGGATTATTTTAATTGTTTTGTCCAGAATCTTGAGATATTAGTTATATAAATATAAAGAAATATGAAATGGCCATTCTATTGTCAGTTCTTTGAGCTGATAATAAACAAATAAAAAAAATACTTACTTCAATGTATTTTTTACTCTTTTTAATTATACATTTTCACACAATTTAATATACTATAATATACTTTTTAAAATCTTAACGACTGCCATGTGAGCTGATTTTAGAATTTTCCATAATAAATTACACTTGCTGCCGGCAAACATAAATGTTTTCCGTTAGCAATTTAGCATGTTAAGCCAATAGCAATTGTCAACCCCAAGATGCTGGTATGGTCAACCAAAATTAGGGATTTGTTGTCTTGTAGGAGTACGATTTTAAGTTCAAAATTCGGTAAACAAAATGATTTTCACAACCATTTTTCTTATAAATACAATTTTTTTTTTTTTGTCTTGTGAATTTTTATGTGTAATTTTGTCACTAAAAATTAAAAAGATAGTGCATTTATGAGAAAATAGAGTTTGAAAATCATTACCCTATTCCTAAATGATACAATTTTCGTGGAGCCATTTTACACGATATTTTACTTGACTTTAATCAATATGTGCATTCTGCATAAGTTGATAAGTTGATTCAGACACCTTTAGTTTTTTAAAAAGTAAATACTTCGAATATGATGCACTTGCTTCAAGATCGTGTTATAATAACCCTTGTTTTAGGGTAAAGTGTACAACCAGTCCAGTCGCACAAAAAACAGAAAAAAACAAATACTACAAGTGTGAAAAACGTTGATATGCAAGTATGATAGTGGCAGAGGCAGGGCTGCTAAATGAACCAAACAACTTGCGTTTGATTTGAGCTCGATTCGACTTTTGACTTGTTTAAACTTGCTCAAAAAAATAACCGATCTCGATCACTTTTTATTGTTTGTTTATAAATTAAAGCGAGCTATATAGGTGTTTAGCTTAACATGCTCGTAAACAAGGGGTCGTTCTATAAATATTGTAAAGATAGAGGTAAATCAATAAATATCCAAAGGATAAGAGATCACCTTTCGTTTAGATCTTTTCACCTAGGAGTCCCTAGATTGGGAAACCTCTTCAACGAGAGAGAGAGAGAGAGAGAGAGAGAGAGAGAGAGAGAGAGAGAGAGAGAGCGAAATTTTGTGTAGGGTACAACTTTTCTTTTTCTCTAGCTTTTGTCCCTTTCAACTTTACGAGCTTTAAGGGTTGAAAACTCGAAATTTCACAAGCTTAAATTTAGACTTGAAAGTTTTTCAACTTTACGAGCTTTAAGGGTTGAAAACTCGAAATTTCACAAGCTTAAATTTAGACTTGAAAGTTTGAGATTGACTTACATATCGCACTAGTCGAGTCGAGCTTAGCATGAACACAAAATTTTGAATGTGAGCCAAGCTTGACCTATTCTCAAAAGATTGTCAACTCGAGTCAAACTGAAACACGTGTAATAAGGAGTTCAGCCAAACCTAAGTAATATAGCGCTTAGTTTGTTTGGCTCGATTATCACCCCTAGGCGGAGCTCATGCAATCTCGTAAGTTTGGTTTGTGTTCAAATGCCATAAATGATAAATAGAGCTACTAGGAAACAGATGCCGGATCTATATCTGTGCGTACCAATAGGGTCAGAGCTAATAAGGGGTAGGGTAGCACGTGTCTGTGCCGGATTAAAAAAAAAAGCTTGCGAAAACAGTTTTATTGTAACGGTCCGATATTTTGTTTTATTTTAAAAAAAAAAAGAAAAAGAATTTTGATTTTATTAAATCATTCAAATTCTTTCAATTACTACATTTTGTTTACATATATAAATATGTGTATCCATTTAGTTCCCAATTTCATTTAGTTCCTAACCAATTATCCTAATTAAGTCCTACACTAACTAAACTATCCTAACCGAATTGCTTCCTAACCAAAGTCAGTTTCACCTTTTGCTTTATGTCTATCAACATCTCCTCCCTTCTCAATCCATGCTTAACCATTTTTGCTTACCATTTAAAATCAGCCAATGGCAGCCATACACACTCCCCAAATGCCTACCTTTAACCACTAAACTCATCCCTAACCTTATACCCTCTATTACCCCATAGGTCAAGAACATAACCAACTTTCCCTATATCTCACACCACCCAATTCTGAAATATTGCAGCTCTCTCTTTCACACTTATCTTCTGCCTATTCACACACACATCACAGTGAAGTCAAGGAGAAAAATAGAGAAGAAAATTAGAGTATCAATGGAGTTTTAGGAGAGAGAGACTCAAGTGGGTTTACGATACACACACCTCCACACTAAAAATCTGAATTTCAAACCTTTTCCCACCTTCTCATACGCCACCAAGCTCCAACCGTTCACCTCAACGCCGCCCCGTGGCCTTCTCTCCGGTCATCTTCTCCGTTTACATTTTTTCGCCAAAATTTTCACTTTCACGCTAAGACTTCGAAGGAGAGGTAGAATAACTTTTCTCTACCTTCCCTAAGTATATTTTGATGTTTATATGTTATCTCCATTGTTTAGTAGTGAAATAAATCGAACCTATGCACCAAAACAATCTTGACCGACTTATACTCTGTTTTTCGAAAAACCAGTTTTGCACTGGTACAGTAGCCGAAAACTGCTTCCAAAGTTACTCCAAACTGAGTACCTAGCGCCCCAATTGGATGGTGCTAAAATTTCAGGGGAGTAAGTTATAGAGGGGATAAGATAAGAGGAGATATTATTTTTAGAGAGTTGACCCACATTGATTTGATGTTTATAGAGAGGGGGGGATAAAAATAGATAGTTTGGATAAGGGATTAAACAGGGGAATAACTTTTAACTTGGTTTGGATGTTTTATAAATAAGAGGAGGTAGATGATGGAAAAAGCTGTCAAATGACTATTTTGCCCTTGTACAATGTTAGACTTGATTATGTAATAAATTAAGTATATAATGTAAAACTCAATATATTTAATTAATTTTGAATATTTTGAATTATTAATTAATTGATTAATTAAGAAATTTTTTATTTTAAGGGAGCCTAGTGCACAGAATAATTGATTAACTAAGAATCACAGGATAATTTTACCATTGAAGGGAGCCTAGTGCACTAGTGCACGCAAGATAATTTTCCATTGACTGCCCCTTTGTTTTCATTGAAGTGCTTTGGCCTGTGGATGATTCCATAAAACTAATCAGTTATCACAGGAGCAACAAAAATCTCCCATGTCAAGATAAACCGATCTCACAAAAATCTCTCATGTCAAGACTCTCTCTCTCTCTCGACCTCCTCTCTCTTACATGTATCTCACCCGGATATATCTCTTTTCATCTACGTTTTCTGGCGACTTTCAGTAGCAACTTTGTAATTCCTATCCGAAACCAATTTGTAATTCCTATCCGAAACCAATTTGTAATTCCTATCCGAAACCAATTTGTAATTCCTATCCGAAACTTTTGTTAACATGAAAAAAATTTATTTGTTGTGGAGTGTGTATGCCATGCATGATATTGATTTTTGTACTAACACGTGTTCCTTTCAAGTTCCAATATGTACAACTTGCAATAGTGTGGATGCATGCTTGGTTAAAAGAAAATTTCTTAAACTGATGTGTTCCCTAGACTAAATGGTAGAACTTATTATTTCATTAAAATAATATTTTCATGTTAGTAAAAGGTAGCAAAGAGTAAATGTTTCTTATTTTATGAAAGTCCATGAACATATTTTTTTAAGCAAACTGATGCAAACCAGTTAGAGTAGTTATATTTCAAAACCTATTCAGTGTGATTACTTTTGGAATTCCGCAAGTTAATTTTTATCTTAAGCTAAAAGCTAATGAATCTTGATGTTTACGAAAAGTTAATTTAATCTCAAATGAAGTATAGCTAATATCCTTTTGTGTGTGTGTGTGTGTGTTAAGTTATAATGAACCCGAAAGTCACAAGGACCAACTTTAATTTTTTTTTTTTTTACATGAATTGTTCTCTCTTAAATGTATCGTTATCACCTTGCTTCGCATATTGTGTTCAATTACCACGAAATTGTTGTATTGTTAGATCGGACAAATAGGTTCCCAGGTTTGGTGTTCGTATATAGAATTCACATAGACGTTAAGTTAATGAGAAAATTGAATAAGAATTTCGGATGGCATTTGATGAGATGGATGGCCGTCAGCCAATGATTTTGGAAATAGAGATATTGTGATTATGGATTGATAGAGATTCGGAACCCTAAGTTGTGGCATTTTGTGATTACTCCATACTGAATTATTTGGTGATATAAGGGTGATTCGTACTATAGACCGAGTCACGACTATATACTCCTGAGGTTACAGTCAGTTCCTCATGGGCCCAGTGGTACAATCAGTCCCTGGGAAATTCATCCTTGTGAGGCGTTTGATGAATTCCGACTAAGTAGATAACTTAGGCTTTCATCTGGGCTCCCAGTCAGGGCAAGCAAGGAGGAGTTGAATCACGAAATGGTCATAGACTTGGTGGTTATTCAAGAGGTTGTTCTCTAGGTTGAGAACTTAGGAGAAAACGTAAGCTAAAGGTTAGTTAATGAAATCATTTGTTTGTTATTCAATTCTGTACTTTCTTTTGAATATGCATGAACTGTGGTTAATTGTAATGTAAGGGTTGGTGAGTTGGAGTTATCTATTGGGTGATTTATCACTCATGGAGTTGTTATGGCTCTGGCATTTTACGCCAGGTATTGAAGGAGAAGGAGAAGCATACTACCGGACGGAGGAGTTCCCTACCGAACAGATGACAACAGAAGATTGGGATCTCAACCTAAACCTCTAGAGATCCATCACCTCCTTTATTTTGTGGGACAAATGTAATTTAATTTTCCCAAAAAAAGTACTATGTTTATTTGTACTCGAACTAAGACAATTATGTTATTTCCGCTGCTTTATTAATGAGATCCTTTTTATTTATATTAATCTTTTATTTAATGATTTAAATTAATGTTTCTGAAAATCGGGGCGTTACATTTATTCTTCAAACCGTGTATGTTATTTTTTGTTAGATGAGTGATAAATCGATGATAGTGTGTAATTTTTGGGTATTAAGTATGTTGATGGATAATTAACATATGTAAATGTGTATCCTTTCGAATACTATAAATAATTAATTTGAGAACAATTGTACTTTTTTACACTAATTACTCCCTCCGCACGTAAAGAACTACCAAAAAATCTCCAATTTTCGGATTAAAAAATAAAGCAATTCCATGCATAATTTTCATACATCTTTTTGACACAAAAATAAAGAACTAATTGATTTTTTTTTCCCGAAAAATTGCTCGGCGTTTTTATAATAGATTATCTGTGAGGGACAAAGAGAAGGAGAATATTGATTTTGGATGCTACATCCGAGTGGGTGCAATAAATGAGAACGAAATGGTGATCAACACGAGTGTTGCACTATGGACTTGAGACAGATTTGCCCACTACAATGCTTAAGATTGTTAGAAAATATGTTTACTATTTGTGATATACTCATTAAAAACCGAATACAATAAATCAGAATTCGAAACCTGGAAATCAATGAGAACGAAATGTTGATCAAGACGAGTGTTGCACTATGTACTTACTACTTAAGATAGATTTTCCCGCTTCGGTGCTTAAGGTTTGCATGGACGTCAATCTCCCAGCACTACTTGATCGAATGCCCTATAGAAGTAACACTACAATCGGTGGTCTGTCGAACCTCCTAATGTTTTGCACTCTCTCAAAATAAATGACTCTAAATCAATGAAAATATGAACTATAAAAAATTCAACTAGAAAGAATGAGAAACCTCGTATTTATAGAGATGTTCATGACTCCATGAAAAAGTCACGAAATGAAGTGACACAACTATTCATCCAAATAGATGCTACCGAACAAACACAACTTTACACTTAAAATTTTCATTCACACACAAAGAAAAATATAATATCCAAAAATATTTTCCAACAATGGTTGTATCGATGATGACAACGCCATTTCAGACCGTTGTAGAGAGAGAGAGAGAGTGTGTGTGTGTGTGTGTGTGTGAGTGCGCGCGCGCGCGTGTGTGGACGACGACGTTCGTGGCGGTGGGTGTGCAAATCGACGGCGATGCCGTTTCCAGAGGAGGGTGCCAAAGGTGGAGGTGAAACAAAAGGCTACCACTAGGGTTCAGACCAATAATTAAGTTCTCCTTCTTTTTATGTTTTTTTTTTTTGTATTTTGGTCTACTTTTACAAGTGAAGTTCTCGCATTTCTTAAAAAAGGAAAATTATATTTACAAACTCGCATATACTCCTATGTCATTACAGGTTAAATCAAAACAAAATACATTTTCCCTGTGAGTATCTATGTAATAAGAAAGAGCGGTTTTTGAATCCTTATAAATATTAACCTTTCATTTGTAATCCTATAATTAAGAGAGTGTTTGATAAATCTAAGCGGTTCATTTTTTGTTTCCAAGAGTAGCTTAAGGAACGGCCTGGATTAATTTCCGAAACATAGCAGAGATCACGTCCACTTCTTTTCTTCTTTAGACTATCCCATGTCTCTCCCCAAATTCCACAATCTCCTCCACATTTCTTTCCTGTTCGTTTGGATTTTCAAAATCATTTGTATAGTTTCTATCATTCGTTCTCTCTTATTCACTCCCTAAACTCTCTGTAACCCTCGCATGTCAATTGTGTCTGAGTTTTTCGTAGTGTTTCGCCTCCCTCTACCCACCGTTGTCACACTTCGTGCCCGTGACAAGCTCTGTATGTGGGAGTTTAGAGGCTGTGAATAGTTAATGTATGTATAAACATTGGCGGGGATTCTATTTTTTACTTAATGTAAGAATAAACATTGGCGAGGATTCTATTTTTCATCTTTTTGATTTCACACGTCAAATCAATGTAAACATTGGGAGTTTCGGCTTTATCGACTTCTATCAAGATTTGATACAAACTTTGAGGCTCGGTTCCTGCAATTCATTATGGTTCAATTTGAAAGTTCCAAATATTGCCCCAATAATGTTGGTATTTGTCCCAGTAATGAAAGTGAACCCCATCACCAATCCTTACCCTTTTTCCTACCAAAACCCAAAATTTGAGTAAAGAACCTAAAAATTTATCTTCAATGCAACACCCATTTTCCTACCTATTTTTAGTTTTACCCTTTTTCTTAACCAAATTTGGGAGATCCCCAAATTCACAATTTTTTGTCCCAATCTCTCTTTTCACTTTCTTATTAATTACAAGTGTGCAATTTCTAATCAAATTTGAATAGAGTTTTGACCAAATTTTTACTCAAAATTTGGGTAGAAGAAAGGAGAAGAGCTGGTGATGCTCTTATAGGTCTAAACTAAGTTTCTGACTTTGGTTTGAACAAAGAGCTAATCTACATTTTGGTAATTATAAATTTAAAATTTATATAAGCCTCATTTTTAAAGGTATAGTGTAATAGGAGGTGGGTTAGGGTGGTTGGTTGGAGTTAGGATATGATGTTGTGTGTAGGGGTGTACATGGTCCGGATTGGTCCGGTTCCTCAAGAATCCGGTGACCAAACCATTTCTAATGGTTCTGAAAAAATGAGAACCAAAACCTAACCATTACATAAATAAAACCTATCCATAACCAAACCGCTATACCGGTCCGGTTTTTTTGGTTCCGGTTCTACCCTATTATCATCCAAACATTTCCATAAAATTTGAAATTGGAAAACATATAGTCACAAAATTGATCATAAAACTAGCCCGCAACTTCATTAGCATTTCAAGTCTTGAACCAAAATTAGTACTACAACTTCGCAAAGTGATTACATAGACCAATAACTAAAATAAAGTAGACATAGTTCATAGAGGACCAAAAAAAAAAAAAAACAATCTAAGAGAGAGAAAGGACCAATCGTGAGAATGTAAATAGATATATATTGTAACGACCCGGGTTTTAGCCCTATTTTTTTTTTATGAAATAGTTTTATTAATAAAACCTAGAAATGATTAAATTTATTTTTGTGATTTTGTGGTCCTAATCCCATTACACTATCCGGTTACCCTAACCAAAAATCCTAAACTACGGTCTTGATGTTACTAAGCTCCCTCGTCTCTTATCAATCAACCCATCATTCCACCATCAAATATGTTTAGCCATTTTTGGTCTTTCTTTTCTCTAGCCAATTAGATCTTTACACACCCCAAATTACTTTCCCTTAACCCTTGAATAATAAGCCATACTCACACACTCCATTAACCACTAGATTTTGGCCTAACCAATAAATCCCATTCCCATTTCCATTTTGGCCTAACCACTAGTTTAGCCATTTTTGGTCTTTTTGCTTATGTTCTAACTAAAACATGAAAGCTAGAACCCTCTCTTTACGAAACTTCCAAATTTTTTATGGCGAACACGAGGAACGGTCACAATGGCAACAACAACAACAACAACAACAACCAAAACGACGAGAGGAACAATGGACATATCGGTGTACAAGACCTCGCTCAGATGTTTCAAGCTTTCATAGCTGCAGCCACCAACATCCCTCGACCACCACCAGCTCATGCACCTTAGGACCCTTTAACTCGTAGTCAGGCCTTGAACGAGTTCTGCAAGCGCCGACCACCAACCTTCCATGGAGAGCCTAACCCGACCGCTGCGGAAACTTGGCTTGAAGAAATCAAGATGGTGCTCAAAACACTAGAAATCATGAGAGATGAAGATTGCATTGCATTGGCTACGTACCAGATGCAAGGAGAAGCTCAACACTGGTGGAAAATGACGGAGACGCTCCACGACGTGACGACGATGACATTTGAAAACTTCGAGATAATCTTTCTCGACAAATATTTCCCCACTCCAATCAAGCAAGCGATGATTCAGGAGTTCATGAGCTTGAAGCAAGGCTCTATGACTGTCACTTAGTACGCTGCCAAGTTCGAGGAACTATCTCGATACGCCAAAACTCTCGTGCCGACAGATGAAGCGAAAGCAAGGAAGTTTGAGTGGGGACTCGGAGAGACGTGTCGATCAGTGATGGCACTAGAATACCCCACATATGCACAAGTGGTAAAATGCGCACTCATGATGGAATGAGAAAACATTGACTTCAAGAACAGATCGAAGGGCAACCAGGCATCAGGAGGGCCAATTCGCAACAACCAGGGGTACTCTGCACCCAAGTCGTATGCTCAGAACTACAACTACTCTCAACCACAAAACAACTAGCAGTGGAGGAACAACAAGAAGGGCCAAAACCGTGGGTCAAATCAATGACCATACCACAACCAGGGGCAGAATCAGGCATCAGGAGGAGGATGTTACCACTACGGTCAAGAAGGTCATATCAAACGCCTCTGCCCACAGTTAGTCAGAACTGGAAGTTCGAGATACGGACAGCAGCAGCAGCAGCCACAGGGAAACAAGACATGAATGGGAAGTCAATTCTCAAGGAATCCAAATCAACAGAAGCTACAATGGAACCCGGCAAAACCCGCTATTGGAGGCAGACTGTTCGCACTCCAAGGAGAGGAGGAAGCTTATATTCATGCGATGATCCAAGGACTAGAAGCTGAACGCATAAGGTCGACAATGAAGATCACCTCACTAATAGGGGGTCAGATTTCAGTAGGCCTGGTAGGTAAATAGTGCGAGTTAGAGGTATCATAATTTCATTTTACCTGCGACCTCCGCGTCATTGAGATGGCTGACTTTGAAGTAATTTTGAGTACGGATTGGTTATCTACCCACCAGACTATAATCGATTGTCATGAGAAGGTAGTGACAGCTTACTCTCCGAACATGACGTGTTTCAAATTTAAGGGGGATAGACGAGACTACTCATCAACAATTACTCGACAATCAAGGAAGCACGACTAATGACGTAGTAGCTGTCAAATCTCATTTCAAATTTTGAAGAGAAGAACATGGGGCGAAAGAGAATTTTTATTGTCAATATTCTCTAACGACAACAATGCAAGAAGAATCGATCTAAAGACGACGAACAACAACAGTCAGCAACGGCTCGTAACTAGAGGAACGACCAAATTTTGAGGACGAAATTGTTTTAAGGGGGATAGATTGTAACGACCCGGATTTTAGCCCTATTTTTTTTTTTTATGAAATAGTTTTATTAATAAAACCTAGAAATGATTAAATTTATTTTTGTGATTTTGTGGTCCTAATCCCATTACACTATCCGGTTACCCTAACCAAAAATCCTAAACTACGGTCTTGATGTTACTAAGCTCCCTCCTCTCTTATCAATCAACCCATCATTCCACCATCAAATATGTTTAGCCATTTTTGGTCTTTCTTTTCTCTAGCCAATTAGATCTTTACACACCCCAAATTACTTTCCCTTAACCCTTGAATAATAAGTCATACTCACACACTCCTTTAACCACTAGATTTTGGCCTAACCAATAAATCCCATTCCCATTTCCATTTTTCAGAGAGAGAGAAGCCATTCCCCATTTCATTTTCGGGTAGCCCATGTACCCTTCATAAAACTCCATTTTTCTTCAACTTGGAGTGGTTTTTAGGCTTAGGTTTCTTCATGAAAGTTTTAGATCACTTCGAGAGCTAAGTTTTAGACACAAGAATCGTCCAAAACGGTTGAAGTTTGACTGCTCTATTGCTGTCCGAAATTCAGTCCATTCGACGCGACCGAGGCCCATCCAAATCACTCCGGTTTAGCTTAATCTTCGGAAGAGAGGTAGGTTACATCCTACTGAACTCATTGGTATATAATAAGTCGATTTTCGTTGCGTAGAAACAAAACCTGAGCATTTCGTTAGTTGCAAGGTAGTGTAAATTCGGTTTTGAACTTCTGAGCTATTGGGTCCCGTCCAAAACAATCTGAACCCAACTTTTTTCGTGATAGAAATGTAGTTCATTTCATAACGAACGTTTTGATATATAATACGTTGATTTTCGTTAAGTAGAAACAAAACCCAAGCGTTTCGATCGTTGAGGAGCAGTGTCTATGCGTTTTTGAACTTCTCAGCTACTGGGTCCCGTCCAAAACAATCCAAACCCAACGTTTTCCATGATAGAGTTGTAATTCATTTCATAATGAACGTTTTGATATATAAAACGTTGATTTTCGTTAAGTAGAAACAAAACCCAAGCGTTTCGATCGTTGAGGAGCAGTGTCTATGCGTTTTTGAACTTCTGAGCTACTGGGTCCCGTCCAAAACAATCCGAACCCAACGTTTTCCATGATAGAGTTGTAGTTCATTTCATAACGAACGTTTTGATATATAATACGTTGATTTTCGTTAAGTAGAAACAAAACCAAAGCGTTTCGATCGTTGAGGAGCAGTGTCTATGCGTTTTTTAACTTCTGAGCAATTGGGTCCCATCCAAAACAATCCGAACCCAACTTTTTCCATGATAGAGTTGTAGTTCATTTCATAACGAACGTTTTGATATATAATGCGTTGAGTAGAAACAAAACCCAAGCGTTTCGATCGTTGAGAAGTAGTGTATATGCGTTTTTGACTTTCCGAGCTACCGGGTCACGTCCAAACCACTTCAAATCCAACTTTTTCTGTGATAGAAGTGTATTTCATGTCCTGACGAACATTTTGATATATTATTTGTAAATTTTCATTGTGTATAGACAAAACTCGGACGTTTCGATCGGTGGAGCGCATGGCTATCACCTCACTCGGTATAGCCACCAACTTGTAATCAAGTGAATAGTGTGGACAGTCAACAATGCCTGGCCTAATTTTTGATTAATTACAGTTTGACCCCTAAACTTTAGATTTATTATTGTTGGGTCCTTAAACTTTAGATTTTTAACATTTTAATCACGAATTTTGGTTACATTATATTTTAACCTTGTATTGCAAAATTTTGTATCACATTAGATTAAACATGATCTAATTTAATTACCAAGTACATGACCAGACTAGGAAATGTGTCCGTGATTATCTCTTGACCATTTTTGCAACAGTACTTGTTTATTTATTAGACAAGTTGATTATTATTATTGCAAGTATCAAGATTTTAGAAAATGGTCTACATTTCTTATATTATCACGTGGGTTTTAATTAGGTATTATACGTGTTTACCCTTCGTTGTGGCAAAATTACAATTTTACCCTTGTATAAAGTTTTATTTACAAAAGGCTCCCAAAGTAGTAAAAATTACGCGAAGGACCCTAGAACCGTGAAATTACTTTTGTTACCCTTATACTTACTTAAAATTATGAGGGCGACCCCTTATTTCTATAAATTACATTTATGACCCTATACTTTATTTAATTACGTTAAGGCCCCTTATTTTCAATTACTTTGGTTTTTGATGACTTGTGAACCGTGTTATTTGATTTTGTGACCCTTAGAATATCGCTATCGCTTTGCTTCTTCTGTTGTGCGCACCTATCATGAAATTGTTGAATGTTAGAATGGACACTTAGGTTCCCTGGTTGGGTGATCGTACGCAGATTTCACGTAGACGTTGAGGTTAATGGAAATTGAAAATGAATTGATTTATGGGGAGTCACCCCGAGATTTGTTGAATGGCAGACAGCCAAGTGATTTCGATTTGGAGGATTATTTGGCAGCCTGCCAGGATTTCGAAACCCTAAGATATGACAATTTGTGATTACTTCATTTGAATTCTGAGGCGTTAAAAGGGTGGATGTATTATAGACCGAGTTACGGCTATATACCTACAGGAGCTGACAGTTGTCACTCGTAGCCCAGTGGTACAGTCAGTCCCTGGGAAATTCATCCTTGTGAGGCGGTTGACGGTTGGATTAAGTACGTAACTTATGCCTTCCGTCAGGGCTCCCAGTCAGGGCAAGCAAGGGGGGAGTTTAATCACAGATTGGTCATAGTCCTTAGTGGTTATTTGGGAGGAAAGTTCTCTAGGTTGAGAACTTAGATGAAAATGTAAGTTAATGGCTAGTAATGAAATCAGTTATGTGTTTACTCTACGTACTGCTTTTCAATCATATATGTTATTCTTGTATGTTATGTAAGGGTTGGGGGTTAGAGTAGCTATTGAGTGATTTATCACTCACGGTGTTACACTTCGTGTGACCCTGGTATAATACCATGATGTTGTTTTGCGACTTGGACGTATTATGCCAGATTGTGATCAAACAGGAGCTGTAGGTGTCGAGGGCGATGCTTATTTTGGAACAGAAGGTTTTCCAGTGGATCAGGCTCAAGAGGAGCATTGGGATCAAGATCTCAACCTTAACCTGTAGAGCCAATCTCCCTTATTTTTGTGTTGGAAAACTGTAATCTAATTTCCCAACAAAGTACCATGTTATTGTTGTAATCAAACTAAGACAATTATGTTATTTCCGCTGCTTGATCAATGAGATCCTTTTTTATTTATATTAATCATTTATTAAATGATTTAAATTAATGCTTCCGAAAATCGAGGCGTTACATATATTCAGTTGTGTTATACTGTATAGAAGTGAAGTGATAATCTGGGGGGAGAGAGAGATGGTGGATCGGTTTGGTGGGAAGTTGAACATGGAGTGATTTCATTCTCCATGGGAAGTGGAAACGGTGGAGACCAAATGAAAGAAATTTACCCCATGTACCTACGGCAAACATTAATGAAGCTCTCTCTCTCTCTCTATATATATATGCATATAATAAACCGGTTCTGGTTCGGTTCGAACCATGGTTTTTTTAAAAGAACCAGTAACTGAACCATATTTAACGATTTTTTATTTTTTAGGACCAGAACCTGACCATAGAACCAGAGAACCAATCCAAAAGACACAGTTCAGTTCGGTTTGGTTCGGTTTACCGGTTTTCGGTTTTTTTTTGGACACCCCTAGTTGTGTGCCGAACGCACGGACAATTGGTAGATCAATTAATATGCTTGAATTATTGGTTTTAGCATAATTGGAATCGTTTGAAAGAAGGTTGAAATATTGCACATGAGTTCAATATAATTTGGGTGTATCGAGGGTGCACCAATTGTTTGACCCGTGTCTTTAAGCACGAATTGTTTTGACCCATGTCTTTAAGCACGGACATGCGTTAGTGATCTCATATTGTGGGAGGGGGAGAATATCTCCCAGTTCCATGTTAATACCTTGGAGGCTTGGACCCAACTCAGTACAGTATGTAGTACAATAGGATCCGCTGGAATAACAAAAATGCCTGCGATTTAAAGTACTTCTAGATAAACTTTATTTCAGCAATAAGTTGAGACATTGTATGATTATATTGCCTTCATTCTTTTGTTTATAATAGAGAAATCAATTTAATTAGAGAGGTTCAGGGTCGAATAAGATTCCACCTTAGAAATTTTAATTCGTATCGAATCACTTTCCAAGGGGTGCTGAATTCATGCCTCCTTTTGAATTGGATTTAAATTATATTTAGGAAGTAACAAAATAACCCCTGGAACTGTGGAACTGTAACAGACTAACAGTACAAATCATTTAACAAACAACCCAATGGGAGATGTATCTTTCATGTATTGTTTTATCCTTGTATGATTCTGTACAAACAGAAATATCACACATTAAGTAACATTTGTTATTGGTGGACAGCCGTGGAAGTTTTGAATAAAAATGAATCCCCAAGCAAGGCAGACAAAAATGTCAAATAGGGGTAAATAAAGTAGCCAAACCTTGGTCCACACTTATTTGGATCTTGTCATATGCCATCAGAGGCTTCTGGTTAGACTTGAATGTTGTTTTTCCTCTAGCTAGAACCTCACCGTCTACGTCTATGATACCTTCCTTTGTGGCATCATCGATTCTTGGACCGGGCTCCAACACAAACGCTTTCACCTGTAATATGGCGCAAGAAACAGAAGCAACAAGTTAGATTCATATGCATATGGTGTGGCCTAGATGGCAGATATCTTCTGAAATTAAGAATGTGGTTCTGAATCTCTATTATTCTAATGTTGGAATGGACTCAAATAGGAAAGTGAATCATTATAGTACCCACCAAAGCTGGAATCACAAAGCCGAACTAAGCAAGAATGATATCCCCACTGTGTCATATTCCAGCCAACCCATAAAAGAAGGAAACATACCAACCCTAAACCCCAAAGGTCGGTGCAATCACCTGACAACCATAAGCCTTAGGAAGCCTTTGGTCTGTTGTTCGCTTCCCATTTGTGTAATACCAATCCCTGATTTCGCCCAACTTTAAGTGGGGGCCCCATGATCGGCCGGAGAAATTTGTTTGATTTACCGAGTTTTAAAAAAAAAACATATAGACCCTAATAGATATCCTAAAAGCCTTTTTCTTCGAGAAATAACCAAAACTACTTGATAAGATTGCCTATTGAGGTGGCCAGGGAGTGATTCAGAAGTTGCAGATGTGAAAATTCTTGCACTTCTAGGTCAGAACTATTTAGTATGGACTCAGCGTAATACTATAGATTTCATTAATTACTATACCATTTTGTACCCATTGCACGTACAATAAACAATTCCCCCACACGGGTTCCCTCACACCACTACTCACAAGTGTGCACACCCGCATGTGTACTCACCAGGTGTGCTACCATGTGCACCGTCCTAGGTGTGCTCCTGCCTGAACCCTCTTAGATGCACTCACTGTGTGAACCTCACAAATGAACTCATTTTTTCCTTTTATAGCCATCCACCCCCTTAATGAATGGTTAGGATCTTTTTCATCCAACGGCCACATTCTCTATCTAGAATCCTCCTCGAAAATATTTTTCATTCTTCATATCTCCACAATATTCTAGAACTCTCTACACAACTTTAGCTTATTGTAGAGTCTTTCTAAAATCTTCTACAATATTCCTGAATCCTCTAGAATTGTCTGAAACCCTCTAGGTTTTCCCCCGTCCTTCCAGAAAAATATAAAACATTCTCCAATATTCTAGACTGTTTTAGAATAGTTTATATTATTCTCTAATCTTCCAGAGAGTTCTTCGCCGTTCTAGAATACTTCAGAACGATCTCAAACCTTCCAGAATTACTATTCCAGGTCTACGGAGAGTCGAAGTGTTGACTCTCAACAACAATTACCATGCACATTACAATCTAGAGAAACAATCAACATAGTCCTATTATGAGAACCGAGTCGACCGCTAGAGCTAAGGGTCTTAGAACTCGAAAGCAAAAGAAATAGGCTTACTCTTCTTTCTTTCTTTTTTTTCAAATTGAATCAAAATTTCAATCAGAATTCAAACCTATGTAAAATGTAACCAATTCTTTCATTTCTTTGGGCTATTGGCCATCCGCTGGGAGTTTCGGGTTTAATACCTGATATTTTAGCAACAAATCTAAGTGTAATACTTGTTGGATTGATCCTTTTTGGAAAGGGAGTGTGTGCGAGTTGTTTATTCCAGAATATGCTATATTTTCCTGACAATTTCATCTCTATCTGGAATACCACATAGTCTCCGCAACATGGAGAGTTCTGCAAAAAAATTGAACTAATGCTGGAAGACAATAATATTTTTTAAGTAAACCAAGATAATATGATGAACTCACCTTAAAGTACAAGACATGCGGCGATTTGACATGATTCCCCTTGTTAAGTTCTGTCATCAGTGCTAACAAAGCTAACTTTGGGCAATTCCTCATAAGGATCAAGTCCAAATAACCATCCGACAACTGTCCAACCAGCAAAAAAAGAATGTAAAAGTCAACCAAGCCAATTAATAAGAAAAACTAAGAGTCTTTAATAGAAATCTAAGGACTCCGTATCTATGCCAGAGACCATCAGAGGTAGTAAAAGAGTAACATTTTCATAACTACTTCTTGATTGATTCTATTGCTGCACTTTTGTGTGTAGGTTCAACACTAAAAAGTCCGATGTTCTTTACCCATAAAAACAAAATAAAAAACAGAAACAAGTCAAAAATACAAAACCTTGGCATCGGGTGCTGCCATTACGTTTTCACCTCCCCATGTTACATTATGAAGCCAGACTGAAACAAATGGGCCATCCATCTTCCTCCAATTCAAGTTCTCCAATTCAACAGTGGGACCTCCATAGCTACCTTGAAAACCAGGTGCGGGAGCAGCTACCTTAATAGGTTCATCATGACTCCTGGGCTCTCCATAATCTTCAAAACCAGGAGCAGGCACAAATGAAATACGCCCATTGTATTTCCTGAGATTAAGTATTCGTTGAAGAGCCTGGAAATGCAGTAGTTGTTAGGAAATATAAACTCGACTTTGCAACAACTTTACTAATCTGTTCTATCAAAAGCATCTCATTGCGCCTTCAAAGCTGTGTTCATCTTTAGTAAATTAAACAGTACTTCACATGGAAGTAGAACAGTCAACTTAGTCAAAACTACAACCACATGTGTTGAACATATATCGATGATTGAGAGTTGAGACGATACAATGTCTAAGGAGGATGCGGAAAGTTACACATACTTTACATGAATACCGCTGGGTCAATATAAGAGAGATGGGGTGATTGTTAAACCACAGTTCCTTTGCTGTGACATAAGCCAAACACCATGCGTATTATACCTGTTGGTAATACTAGACAGAAGTTGCAGGCAGATGGGGGTCTAAACTTATTACTTTTACTGCTAATGTAGCTTGTTAAAAAATGGATTTCTGGAGTACAAGTTGACGTGCTTGGCATATATGGGGGGTAGTTAATCACAAGAGAGGATTGAGAAAAATCTGGGTCTCACACTAAGTCATCGAGCAGTAAAAAGTACTGATTCATATGATAGATAGTTAAGTTGTGCTTTGAAGACATTTATAACAAGATATGAAATTAATATAGATATATGAAAGCAAATCTTAATGTTAGAGAAACAGAAAGAACAATAATATCTATTCATCATATGGAAAATCAGATGCTACTTCTAAACAGTTCCATTATGAAGCTTCGAACAGCATAATAAATGTGATATACACGTGAGGAACTTACATAAAAATCTAAACGAGCACTCCCCATCCATCTATACTTCTCAGATTCAATGTCAATATCTGCCACCAGACCTGGAATAGAACAGGATTTTGTAAGCACTGGAAATATAGCTACCGCTAACAGCAAAGAACCAATGTATAACTTTGTCATAATCCAACCACAATATTTAAGTAATAATAGGATTAAGCTTGAGATGTACAGACATCAAATAGACATACCCCATGCAAGCGTCAAGACACTAAAGAACCTGGTCTCCCCTTGCGAGATGGTAGCTACGTCCAATGAGCACCTCTTGCCTGACAGTAGAAGGAGTTGGCAGTTATTTCTGTATCAAACAAAATCCAATTCGAAAGAAAAAAGTGGCGATTAACTATTCCCAACAAAGTTGTCGTAGAGAGCATAAGCAACCTTGAATAATAGCAAGAATTGCATAAAAAGCGGTACACGGATGACCAACCGAATCCAAAAGAGATTTTGCCATGCCATTTCCAGTACCTCCAATAAAAAATACTTCATGTCAGATTTAAAATTCTAAAGAAAAAGTGGTCAAGGAACAATATTTTCGTGGCATAAGATTGCCATACTTCACTTGCAGTAGAGACCTTCGTTGGATTTTGTACCTGACTACCCTTACAGCTAATATAAAATCAAGCCTTTCATTTCATTCATTCAATAAACCTTGAAGAAACTATAATTGGGTAGACAAACCTGCAGGTACTACACCAAGAGGTATTTTTATTGCTGTATTCCAATCCTCTCTCTCAAGTAGTCCATTTACTACCTACTAAAATTTGCAAGTGGATTAGAAAAATGGTGGAGGTGCAATAGATGCATCAAATCAAGCAATTCAATAGATTTGAAGACTCTGAACTAATGACTCTGAACTAATCTCAAACTCAAAGAAAGGCAAATGCAAGTCAAACCCATGTCGCAATTGCACACATCCTTTCAGTATCACATGTAACACGTTACAGAGGTTCAGCCTTAAGTGTTGCAACTTAAGGTTCACTTAATTAACTTCCAATCATGCCATGGAAACGGAAATGTGCAAGACACCATTGGTGGACTTGTGTGAAGTACCAATCCTTACTTATAATCCACCATTCAAGCTACATAACCATAAAAAGTCAAACTAAGAGCGAAGAATGCATTCGCAGTCTATTTCTTGAACAGCTAGTTAAAATTATGAGTAGGATAAAAGGTGACATCCATTTTTAATTTTGTTGAAGTTTGAGGAAACAACTTAAAGGGCGGATAGCCTCCAGTTGAAGTCTCTAAGTCATTCATTTGACTTTCATAGTCATTTTTAGCTCACTTTGTAGTTAAGTAGAACAGGATTGGTAAGTGAACAGCAAATGACTAAAGGATCAACTACCCTCTATGGGTACCATCACAACTTTGAAAGTGTCTTTCATTCTAGAAAAGTACATTGACCATCAGTGATGATATCAATTAGCAACATCACAAAACACTCAAGCTACAACTTCGACTCATTCCGTATTGACTCCATAAGTACCTATTAGCGTTCATTGAATTCAGCTGTAATGCAGATATAATCCGTATACTCATGCGATAATTTACATAATAAGCAGCCAACCTCAACCAATACCCCATCCCCGCTGACACAAATTATTCCGTCATACTTAGAGAGATCCAATGTTTGAACAACTTCCTTCGCATGGAGCTGATGCTTAGTTTCTGAAAGTGAGAAAATGAAATCAACAAAAATGAAAAGTCGCATCCCAGAGTAGCGAGAAATGTTGCAAGGACTCAACATGAACTACAAACCTTGCAGTGTATACTCAACATTAGCATCTTCTAACAGTGGTTTCACATCGTCAAGGAATATCTTAGATGCAGATTTCTTCCCCCCAAATGGATTCACAAAGATGAATAGCCTCTTTGGCCGATCTGGTATAGAAAATCAAGAAGGAAAACATTATTGCCATAGACTAATAATTATAAAAATTAAAACCAAAATTGTCTATCTTCAATTAACTATTTCAAAATACATACTCTCAAATTCCGTATTGCATAATTTTTGTCTCAAGGAAACGAGCCCTATGACCAAATTAGAAAATTCACAATGTAAACCCAATAATCATCTCGTTCATATAGGCAACAAAATCCAATTACTTAGTCAACCGATTCCAAACTGGCCAATTTACAGTTTTGGGATAACCTTATAGGTTTATTATAACTACCGATCGATAAATATACATATCACTGGATCAGAATAATCCTGTATTTAATAGGTGGGAAAATACTGGAAAAACGTACTACTCCTATATGATAAGATTCAGTAGCCAAACAAAGTACGTAGATTGGATCAAATACTGAAGAGCTAACTCCAAATTTCAAATTCCTTAAATGCGTTGTCTGATTTCTCAGTTCACTTATTGCACATTAAGACTAGGTACCAAATATAGCAAATCAAGACATTTAAACATATGGATACCATGGGGCGGACGAGACCGAGTCCTTGAAACCGCCCTACCAAGTTTCAAAATTTCATTAGAATCATACACTCCTAGTAATTTCTTTCTCCGAAACGTCAAATTATACAAGTTCGCTTGCCAAAAAAATTTATCAGCATCCTCTTGAAATGAATATAAATGCACAAAATAATATACATATACAATTTTATAGGTTGTACTACTCCTATGTGATAAGATTTAGTAGTAGTACAACCTATAATTATACAACCTATAGTAGTAAATCCAAATTCCAAATTCAGTAAATGCACAACACATCTGGTTTCTAGTTCACTAATCGCACATTAAGGTCCTCGCGAGGACACGACACCAATAACAACTAATTGCACTTTAAGACTAGTAACCAAATAGAACAAATCCAGACATTTAAACACATGGATACCAAGGGGTGGACGAGTCCGAGTCCTTGAAACCACCCTACCAAGTTTCAACATTTCATTAGAACCGTGGCAATTTCTTTCTCCAAAAAGCCAAAATTCTACAAGTTCGCCAGCCCAAAAATTTTATTAGCGTCCTCTTGAAATGAATATAAATGCACAAAATAATATACATATACAATTGTATGGGTTGTACTATTTTGTAAAATGTAAATAATTCAAGGGTCGTTCGCCCACCCAACATTGAAATTATGCGGCCCTCGTATATGAACATAGAACCACGAACAAATAGCCTGTACGTATGCATTCACAACGATTTGAGCAAAAGGAAAGTACCTAAAGAATCAATGAATTCTTGTAGCTTCTCGCACCAAAGCCTAAGCAAGTCCTCCGATGGAGGCTCAAACACGAACGTCTTCCTCACCGGAGCTCCCCTGCTCCCGACGCAGCAGATATTCCCACTCCCGACAACGGCCCTGATCTTGATCCTCGAGCCTACGGTGGAGAATCCGAGGACCTCCTTGTCCACCGCCAAGCAACGGTGGCGCCCGCCCTCCGTCCACCGGATAACGCCGTCGACGGTGAGATTCACGGCCGTGACGGTGCCGTTGACCAGAACCCGGTCGGAGAGTAGTGGGGTGGGCTCGTCTCCTCCTCCGGTTTGATCCATTTTGCAAGAGGAGGAGTTGTTGCTGGTTTTCGCCTGGGTTTGTGTTACTGTGTAGGAGGAGAGATCTGTGGGCGTTGACGGGTCGGACCGAGAAAGTGACTAATCGGGATGTTTGGTATGAGCCGGATGTAACGGCTGGCAGTTGACTTTCAACTTTGATCATCATTTTAGTTGATGAGAGAGATATTCGTTGTAATTACTAAATTAGTAGTAGCATGGGATGTTTGGCTGTCAATTTTGATATAGAAATAGGGGAGTCATGATCCGGGGTGCTTTGGGACACTCTTTTAGTCCGGTATTGTTGATTTTAGCAATTAACGCCTCGAATTTTATTTTGGCATTGAAGTCTTGGATTTGTAAAATTTCGAGATGAAATCAAGGCGATTGAAAATACATATGACAACTCGGATGTCATACTACAGAGGTGCCTTACAGCACCCCCGTTTCCAATCATTTGGCATTCCCCAAATTGTTAACCGCTGCAATTAATAATTTGGAGAGTGTCAAAATCAATTTCCTAAAAATGTTGTAGTGTATGGTTGCGTATTTTTTCTTCTTTAGTCAATTTTTTTTTAAATATTTTAACAAAAAAAATTACTTTTTCAATAGTCATGTCATATACATTTTAAAAAATAATAAATAACAAATAATTTGCTATAGTGTTCGACTCTATTTTATTGTCCAAATAAAATTTGGAAAACACAACACATTCAAACACACACACACAGAGTTGGCATTGGACTCTCTTGAAAATTTCTCGGAGATTCGGTGTGAATGAAACGAGGCATTCGGAGGGTTTTACGAGGCAACTGAAGGGGCCCCACGAAGTGTGTGTGGTTATGCGTAATAAAATTCGTTGGTTAATACGCTATTTACACCCCTCCATGATGAGATTTGAAGGCATTCAAATTCTCAGCTTTATTGTGGTAATTTCTTCCTCAATTCAAATGCAGGGGAGTTTTGATTTACAAAATTCAATTGCAGAAATTGAATTTCGTATTCATTGGGGAGGCTCCCCATTGATTCACGTATTGAATACTCCAGCTCCTCCTTCAGTTATAAAAGGGCAGCTTTGCCATATGTTGCTTCATCAGATTTTGTGCAATACAATATACACCAGAAAATCGTCTTTGAGAGAGATAGGCAGACGCAGTTCACCAAGGCAGTCGACGGTGGTGATCTGTCGGCCGTGGTTCTAGCTGTTTTATCCTGGGACGAAGACGCCGGTGATACCTACAACACCTATGGTAGGCGGCGAATCTTTGTTACGAAGAGTGTGGTTTCACACGACTAGCTTCAAATATCCGATCAACTGTATTGTATTACGTTTATGTTTCTATTAATTTTGTTACATTTCTGTTCATGTAATTTATATTCACTGTGATCAATAAAATTGTTCTTTGGAATTTGGATTGCCGCTGTGTTTTTTCCAACAGACTCTTCACTTCAGGATAAAAGATTCTATGTGAAAAAATGAAAGAGAGTGTGTGAAAGGAGGAATTAGAATATTTGGTAGAAATCTCTTCTTTCTGTATACTACTTTTTAATCGCATGGTAATTTAGAAAGAAAAAAAAAAGTGATGGAACAGCTACAAATCACGCTAAAAAATATATTTTATTTTATTATGTAGATTATATTTTGATTATGAATACACCCTAAAAACTGAGGACACAGAGAGGGATAGAGGTAGTTTGGTTTTCGACCTTCGATTTTATAATAAAAGATCAATACACATAAAATCATGTGATAGTGCGAGGGGAGAGAGAGTGAAGTTGCAATTATGTTTTCATAAACTAAAACATAATTTCAAATTGTTTGGTTAAATAAGTTGTAGAATAGCTTATTATTGAATGAATGTCTAGAATGCCCACAATGATTGTTCATAGGTACTTTGAAATTAAGAAAATTCGTCTATCAATTTTTTTTCAACTTAAAATAAGTAAAAAAGCTATAAATTGGAGCTTAAATAGCGAAGTAAATAATTATGTATAATTGGTAGCAAATACTCGTCAATTTTTATTTTTTTTTAAAGCAAACCTGAGTTAGACACTTTGTATATTGTGAGAACCTCACCTTAGGGGCATTAGTCCCACATTCGCAATTCACGGGAAAATGAATTAGAATACAAGGAAACGCCTACCAGATATTGTTAACTCGGATTTTGAGTTACGTGGTTAAACTAACGTTAACAGGTCAGCTGGCTTGGGTCGTTACACACACACCCTAATTCGATAGAGTATAAATACATTTAAAGTTTTATATATATTTCAATTCACTTTTCATATTCTGTTAAACAAATGGACCATTTTAGCATATATACAATATAACCCAAAAAAATTGCCCTAAAATAAACTTACTTCCTTTTTTTTTTTGAACTGTAAATAAACTTATTGTTGCATGTTTTCAGAAGAGCAACCCCAAAAATAAAATAAACACGATCGAATTTTGTTGGCTCAAAAAGTGGAAAAATTGGTAATAAAAACACCTTAAAACTGAGAGTTAATTGGGACTATTAACATGAATTAGAGTTTTGTTGGCTAAAAGAGGTGTAAAAAAAAAGAGGCTTGATTTGGGTGAAAATTACACATATTTTACCGTCCCAGATGAATATTTTTTTATTATTGGAACTAAAATGATTGAATTAGAAAAATTGAGAATAAAATATAAGTTGATGACGTTAGTATGACAGAGTATCTACGATCTCATATTAATTGTTGAGTTGCATATTGCATTGATCAAGTGAAATCTATCATGCGCGATGGTGGATATTCTACATGAGTATATTATTAAATGTGATGTTTATTTTAATTTAATGTTGATTAGTGGTTCCAAAGAAAAAAGCAAACCGATACCACGAGAGACAAAAGAAGAAGTCAGAAGGTACTTTATCTTAACAAAGCTCGACTTACGCACACATATTCTTTAATATGCGTTTATTATTTGGTGAATACAATTTATTAAACAAGATCGATCTACTTCCTATCTATGAGTCTCGCTTCACATTATACATTCTTCTGCTTAATTGCTTATTGACATCTTAAAATCAAAATTCACAAGACAAATGACAAATGATTTTTTTTTTTTTTGATCGAGCAATTAAAATTTGAAGAATATTTTTGATAGTGCGACTGCTAAAATTTGAAGAGCTAACTAGAACTTTCATCACGAAAAACACTAAGGCCATGTTTGGTAACACTTCTACTTTCAGTTTTCTATTTTTTATTTTCAGAATTTTCAAAATTTAAGGAAAGAAACTTGTTTGGTGCACTACTTCCACTTACAAATTCTAGTATTTTCTACTTCCACTATTTTTAAATTTGTGGAAATTGAAAATCTTCACTTTCACTTTCAAATTTTATCAAAACCGGCTGCTAAACTTTAGAAGCGCGCTACAGTACCACCATGCACCTTGCGCCGTGTTAGTGCTGGTTCGAAACTTGGGAGGAGCATTTTGAGGAGCTCTTTTTTTTTTTTCTTCATATCATTTGTGTCTAGTGCCACTCTATTTTTCATTTTTCTTTTTGAAAATAAGTTGACACATACATGTGTTTTGGTTTTTGTTTTCAATAATAATAAAAAAAAAAGCAGAAACTTGTTTACAAAAATTGAAAACAAAAAACAGAAAATTGGCAGTGTTACCAGGCCTAAAAATAATAGTTTAGATTTTAAAATTTACCAAATTCAAACATGAAGCACCAGTGGTCTAGTGGTAGAATAGTACCCTGCCACGGTACAGACCCGGGTTCGATTCCCGGCTGGTGCAATCTGTCTTGTTCCTTTTTTGTGTGTGTTTAGTGTTATTATGCTGTTTTTTGTTTTCGGATTATGCATTCCTAGTTTTAGTTGTTTTGTAGAATGACCTGGTTATTATAAGAATCATTTTCCACAAACAAATTTTGACGAGTTCTAGCTGCTTTCTAAAATGAGCTGGTTATTGTAAAAATCATTATTGGCGAGTTTTAGATGCATTGTAGAATGAGTTGGTTATCTTAAGAATCATTTTCCACCAACAAATTTTGGTGGGTATACGTCTAATAAGTACTCCCTCCGTCCATTTTATAGTGATAAACTTTTCATTTTGGACTGTGTGTTTTGAAAAGTTTGCGGGTACATTTCCTATTTTGCCCTTAAAAGTATATTCCTTTTTGAAAAGTCAGTGGATATTATTATATTAAAAATGGTAAGTAGTAGAAAGTAGATGTAAAATGTGTAAAAGTTGATGTGAGAGAAAATAAGTTGGAATTATAAGGGTACACACTTAAAAAGGGACGGAGGGAGTATTTTGTAGCTAATTGATTGGCAGTAACCCCCAAAACAATAGGTTTAACTAGCCCCCATCGTCCGGTTCTTGTATGTTCTTTCCATTTGTATACATGGGCTAGTTAAAACAATGAAAAAAAAATGAACTAAGAAATTTCTCAAACGCGTCGATATGAAGTACCTTAATCCCTTCACGAACCTCATTTTTTCCCTTGTTGATCATACCTAAGCAAACGACGACCCCTGTTGATTCAGACTTGAAGCCAAAAAATCTAAAAAACAAATGCAGAACTAATCCATGACACGCCAGGACAACCCAAATCATACGCATAAATCATCTTCAGTTTGCTTTGTTAGAAGTGCAGAACTAAAGTGTGTGTTTCTCCTGGCAGTAACGCCTAGGTGATACGAATAAGAAGTACAACCATGATGAAGATACATGTCATTACAAACATCACAAGCCATGTAAAGCAAGTAGTCTTGAAACTCTTCGAGTATATACCCATCGCTCGTGTATTGACACGACCAGTGCTAGCCAAGCTATGTTCAACGGCCTTCTCCGTCGAATCAAGGATCTGCACTTATATTACAATTGAGCTATGAGAATAGTTGCTCACGTGTCAGAATACAATTGAGTTAACCTCATAGTTAAAACAAAATCTGCAGGGATACAATACAAGATGCAAAGTTCGACCCATCTCAGTCCATGGTTTAAGACTGCAATTTTCTGGTCTAGTACAATGGCACACATTCAAGCACTTTTGTGACGTCTAATGCACAATTATTGACATCTCTATACTAGGAAGCACAGGTACTGGTACGGGATACGGAAACAACCAAAAAAAGTAGGGTACGGATACGGCGATTTTTTTTATGGATATCTTTTTACAATTTTGGCATGATTCATTAGATATAACAAATATAACATATTTTAGAGATAGAAGCAAGATAACAAAAGCTAATAGCACTTGAACTTGAACCCATGCTGCTTGATGGACACATCTTCCTACGAAATAAAGTGCAATAGCCTATTTTTGGGCACGCAACTATCATAGGTTTCAAAATGGAGAGCAAAAGATATTTCAAGGCCCATCAAATAATCGAAAAAGAAATAGATTTTGGCATAATAACGAGAGAGAAGGGGCAGCAAAAATAATGAGAGAGAGAGAGAGAGATGAGTCGCTGGAGGAAAATCGACAGAAATCAATCCTGCTCTTGTTTTTCCAAAATCAAGCTCTAGATCTGAGTCGTGGTCTCGAGTTCATGACTTTATCACATTGAGTTCTTGCATATTAAGGCCAGCTGTCTGAGTTTTTTTCCATGTAGAATCCCTGAACTTCTGAAAACTTTACGAATAGGCCCAAAAGTACCCATAAAAGTACCCATAGACTCAAAAGTACCCAGTATTTTTTGGAGCACCCGGTACGTATTTTGAAGTACCCATGAAGTACCGGTATCCGATAAGGGTACTTTGCGGTTTTAGAAGTACCCGTGCTTCATAGCTATAATGCAATGATCGTTGTAGAAGATAAAACCTATTGCATGGTGCCTCATATATACCTCAAGACAACTAGCAAAGCAAAACATGGCAAATTCTAGGTAACTTACTTTCTCAGTGCTTTTGATGGATTGACTCATGACGAGACTACTCTCTTTAAGCTGCCGTGCCAACCCGACCATTTCATCTGTCAAATCCTCCTGAAGCTTTCTGTTGAAGGCAGCGTAGGCAATGAGAAGTAGTAACAACGAAGTATACGCGCAGTCCCATTTCAAAAAAAGAAAAAGAAAAGAAGTTGATGTGCAGTAACAGATATCAAGAGATCACGCATTAATATTCACATATCTAATACTTCAAATGAAGCTGCGGTGTCTAGCTTGCATTTTAATGCATTTTTGTTTGAAACAAGAGGTCATCTTAATTAACAATCAAACTCAGCCGTTGATTAGTTACTGTTATGAATTGTACCTTCTAGTATTCTACATCGTAATGCACATTAAATGTGAGCATAAGCTCAACTAGAATGCAAGGGCTTTTTCCTTGAAAGCAGGTTGAAGTCCTTCCCTACTAGAAGGTGTTAAATTGTGGACAACAAGTTCTTCATAAGTGGACACACATACATGTTATGCCTTGAATTTAAATCAGTATGTTTTTTTAGAAAATTATTATTATTATTTGAAGTTGCAGCCATAACAAGTTATACCACGAAATGGAGAAAGGTCACCAACAATTCAAATGCGCCTAAGTACTACATTTAGCATACACATATAAGTACATGAACCGATAACTACAAGTAAACATACAGACAGGAATCAAGAACCTCAAAAGGGTATTAAAATTGACAGAAAACTCTTGCCCTCAATTCTTACTGTGCTATATTTACTTGAACAATATAAGTACCTGTGCTTTTGAATATGTATTTGTGCCGCTGCATCCAATTTAATAGGAGATGAGTTATCAGCGTCAGCATGGTTATGAGGTCTATCTTCAACATTTGATTGGTGCCTGTTCAATAAATGAATGAAACTACAATCTCAAAAGATGAACAAAGAGATATCACCTATTCAGAGGTAATACAGAAACCGTAGTTTCTTACGCAAATCTTCTCCTCAATTTTGGGGAAGAAGGAATAGGGCTTTCTCCTTCGGTCTTAGAAGGGCCTTCTTCTACAGAAGTTACACCAGCAGGTCTCTCAGTTTCTTGCGTGGTTGACTGGAAGTTTTCCAAGTGAAAAGCTGGTTAGAAATGAGAAACCATATGAGATGCAAGTAACTTATTCGGAGGAAGAAGAATGAAACAGCTGGATCTCAACTTAAATGTTATGATGGAGACAAAAAGTGACTCTGATTAAACCTTCAGAAATGGCTTCAGAAATCACCAAACAAGGGTCCAAATAATCAATTAATACAAGTTACCCCAGAAAAAGCAAGCAATTCACATGCAAAAGTAATAATAGACAATCAGAAAAAGCAATTAGACTCTCATTTTCCCAGCAAAAAGGACGGTGGGGGGAAAAAACCAATGCAGATGATGTCATGTGAAAATGGCAATCCCCATGTTCATTCTGACATACTTTTATCAAAACTAGAAGAAGATGGATGTTACTCCATTAGTATTTAACAAGTAAAACTAATGTTATAGAAGAAACTGAAGGAAAACGCACCACGGGGACAGCCAATTTGGAAGCAATGGCTTCTATCTTCTCCGAATAATCATTCACCTGAGCTTTTGATATTCTACAGAAACAAGTCCAGAAAATACTCAGAAAATGTAAATCACCTAATTCAATAGCTTAGACTCTCAGTTCCCAAATCCTCAAACATGAACAACAAATAAGACTACTGAAAAGGACAAAAAAGATAATAAAATCTGCTTATTGTTCCTCTGAAATCCCAATCACGGATCGATATCCATATCAACACTTCTTTCAAGTGTTCAATTCCACTCTTCCAAACCAAAAAAATTTGCACGATTACTTCCATATTGTAGGGCCATGAAGATTCACATATATGAAAGGATAGCACGAGAAAATAGACAAGAAAAATGCGAAAGAAAAACATAAGGACCTTGGTAATCCATCTGAGGTTTTCTCTTCAGCAAGTTCTTCCAATTGTTCTCGTAGAGTAGCAACATACTGCAAAGACGCAATCACTTTGTATAACAAAACAAATCCAATAACAGACAGCCACAATACGAGGACGAATTAAGTCCCATAATTCCATATAGATCAAAGAATTGACTCTGAAAAATATACTGATACAAAACCCAGACTCTGAAACAATCAACATATACACACATATGCAGCAAAACCCCAAGATTTACTGAGGCACAATTAATCCATAAACGAAGAATCCCAGAATATGCAATTTGAGTCGAAAGCTCAGTAGACTTACATGAAGAAGCTTTGCTTGATTTTGTTGATGAGGTGCAGCTGCGAGCAGTCTCCTTAAGTTAATTTCTGTTTTGCTGATGCCCATCTCTCCAGATCCAACCAAACTCCCCCAAAAGATTGGATTTCTACAGTGCTACTCTATGAACAACAAACGAAGAGAGAGAGAGAGAGAGAGAGAGAGAGAGAGAGAGAGAGACTACTGGATGCAAAGGAGTATGTACCTTCTGGTTCATGGATGATCTGAGAGGAAAATCGAGGTAACCGAAAGGAACGGGTGAAGAAGAAATTGTTGCAAGAAACGGTGTCGTTTCAGGATAGCCATTTAATAGTCGGGCCAAGCCCAGAATTAGTATAAACGGCTTGGCCCGCCAAAAGCTAGGGCTTGGTCATTTGGTCCAATTGAAAAAATCAGATCTTTCGACACAGAAAAGGTATATCTGGCAAATTGAATTCGTTTATTCAGTGACGGAAATGGAGGATGATTGTCGGAATTCGTTCGCGGTATCTCTGGAGACACAGAAGTTTTTGTGCAATCGATTGCTGGACCAAAACCAACCGATTTCTGAGCGCTTTAGAGCCCTCTTTTCACTTCGTAATCTCCGAGGCCCTGCCCCCCGCAACGCTCTCATCGCCGGTCATCTCTCTCTCTCTCTCTCTCTCTGAGCATATGTTATGTGTATATCTTTGTGTGTGCAGTTTGAGGTGAACCTTCAGCAGAAACGAGTGACTGCTAATTTGTTTTGTTCTTTGCTGCTGCTTTTCCCCCCGCCTTTTACGTTTTTCCCTATTAAGAGTCCGTTTGGCACCCCTCATTTTGCATTTTCCATTATGACTGTTTCGCAGCCTTCTCTAAAATACATTCTCAAAGTCACACAAGGGAGGCAATTTTGATAGGTGCTTTTGCATTTTCATTTTCATTTTGCAGGCTTGGTTTTTCCTATGGATAAAAAGACTATATCACCCTGCCTTTCTTAGTACAATTTGTCAAAGTAATATTAATATTTTCCATGTCGATCACAAAATAATATTAATATTACTTGTAAATTTTCTTTAAGTAATACGTATTTAAGACTTCCTAGGTAGAAAAAGAAAATAGAGAATTTCAAATAAGGACCCAATTTTGTGGAGTGGAATCACAAAACTATATTTTAACTAATAATATCTAAAACTAATTATGAATCTAAAAGAGTTGTTCATACCATAGTAAATAACAAGGGCACCATGGTAAAAAACCAATTTATATTCTATTTTCATCATTATAATCCCAAACACTACTATGTTGCAAAATCTATTTTGTACACATCTCCCGAACCCTCTACAATTCATAATTTATTCGGGCCATAATCCAAGAATCTACAATTCACGATCAAATTGCAAAATGCAATCCATAATTAGGCTCCCAGATGGGGCCCTAAAAGTCTCATTTTGTTTGAGAATATTTTTGAGCTGATCAATTAAGTGAAGACAGATATTGCAGAAATAATATGGGGTGTTTGGGTGCCAATTATTTTTTCAATTTCTTGAATTGTGGATTGTAGATTATAATAAGGATAATAAGGATCCGTAAGAATGTTTAGGTGCTATGTGTAGAATCGATGTTGTAAAAGGGTTTTGTGAGTGAGAGTATAATGAGAAATCAAAAAGCTCAGATGTATTTTTTTGGATTCTGCGATCTTTAAGTTCATTTTTGGAAATGAATTTTATACAGTCTATTCCATAATCAGCTCCCAAACACTCAAAACCAAAAAATGCAAAAAAAAGGAACATTGTAAACATAGTTATTATTTGGTCTCTGGGTTTCCAATGATCCGAGAACGAGGCTTGATATGACACATGAAAAGATTCTAAATTCCGTATGGGGAGGCCATTTTAGTTTATATGTTTATAATGCCATCTATTTTTTAATATACCCACCTCATATGGGCATGGTGTTGGTACTTGGTATCATTTGCAAATCCAAACTGGAAGTAAAACGAAATTTGACTTCCTGGTCTAATAGTTTGATGATTAAATATACATTTCCCCACTATTTGTAAAGTAACTACATGATTTTAGGTTTGATTTCTTATGTACCTGCTTGAATGTTTCTAGTGAAGTCAATCTCTCCTTAGATTAAATTTCATGACTTATTTGGCAGACTTCTTTGTTTTCTAATTATATTCTCTCTTTGGGATTTGTCTCATTTCGCAGCAACAAGAGATTCATCAAATCTGTTGGCACATGAGGCTGCATTTGCATTAGGTCAGATGCAAGATGTTGATGCCATCCCTGCTTTGAAAGCTGTTCTTAATGATCTTTCTTTGCATCCAATTGTCCGCCATGAGGTGACATGCTGTTGTCTTTGTTGTTTTATGAACCCTTTTCTTGTTTGCTTATGTTAATTGTATAATTGGTTGTCTTTTGGTACGTTTTGAATATACAGGCTGCAGAAGCTCTTGGTGCGATTAGTTTAGAGGCCAATATTCCTTGTTTAAAGAACAGTTTGGTTTCAGATCCGGCTCAGGAGGTCCGAGAAACATGTGAATTAGCTCTTAGTAGAATTGAGGAATTGAAGAGTGTCCAAAGCAATGATGAATCATCCACTATGAATTCATCGCCCTTTTTGACGGTTGACCCTGCTACACCTGCTTCTTGTTCTTCTACTGATCTATTAAGGTTTGCTGGATGTAATCAAACATAAATTGACAAGTTTTTTAACCAATTAAGATTTGCTGTTTAGTATTTTGATTCCATCTGTAGGGAAGTTCTTTTGAATGAAGAAAAGGGCATGTATGAACGCTATGCAGCTCTTTTTGCCCTTAGAAATCAAGGAGGAGATACAGCTACGAACGCTATAATTGATTCTTTGCATGCAAAAAGTGCTCTCCTGCGGCATGAGGTTAGTAAAAGTTTGTCAATTTATTGGGTCTTGTGCAGTCCAATTATTAAATATATCGCAAAAATAAGAGCAGCACTTTGCTTTTCAATTCTCTTTATTTTAATGAGAATACTCTAGTTTGATGCGTTAGCCGCAAAGACTAGCAAGTTTGAGGTGTCTGTAGGAGGTTTAGCCTTAGATTAGGAATGAAGGGGCAGCCAAGTATATCCAGTGGAATGTACCATTATAACATCAATATACACCTACCTTTTGCCTAGTAACTCACCACCACTTCCCAAAGAAGAGAAATATATCAGTGCCGGACGGGCACCAAGAGGCAAGGCCACATGGTACCCTTCGGCTCTCCAGGCCGTTTGTTTGTGTTTGGACACCCAGATTTGTTGGGGTAGTTTGGTGGCATTTTTGTGGAGAAAATGTTGGGTGGGCACCATGTGGCCTTGGTGGCAAGGGTGCCTATCAGCTCATCCGGGCCATCCCATGCGTGTTTTGGACGGCCCAGATTTGTTGGGGTAATTCGGTGGCATTTTTGTAAATTTTGGGAGTAAATTTACCCAACAGATCTGGGCGGTCCAAAACACGGATGGCCGGATGAGCCGAGGGGCACCACATGGCCTTGCCACCAAGGCACGTGGTGGTCACCAGGCACTGAAATATTTCTCCCCAAAGAAGAGCTTTAGGGCCTGGCCCTGTGAATAATGGCAACTTGCGAGGGATGGACAGTGAGATCCAGTTCTGAAGTAGTAAAAAGATTCCTTGAAAAGGAGCAGCAAACAGAGAATAAGAGAGTTATTTATCAAAGGCTGAGTCTCTGTTAGCCTACTTGTTTTCCTTCACTTGGCAAAGATATTTTTCAGTTTTTGTTTTTCTTAATGTCAGGTTGCTTATGTACTGGGGCAATTGCAAAACAAAACTGCTTCAGCTGCACTTTCCAGAATCCTTATGGATGTGAATGAGCACCCAATGGTTAGACATGAAGCTGCTGAAGCTCTTGGTTCTATAGCAGGTATGACCCCTGTGCATTGGACTACTTCAAGTTATTATCGTTGAGAACATTACTGCTGTATCGACGAACAAAAATGGGGAAAATAAAGGCAATTGTGGCAGATATGCCCATAATAGCAAACACACCATACTAGTTCATCGAAGTTTCCTATTTTGTGAGAATGTATGTTTTGTGAAGTATGGATGATATTTCTGGGTGGTGGTCAATGTGTAG
This sequence comes from Vaccinium vitis-idaea, assembly GCA_963854785.1. Taxonomy (NCBI): domain Eukaryota; kingdom Viridiplantae; phylum Streptophyta; class Magnoliopsida; order Ericales; family Ericaceae; genus Vaccinium; species Vaccinium vitis-idaea. The sequence goes on along the minus strand of OY978216.1, from coordinate 23,052,888 downwards.
TTTGACTCTGTCACGAAGTGTATCACCCTACAAAGATGGGAAGAAGTGCTGATTTATATTGAGTTTGTAAACTTTGTTTCAACTTCTTTACGTGTCCTCTCTGTAAATCCCTGAAGTTTGTAGTGGCCATGTGCACTTTGCACAAAATTGTGTCATATCTGTAGCTTTCCTTTTAATACTTGAGCCTACTTTCTGAACCCAAACTGTATGACTCAGAAAGAAAATATTTTCGTAGATGGCCATTGTGTAGCACTTATGGAGGAGTTTGCGAAGGATCCTGAGCCTATTGTCGCACAGAGCTGTGAAGTAGCTCTCAGCATGCTGGAATTTGAGAGATCCGGCAAATCTTTTGAGGTAATTTAGAAGATGCAAAATAATAATTCGCTTATTTATCTTTTCTTCGTCTTGAATTCTTTGGGATCCCAACTGGCTTAACAAATTGTTCTTTGCAGTACCTGTACATGCAGACACCTCAAGTTTAGGAAACCTCTTAGTAAAATCCGATTTCCTGTACTTGTCTGGGTGGCTCTTCTATCCAGAAAAAATTCAGCTCCAAGATGAAGGTGATTCATGTGCCAGCAGGCATCTTTCCAATTCTTATACACCATAATTTTTGCATCGTGTGAAGTTGAATGTTTTCAACACGAAACCTCGGAAAAGCTAACACATATGAGCTTTTATAGAACAGTTTGGAGCTCTAATAGGTCAGTTTGCGCTGTGAGTCTGTTACATTTGCTGCACCTTTCAAGCTACTAATATTTGCTCCTTTCTGCATTGCTTTCTTTTGCCTCGACGATGTCAAGTTTTGCCAGTGACTCTGAACATGATTTTTTTTTAGCTACATTGATATCCAGCATTCCAACCATTTCAAAATGATCATGATCGTGATCGTGAATCTGAATTATCGTCGTTGCAACAGTTTTACACCAAGTATATATCTAACTGTAAACTTGCCTTTGGGAAGGTCAAAAAATCAAGAATTGGGCCAGAATTAGCTGTTTGTTACCCCATTGCTCCTATAACCAAACTTTCCAATGTGAAAGTAACACATTCTCAGATCGTTGGTCACAAGTTTGGATTGTAATTCCTTCTCCACGACTCAATGGGTGAATGTTAAGAAAAGACTTCTCATTTTATATATAACAAATCTCCATGAAGGGAGCTAGCCCTAAAACTTTGGGACCTAAAGCGAGTTCAAAATGTGGGGGGCATGTGAAATGTAAAATATCCTTCGTGTGTGTCCAAAACATGTAAAAATGATTTCCAAGAATGTATAAATACTTATGAAAACAGTTTAAAATAGTACGAAATTTGCGAGATAAGATTTTTTTGGTTTATGCCTGCTGCAACTAGTATTATCTATGCCGCAAATAGTAATATCTATACTTTTGCATAAATTAAACAAATAAGATTACAAAAATTTGTGTGTGGGTGTGATTGCTTTATATTTTAAAAAATTCAATCCCCCAAAAAATAGTTTAATTGTATATTTGTAAGTCCTCCCATAGAGCATTAAAATTTTATGTTGCACGGTATAACCTTAGATTACATTTGATCCATACTCATAAAAAAGGGTTCATTTTTTGGGAGGACATAATATAGGGGCTATTCATGCAATAAGGACATCAACTTTTTTCATAATGCAAACAGGACATTTGCGCAATAGGTGACAAAAATACCCTCACAAGGGTCTTGTTTGGCTATCACAAATAATGAATTTTTCTTTTTTTTTTTTCAGATCTGATAGCGCAGATAAGGTTATCTGTTGACCCTCCGGGAAGGGCCTTGTTTGGCTAACACAAAAAATGAATTTTTCATTTTTTTTCAGATCTAGTTGCGCAAATTACCTTATCTGTTGACCCTCGGGAAGGGCCTTGTTTGGCTAACACAGAAAATAAAATTTCATTTTTTTAGATCTGGTTGCGCAGATAACGTTATCTGTTAATACAAAATATGTCTTTTTGTATTTTTTTTTTCTCGATTAGCACATATATCGTTATTTGTTGATTTTTTCTATTATACAAAAAAATTGATGACATAAATACCCTTATATGTTGATTTTTTAAAGAAATATATAGGTAATTGATTAGCATAAATACACTTATTAGTTATTTTTTATATTTAATCACTTCAATTCAATATTTAAGTAAGGAATAATGCTAAAATAAGCCTCATAGGCTTCTGTTAAAATTTAAAAAAATGTGTTGAAATGTGTAAAAAATGTATAAAAATAGTTATAACTATATTGAAAATTGTAAAAGGTGCATTAGAGTGCTTATGCCAGCAAACCAGACATATATGATAGTCTGTTGTAATTTGGCCTCTGTTTTATGCCAATAACAACAATAGATTACCAAATATGTATAAATCTGTACTCTATATCATGCTAGCAAAGCAGACATATATGGTAGTCTGTTGCAGTCTGACTTCTGTTTTATGCTAATAACAGCAACAGATTACCAAATATGTGTAGATTTGTACTCTGTATCATGCTAGCAAATCAGACATATATGGTAGTCTGTTGCAGTCTGACCTCTATTTTCTGCCAATAACAGCAATAGATTACCAAATATGTGTAGATCTGTACTCTGTATCATGCCAGCAAAGAAGACATATATGATAGTCTATTGCAATCTGACCTCTATTTTCTGCCAATAGCAACAACAGATTACCAAATATGTGTAGATCTGTACTCTGCATTAAGCCATCAAAGCTAACATATATGGTAGTCGGTTGTAATCTGGCCTCTGTTTCATGCCATTAACAGCTACAGATTACCAAATATGTGTAGATTTGTACTCTACATCAAGCCAGTAAAACATACATATATGGTAGTCTGTGGCAATCTGGCCTCTGCTTCATGCAAATAACAGCAACAGATCACCAAATATGTGTAGATTTGTACCCTGTATCTAAACCAGCTCATTTTCTAACATCCATTTTTCTACCAAAAGTGTTTGTGAACTATAGAATAAATAAGATGAATGTTTAAAAAAGCTCTACAAAAAAAAAAAAAAACTTTAAAAAGGCAAAAGCATTATGTCCAAAAAAATAAAAAAAAACAGGAGATGAGGATTTGTAATTTGCAAATCTTTTTTTAAGAAAGCAACAACATCCTCGTGGCAAATAAATTTTTCTATCCATATATATTTTCAACATAGGATAGAATGACTCCAAAATTATGGAAACATTCTATGAACGACTTCACATTCACATTGAAATACAATATGTTGCTTCATATAAGTATACAACGCAATAATTTACAAAGTCATCGCCAATTACTAAAGATTCCAAGAATAACTTCACATTCACATTCCAAGCCAATATCGTCTTTGAAAAAATAGTGCGGTCCAAAGCCATTGTTTTATATTAGTTTTTTTTATCAAAACAAATTTATGTCGAATTGCCAAGAGAGAACCCTTTTTCATTTATCTACCGAACTCTTTTTTTCTTTTTTCCAACTCCAATATGTGTTGCTCCCTTCACCTCTCGCCCGTAGTAAGATCACCACCACCATTAACATTTGAATCGAAACCATACTTAAATGACAAAACTTTAAACTTGCCTTCCATCCTTTTCACTAGGCATGGGTCCAACAACCTTGAGAAGGCTGAAGAAGGTGAACTAGTTGGGCTCCAAAGTGAACCACAATATTAATGGGAACAAACCAAGTGCATCGCAAGGTCTATATTCTATGAATAACTAGAAATTAAGGCAGTTCAATTAACCATGTCTCTATCTGGCATTTCGTCGAATACCTTGTGAGCCTCGACAATACCACTGGATAAATCTTCCTCTCGCATCACCATGGCTACAATTGGAATTCCGCAAAACCACCATAGCTGTAGCTATGAGAGCTACCACTATTGATGACATTGTCACCAACAGAAGCCTGACACCAAAATTTAAGAAATTTGAGACATTACCACGTTATCATGAGGCTTCCTCTTGTAACATCCGCTCCTCATAAACCACCTTCGACATCGTCAACTAATTTCCAAGTTCCCAACCTCTCACTCTATAATTAATAAAGTTTGAAAGAGTCTCACAAATCCGGAAGTCAGACTACAATCCTCACTTGACCAATCGTCATCATCAATAGAACCGAACAATCTAAAGGAAACAAAACTACCTGATAAAAATCTGCCCAACTTCGAATCCAATTATCCTTACTGCAAGTCTCGGAAATCGTCAATCTCTGAAAACAAGCATAATCTGAGAAAATTAAGAAGAAATGAATATGTTTCATGTGACTTGTTCCACAATTTGCACTAGTACAGAGAGGGGTGCGTGATAGACGGGTTTTTTTTTTTATCATTAAGGGTATTTTTGTCCAGTGTTGTCTTTGAACCCTCAAAAATTTCACATCAATGAATTGGAAGCATTAAAATAAGTTAGACTGAACTAAACACCATTTAAAGCCCAAAATTTGGCCTTTAGCCCAATTTTGCAAAAACGTAAAAATGTTCATACTCGATAAAAATAGAGGTCGACCTTATATATATGGTACAACGTAAAAATGCCAACTGCGTGGGTCTTTTTCATTTCAACTAGTATGTTTAGTATTTAGGTTTGCAGCTCTTTTTTTCTTTTTAAATTTTTTACTACTATCTAGGGGTTACAAAAAAATATAATTGCCCTATGATTAACTCCTATTTTATTCATTTAAATCATGAAACACGATCCCTTCAACTTTGTATTTCCCAAATGGTACTATATCCATTTTTGGCACCAATAGAAAACTAAACAAATTGAGAATTGGTCAGAAATTGGATTTTTATTATGCTCATTGAAAAAAATGAGAAATGGTGTTTAAAATATAAAGTAAAAGCGAAAACAATTAGTTTTAATCCAATCTCCTTCCGGGCAAAACAAACATGATATTAATAATTCCATAGTCCAATCCTGTGTAAAATAAACACGAAGGAAGAATTCATTTCCTCGCTAATAATCCTCTTATGACCCTTCATTGCTAATTCCAACCCTAATCCTCCTAATTCCATATCATTATCAATCCCCCTGAAAGCGAGTACAATTTCTTAGGTTCCGTTTGCCATCCTTGGTTTTGTATGTTGCATTATCCATTTCACATTGTGGCTATTTGATAGTCTATTTGGAGAATGCATCATTTTCAAAACCAAGTAATGGCGGCACAATTTAATAATCAACCCTAGTAATTTTGCATTCTCCTTTTGTATTTGAGTAGAAAATCTCATCGGCTGTGTTTGGTTAGATAATTTAGTTTAGTTTTGATGATGTCAACATGTGTAATGAGTGAAGAGAGATAGAGTAGAAATGTGGGAAATGATGATTCATCAAAACTAAAATTAAAATTAAACTAGAAAACAAACATGACCATCATAATTTGATGATAACTTCAAAACACTACTCTGTAATAAAATTTATTATGTACAAATTTCTAAAACACTCTACGGATTCATAATTCATTCGGATCATAATCCAAAAATATTACTACAATTTACAATTAAATAAAAAAATGCAAAACAATCATTTGGCTCCCAAACGGGTTCTTACGTAAGAGAAAAGCAAAACAACCAAACACATACCTATACGGAATACGTACAGAAACAGAGAGCCACATTTACGTACATATCTATCTATATCTAAACACTGTTCACTAGCCGTCAGAGTAGACGACCTTTTTAGACGTCAGTGGAGCAAGGCGAAGATTCGCAGCCTCCTTCCTCTGAACTTTCTCGGAAACCTCTCACCCCAGAAAACGATTCAATTTTCCCGCTTTCTCTCTCTCTATCTCACTCGCTTTTCCCCTTTCTCCTTTTTCCTCTCTCTCCTCTTTTTTGTCTCCGGTTGGTGTCGACGAGAGAATATTGTCGGACTGCTTGAACTTTTGAAGCTCGTTTTTGGATCAGATCAGATCTGAAAGAGGTTGTGTTTGGAAGCAGAGAAGATGCAAACCAGGTACATGGAGAGGTCGAATAGCATGGCGAGGGAGAAGCGGGCTCTGGATCCGAGTGGTAGTGAAGAAGGTCAGCGCGACCAGAAACGGCCTGCTCTTGCTAGGTACAAAGTTTGTTTTTCGATTTGTTTTTTTCCCCCTATTTTTATATTCTAATTCTGTGCTTTATTTCTATTTTTTTTAGCTCTTTTTATTGTTTTGTTTAGGCAATTGATAGTGAAAATGAAAACAACATGACCCTCTATATGTATAGAAAGACTATATATTTATGTGTAAAGTTTTTTTCTTCGTTATTCTTTTTCAATTTCTGCTTCTTTATTGGTTTTTAGTCTTTTTATTGTTTTGTTTAGGCAATTTATAGTGAAATTGTGAGAGTGCACACAACATGACAAGCTATATATATATATATATATATATATATATACCGAGCAAAAAAAAGAAACGAATTTATGTATTTCTACGTGGTAAGAGTGGCAAAGGAAAGAAAAGAAGCTCATACAATTATAGAAAAGGTCGCCTTTTTGAAGTATAGCTTTAGCTTCTAGTTTCGTACATTAGTAAAATGTTTGCACACGCATTTTCTCTTTCTTAATTTTCTTGGCGTGACGTTATACTGGTATGTACATACGTGTGTATGTATGTATTTGTATGTGTTTAAGACTTGGGACTTGCAATTATCACAAAAAGGTGACATTTTTGTGTGCACTAGTTGAAGGATGAAAATTGGTTTGTTCATGCCTCTAGGTATAAAGTTTGTTTTCAATTTTTTTTTGGTACTTGTCTTCAAATTTTGTTGCTTTTTTGCTTCCTTGTTTAGGCTATAGAAAATGCACACATCAGGATTTAAACATGTTTGCAAGTGTGTGTGTGGATCTGTGTGTGTTAAGACTGGAAAAGGTAAGAAACGAAACTCTTAGATTTTGCAATTATGGCAAAAAGGTCTGCTTTTTCAAGTATGGTTTTTATCTTCTACGTTAGTAAAAGTATGAAGTTATTTTATCCATGCTATCCATGCATTTTCTCTTTCTTAATTTTTGAGATGGTCACATTGGACCGAGAGCATGTTTGTGCATTGAATTGGTTAATGCAAGGAGTCTAAAAACGAAATTGGGTATAGTGTCACAGAGGATGTGGTTAGCTGAGTTCTTTTTTTGCCTCAGGCTGGAGCTATTTCTGCCCTGCCTTTTTTTAAATGATGTTTTCACTCTTTTCTGCTTCCTTTGATGATCTGTTCGCCTAGACATCTTTTGTCCCAGTCATCAATTGTGCAC